>LPNX011060839.1:927016-1188908 GCA_001517045.1 Pseudotsuga menziesii | reverse complement strand
CTCTTATTTAATATATATAAAATTTATGAGGAGAATGTCTGCATGTGTTTGTGTTTGTGTATATATATATATATATATATATATATATATATCAATTCATTTGCAAAACACTATTTAGGTCGGAAAAACAAGTTGAAACTACAAATATTGGGGATACAAGACTAGAGTACTAGGGATGACCCAATGGAAGGGAGCAAAGTCTGTCTAAATCTTTTACGTGCAGGTAAGCTTATGAGGAGATTCTTTGATGAAAGATTCATATAGGAAAAATAATTTCAGGTAATTTTTTATGAAATATTTTATTATTCTTACATTTAAGTAATTTTTTATTTTCATTTTTGATGCGTTTGGAATTACCATTAACCTTTCTCATTTTTCATATATACATCTTGTTAACATTTTCGCATGAAAAATGAAGTTAAACAAACCATTTTGATTTAAAAATTAGGATTGAACGTAGTTGGTTTGATTTAGTTTAGTTATTGTTTGTTTACTTTTAACTAATCCAACAAAATTACCTCATTTCTTTGGTTATATCTTTTTGATGATGCTTGTATTTTAGTTAGTCAAACATTTTTTATTTTATGTTATTTGAATATTTGAGATTTTTTTATATATTGGGTAAGTGAATTTTTAATTTCAGCATTGATTAGTATAATGACAAGTCATCATAATTTTTTTTGTTTTTGGACACTTCTCTCATATTTTCAACGATTTGTTAGTGGATGAAATTGTCACTAGCGATATTTCTTGTTTTTTATTTTGTTTCTTTACCCATGGTTGGGACAAACTTCAAAACATTCATGATTCATTTGGGTTGGTTAGATATATAACTTGCTCCTATTGTGAGTTTCCATTACTTTGAATGACAAGGTTTGACATAGTGTATGCCTTTCATTTAGGGTTTAGCAAGCAAAAGACATTGTTATGGAGATATGGAAATCACGTGTCTTTTTGTACTCTATGCACATTTCGGATTATGCAGTTCAATGTATATCTTTTGTTCAATTTCCCCATATGATGTGGCATGGATACATTTAATTTGCCCAAGTCTGCTAACTTTGGGTTGCTAGTCTTCGTCGAAGGAAGTTTTTGTGTTTGAATTGGAACATTCCAAAATCCTCCTCATTTGTTTATAGCCCTAGAGTTCAGTCCCAATGAAAGCCTTGTGAAATGCATTCCAGGCAAGAGTCGAGAATCGTTGGAACTCCACCAAAATATCATAATTTAACATTTTCGTTTTGTCAAATAAATTTTTTATGGGTTCTCTCTATTTTCTGATGTGTTTTACTGCACTTTGTTGCAATGCCATGTAATGCTATTTTTTTAAATATTATATTGTCAATTGATTGTTGAACTTTGTGGTAAAGTCCCAAGCATTTTTTACAAGAAGATTTGAAAATTATAGCAAAGTTTCCCACGTATAGAGCGTAGGACACCAAGGGATAATTGGTGAACACTAATTTGAACATATTGAATTTGAAAGCCTTCATCTCTAACATGTATACTTCATTAAAATTTTGTTTAAGGGTTTTTTTTGGGCTTGATAATTTAACATTAATACATTTTTCAATATCTGATAGGTTAATATAGCAACCAAAAATTATTTTTTGTTCCTTTCAATCACAGAAATTAAATAAATGTATACTTAATTTTGCTAAAAGTTTGATTAATTCTTTAGATGTTATTGGGATCCATTTTCGTTGTTTCAATGACATCCACCACTCAACCTATGGAAACGATGTTCATTTAGTGAGCTTTTAATTAACGCTATTATATGAAGGGTATTCTCTTTATAACATTTTCCAAGTTAGTGTAATAGTCCTTTCTAATTTTAATGGGCTTGAGTTCTTAACTTGGTCTGATGGAAAATAATAATTTGCTTCCAAAATTTTGGACTAAAACGCGATTGAAATGTACTTGGAAGCTTAGAATTGGTTCGCCACTTTATATTTGAAAGATGGGTTGTAACTCATGGTTATTGTTATGGACTTCAGCATTAAAAAATTGATTTTTTACGCTTAAATCATATACGCTTGACCAATTGTAATGGTTAAAGCTTGGTTGGCAATATTTGTTTTTCCAATACTAGAGGTAATAATGTAAAGTGCGTTCAAAGTCTACTCTAATATGCTTGATAATGCAGTTGACCAATTGTCTGTTAATAATAATAACAATTCTCTAGCTTACCTTGGCAAATCTACCAACAATCTTCTATGAACAACATTGTGTCAGTGGTATCATTTGCAAAAAACATTATCCCTTGTAAATATTTCGAAACTAATTTTTTCGATGGTTGTGGCCGTCCCCACAAAAATATCTAGCAGCTTTGTGAGAAGTAATTATGTTTATGTTGTGATTTATATATGAGAAATTTTAAAATTGTGACAATCTAGTCCAGAGGTCACTAATAACAATAATATATTTTATATATTTTTGCACCCATTGAATGCCTCGAGGAACAAGGATTGAAACAAATGAAGAGGCATATTTTGTTGCTATTGTTAAATTTTCAAAAGTAGGTTGTGCATATTACTATATTTTGACTCTTGATTTATGGCAATTATTTATTGATTGTTTTCAAAGCCCTAATTTTTGTATGATCAAATTCATTGTGTCGATACGCTCTCTATAGACCAATATGAGGGAGATGTCACGTAACATAATGTAACATTACAAAAATAATGTCATCTAGAAAAAATAACTTCAAAAAATTACAAGCTACGAACATGTCGATTGTGTATATATATTCCAAATGGAAAAGATCAATCATGCCTACAAATGATGATCATAGACTTTCCCAAGAAGGGATTTACATACAATTGTCATGCCATACTTGGCTTCTTTTCTCTTCCTAAGAAGTTTTTGCTTTGTTGCATAACGTTGTTTGCCAAAATTGTAAACCTTTCATCCTACTAGAAAAATGAGTAGCTTGCTATTCTTCCTGCACTACTTTGGTCTCCTTTTGACCCGGTCCTAATAATAAAGCAAGTCTTGACAGGTTATTTGCCTCCATATTTAATTTTCTGTATAAATGTGTTATGGTTAGGACCGATAAAATTTTCAGAAGCCTTCTGATAGCTTTTAAGAGTTGTTATAAATGAGGTGCTTTGATCTCGATTTTGTTGTTGATCCAGTCCACTACCATTTTAGAGTCCCCAAAGACCTGCAATCTGGTGATATTTCTGTTTACAGCCAGCTCAATTATAGCATGCGAGGCTGCTAGCTTTGCTTTACTTTTTGTGCAATGTCCTTGAGTGTATTTCACCTGTACCTTATGTTTTTTTGAGAGATATAAAACTCCTCCCGAACCTCCCAATGGAGGGTTCCTTGGCTTGGTCCATCAAAGTAAGCCCAAGGAATTTCCTTGTTGATGATGGGAGGTACCAATTCCCTTATCTTGAGATCTTTTTCCTTTGATTTGTGTACTCTGGTCCATTGCACCACAAGGGTTGTGTCACTAGATGAGGAATAAATCTGTTATTAAAAACACTTCATGAGGAATAAATCTGTTATTAAAAATCGCTGTATTTTGTGCCCACCAGATTCCGTAAGTAAAAGAGCATGGGAATGCGCTGAAGAGACATATCGAACTATCTGACCACTATGCGTAACACTTTTGCTCTAGTGATGTTATTGCATGAGGCCCTTGTGATTTTAGCTCTTTGATGGTTGACTTCCAAGCGATTTCTGCATAAGAGCATAAAACAAACATGTGAGATCGTGTTTCCTCTTCAGAGTGGCATAAAACACACCAGCTCAGTCCATGCCACCCTCGTTTTTTGAGATTCTTCGAGGTTAGAAATTTGTTGCTCAAGGCCAACCATAAAGTAATTTTTTCCTTGAGAGGTCCTTTGTTTTTCCGTACTTGTTTCCACTAGTTTTCCCTTTCTCCTTGTTGTAGTTCTAAGACACAATTCTTATATCTTAGTTTGGTCGTGAACTCCCTTGTTGCTGAGTTTTTGGTCGGTTCTGTACCCTTTTGTTGTTGTAAAAACCCCACGAAAAAGACACAGACCTGCTGCTCCTTAGATCCAAAAATCCTCGGTAAATTTGTTAGAATTGATGATAATATAACGTGACAAAGTGTTGGTGTATATATATATACACTTGTTCAAGCGTGAGGGGAAAGTTGTTGAGGCCAACTTCTAGGGTAGTTTAGGTAATAAAAATTAATTTGAATATTGAGGCCGACTTCCACGTGGAGGGTATTTTAAAAAGTTTATATTTTAAGAATGTTTTGTCATTTCATTATTGAAGGGGCCGACTTCTATAATGCTTTAATTATTTTAAATTTCAAGTCTTCATGAAGAGTAGTTTAGTTTTTTTTAAAACTTCTTGTCAACGTTGGAGAGGTTATCAAAATATGTTTTTGAATTTTAATTAATATTTTATTTGGAAAAAGAATCTTTTCTCTTGTCATTATGATGTCAATGTTGAACCATTTTTTTTATTAAATTATTAAGTGAGTTTTAACATTTAATTTCTGTAAGTGGTTTGTTAAAATTAAATTGTTATAAACACTTCTTTTAAGGTAATTATAAAAACATGCTTTAATTATTTAAATATAATATTTAGTTAGTGGTCTTATTTTTTTTAGGATTGAGGGTTTAATGAACTTTGTGGGATTTAAGAGTCATCATTGTGTAATAATAGGGTAGAAGTAGGCTTAGGGACTAAGGGTACGGGTTTCGCTTAGGTCAACTAAGCTGCCACGACTTCATAAACATAATCACCAAGGTGAAGGGCTGCTTAGGCTTCTCATAGGGTATCATGACCTCAAAATAACCATTAGAGGAAATTTGAGGTCTAAAATGGGCCTCCTAAGGAAAATAATAAAATAATAGTTAAAATAATAAAATAATAGTTATTAATTTTGAGGAAGAATGAAAAAAACTACTTTTTTGTTCGTATTTTTGACATATCTCTGTGTGGTTTTACTCAAATTCCGAGCAGGAGAGCTCATTGGATGCAGAATTTAATTCCGCATCCAACGAGTACCCACACTGCATACTTTTGACAGACCCTGCCACCCCCCAAAAAGGAAATACCTGGAAAAATGTGATGATGTTTAAACACTTTTTTTAAGGTAATTATAAAAACATGCTTTAATTATTTAAATATTTTAATATAATATTTAGTTAGTGGTTTTATTTTTTTTTTAGGGTTGAGGGTTTAATGAACTTTGTGGGATTTAAGGGTCATCACTGTGTAATAATAGGGTAGAAGTATGCTTAGGGACCAATGGTACGGGTTTTGCTTAGGTTAACTAAGTTGCCACGACTTCATAAACATAATCACTGAGGTGAAGGGCTGCCTAGGCTTCTCATAGGGTATCATGACCTCAAAATAACCATTAGAGGAAATTTGAGGTCTAAAATGGGCTTCCTAAGGAAAATAATAAAATAATAGTTAAAATAATAAAATAATAGTTATTAATTTTGGGGAAGGATGAAAAAAACTACTTTTTTGTTCGTATTTTCTACATATCTCCGTGTGGTTTTACTCAAATTTCGAGCGGGAGAGCTCATTGGATACAGAATTTAATTCTGCATCCAACGAGTACCTGCATTGCATAGTTTTGACAGACCCCACTACCCCAAAAACAAGAAATACCTGAAAAATGTGATGATGATGTCATCATCATGTTTTTTCAGGTATTTCCTTTTTTTGGGGTGGCAGGGTCTGTCAAAAGTATGCAGTGTGGGTACTTGTTGGTATGCAGTGTGGGTACTTGTTGGATGCACAATTAAATTCTGCATCCAACAAGCTCTCCCGCTCAAAATTTGAGTAAAAACACAGGGAGATATGTTGAAAATACAAACAAAAATGTAGTTTTCTTTTATGACAAATATGTCAATTCAACCATTATGGTTGAATCATTTTATTGAAATTCTATTCGTTCTTGAATTCCAACTCACCAAATTTATTGTTGGCGCATTTTCTTATAAGGTCCATTTTAGACCACAAATTTCCTCTAATGATAAATGACCACTGAAAGTGTCATTTGGACTCTACACTTCTTCAACCCACCAATGACACTTTCTAGGATACTAGGACATAGGTTGTGGTGCTGGGGATCCAAAGAAACAATTTAGGAACTATAAAAACAACTTAGGGGTATTTAAACACTCTAAAGGGTGTACAAGGCTTTTGGCATTGCCCCAAGGGGTCCAAGGGCTTCAAACTTTGTCTTGGATAAGGTCAAAATGTCTCCTTTGACATTGCCAACTACTAAACCCTCGAGGGCTCCTCATGGGGCACCAAGACACACCAACACACACCAACACACACCAGTTGGCATCAATGACAATTTGTTAACAATCTCCCCCTTTGTCATCGATGACAACTCCAAAGCTCCCCCTTCGAATGAGCTTCCTTTGTCCACAAATCTCCCCCTTAGATCATGCTTCCTTTACCATCTTTATTCAACTTTTTCTCCCCCTTTGGCATCAATGGAAAATGGTACTTCTGTCTTGCTCCCCCCATCATACTGTTGTGTTGTTGAAGATAGATTAATTCAATTAGGAGAGAGTATGACTCTCAATTTTTCTCTGAGGTATTCAAAAGTCTCTCTTGGGAGAGGCTTAGTAAAAATGTCTGCAACCTGTTCTTTTCTCTCGATATATTCCAACTTGATATTCTTTTCTGTGACATGTTCTCGAAGAAAGTGAAACTTGATTGGAATGCGCTTGGTCTTGGAGTGCATAACTGGATTCTTGGAGATACTGATGGCACTCGTGTTGTCACATAGAATTGGAATCGCCTCATTACATGTCACATGTATGTCTTGCAGGGTTTGCTTCATCCAAAGAATCTGAGTACAACAAGCAGTTGTTGCTATATATTTTGCTTCTGCGGTTGATAAGGACACCGAAGATTGCTTTTTGCTTGACCAAGATACCAAACAACTGCCTAGAAAGATAGTTGTTCCACTAGTGCTTCTTCTATTGTCAACAAATCCTGCCCAATTTGTGTCTAGATAGTCTATTAATGTCATCTCATTCCCTTTTGGATACCAAAGTCCAAATTCCATAGTTCCTTTAAGATACATGAAGATCCTTTTAACTGCTATAATGTTAGCTTCCTTTGGGCCAGCTTGAAATCTTGCAACTTGTCCAACGACTTGCATCACATATGGTCTGGAGGCAGTTACATATAGTAGACTACCAATCATTGATCTATAGAGTGTTTGATCAACTTCCTTCAATTCATCGTCTTTGCCCAGCTTACAATCGGTGATCATAGGAGTACTCACAGGTTTACAGTCTTCCATATGGAATTTCTTTAACATCTCCTTGATGTATTTTATCTGAGCAATAAGAATGCCTTCTGTTCTTTGAGAAATCTGGAGTTCGGAGAAGAAGGCCAGTTCACTGAGTAATGACATTTCAAACACTTTCTGCATGTCCTTATCAAATTGTTGACTCAGTGAATCATCATCACTTCCAAAGATGATATCATCAACATAAACTTCAATGATGAGAATGCTGCCATTGTCTTGTTTGATGTACAAATTGCTATCTGCACTTCCCTTGTTAAAGTTTTGTTGTAGTAAGTACTTGTCCAATATGGAGTACCAAGCTCTAGGAGCTTGTTTCAGTCCATATAAGGCCCTCCCAAGTCTGCATACACAATGCTTTTTTTTTGAAAGCTGAAATCCTTATTGTTGTTCGATGTAGATTTCTTTTATTTCCCCATTCAGAAAAGCTGATTTTACGTCCATCTGATAAACTTTGATGTCTTTGGAGCAAGCATAAGCCAATATCATTATGATAGCTTCCATTCTGGCTACTGGTGCATATGTTTCTTCAAATTCTATTCCTTCGATCTAAGCATATCCTTTACAAATGAATCGAGCCTTGTTTCTGATCACCTGTCCGTCTTCATTCATTTTGTTTCTGAAAACCCACTTTGTGCCAATTACATTCTTATTACTTGTTCTAGGAACAAGTTTCCAAGTTTCATTCTTCTCAATTTGATTTAGTTCCTCTTGCATAGCTTTGACCCACCGTTCATTTGTACTGGCCTCTGCAAAAGTTCGTGGTTCAGTTGTAGACAAGAGAGAGAAGTGTACTTGCTCATTTCTCTGGATATTCTTCTTCTAGTTCCTATTCTGGCATCCTTGTCACCAATAATCTGATCAGATGGATGATTCTTCTGGTACCAGTTCTTAGGTGTTGGTTGATCCTTTTGTTCTTCTTGTTCGACAATTGGTTGATTATGTTCTTCACCTTACAGGAGTTGTTCTTCATCCTCATCTGGTTGTTCTTCCATTTTAATTTTCTTCACTTCTTTTTTTATTGAAAACTTCCTCTTCTTCATCGTCCGATTCTTCTGAGTCTTCTCTAGATGATGTTAGTCTTCCCTCATCTATCTTCACGTTGACACTTTCAATCACCTTGTCCAATCTCAGATTGTAGCATTTGTAAGCTTTTTTCTTGGATGAATATCCAACGAATATGCCTTCATCTTTCGCGTCAATTTTTCCAGTCTTCTTATCTTCTCTTTTGATGTAGCACTTGCTTCCAAAAATTCTAAAATGTCATACATTTGCTACTCTTCCTGTCCATAGCTTGTAGGGAGTTTTATCATTTTTGTTTCTGAGTAATCCTCTATTTAAGATGCGTACTGCTGTATGAACTGCGTGTCCCCAAAATTTGTCATTCAACATGGTTCGAGCCATCTCCATTACTGATGTATTCTTTCTTTCAACAACTCCATTTTGTTGAGGTGTTCTGGCTACTGAAAACTGTCTCTTTATTCCATGCTCTTCACAGTACTTGCTGAATTCACCAGAAGTGAATTCTCGACTGTTGTCAAATATGAGGCACTTGATTCGTGACCCTGTTTCATTCTTGACTAGTTCCTTGAATGTTTTGAAACATCCAAATGCTTCTAACTTTCTGTTGAGAAGACATACCCATGTCATCTTGGTATAGTCGTCAATGAGTAGCATGACGTATTTTTCACCATTCAGTCCTTTGCTTTTGGTTGGTCCACATAGGTCAGTGTGAACGACCTCCAAAGGTTTTGTAGGAGAACGCTTTTTTGTCTTAAAATGCACATTTGTTTGTTTTCCATGTTGACAATGTTCACATACAGAGTTAGCAGGTTTTGTAACTTCCGGCATCTTTTGAACTGCTTGATTTTTGTAGATTTTGACCAAATTGTCAAAATGTATATGCCCCATTCTTCTGTGCCAAAGGCAACTTTCATTTTCTTTCCCCAAGTGACATTTCTCGGACTCAATCTCATCCCACACGTATATGTTGTTTGGAGTCCTAGTGGTTGTGGCTACTAACTTCCTTGATCCTTGCTTCCTTATTTTGCATCCTTTTGAGTTGAAGGTGAGTTCATGTCCTTAATCACACATCTGATTGACGCTTAGCAGATTATGCTTCATGTTATCTACAAGCAAGACATTTTTAGCCAGGGAGTTTTTACTTCCGAGCTTTACTGTGCCCTTTCCCAATACTTTTGCTGAATTGCTATTCCCAAACAATACAGATCCTTTATCCTTTTCAGTATTGACAAAAGCATCTTTGTTACCTGTCATATGCTTGGAAAAACCGCTATCAACATACCATTTACCAGAGCTGTGATTTTGAGCTTGAAGAGAAATTCCACATTCGTAGTTGTTCTTGTATTTGATCCATACCTTGCCGGGCATGTCCTTATTTTTTACTATTGGTATCTTCATTCTGCAATTTTTGGCTATATGTCCAAAGTTATTACACTTGTAACATTCTATTTTTGATCTCAAGGGACCAGATCTGTTATTATACTGTGGTCGTCTGAGGCTTGCAAGGTGATTCCTGGTCTTGAAGTTTCTTCTTTGAAAACAATTTACAACTTTGTGTCCAAATATTCCACATGTAAAGCAATGCCCACTGAAAGAAGTATCCATACCTGGGAACATATGAAGGAGGTGTTTTTTTGAGATTTGGTCTTTCTGTTAGCCCTACTTTTGATAAGGGTTGTTTTCACTGACATTCGATCTCATCATTTGTGGAGTTTGTTAACACCTGTGCTAAAGTTTGAAGATTTTCAAAGATGTGTTAGCACTATTTTTGGGCTAAGTGGCTGGCAAGGGATTAGGCCAGTGAACGGAGGAATAAGGTCTGAAAATTTGTTATCATAGGACCTTGAAGGATGTTAATGAGGTTCTGCGGGTATTTTGAAGGATCATTTCTAGGTTGGAAATGAGAAATTATTGAAAACATTTATAGATTTGAACCTTGAAAATGTGTGTAAGTGAGAAAGTTAGGTTATATAGTGACAAGAATGGAGGGTTTAAACGCATAAGAGGAGAAGATCAATGACTGTTAATAATTCCACCAAGGTAAGATTGTATAGGCTTGAGGAATTTTGGTAAGGACGAAAACATGATAACTTACATGAAAAATTAGCCATTGGATGGATAGATGAAGATAGATCTACGGTCCTGAAAAATCCCGGTGTTTTAACATGCAAGGAGGAATAAATTTCTCAAATATGTGAAATAGTTTGGAGCCCACACATTCCAACGATGTAGATCTAGGAAGGAATAAGATCCACTATGGAAATTAATTTCGCTAGGTGAACCTGCACGGACTAAGGAACTTTTCCAAATTTGCAGAATTACTTAAAGGTATGCATGTACCGACGGAGGAGATCTAACTGAAGGATAGATCTGTGGCGAAGAACGATTCCGCAAATCCAACATGCACGGAGAAAATGAAATCTCCAACTCCGTGGAATCGGGTAGATGCCACAAGTTTCAATGACCCAGATTACCCTTGGTCTCAGATATACGACGGATATGGATTCCGCTGGTCCAACTTGTGCGCCACGATCAACTTTTGAAATCAACGGAATTTGGTAGGGGCCGTAAGTTCCAACGGCTCAGATCTACGCCCTCTCGCGATCTACGACGAAGGTTAATTATGCTCCCGCAACATGCACGCGGAAACCTTTTCCTCAGATTAGCGGAATTCAGTATGGGCCGTAGGTTTCGATGGCTAGGATCAATTCCTGAATCCATATCTACGACAACGATGGATTCCGCTAATGGGAGGTGTGAGATAGCTAGGAATGGTCAGATTTTGCGAAATGTGGCGGGGGCTATGCGATCCGACGACCACGACGGAGATACGGTTAAGATCAATGGTGGAGGCGTATTCTGCTGAGGAAACTTGCAAGGAAAATAAGGAGGATGATATAACATAGAAAAGATAGATGGGGTCAAAAGGAAGCAGGATTGACGGTCAAAGATAGGCGAAGGAAAAACAAATAGATGATATGTTGTTTCCACTAAAAAAGGTGCGAGAGGAATAATATAAAAGATACACGCACATGGATTTAGGTCATTTGTATTTTACTATGCGTTGAAAAGTGAGAGAAAGACTGTGCAGAAAGCGACCAGCTAGGACAAACCTCATCAACCTACTCATCAAAGGACCAGGTAGGCTAGGTTTCTCCATTACACAAAGCATATAAGATGGTTGAGGTAGAAGGGTTAGCTGACCAAAATCTGGAATACCATAAAATCGAAGAGCTCTTTGAAGATAGAGATTCTGATATTTCGACACCATGCTAGTGAATGGACCCATATAAATTGTGAAGAACAAACTGAAGCTACTTAGGGGCCAGGGAACTTATGTGCATGGTGTCTACATGTCCTTTTTCCACCTTATTTCCATTGACTAAAACCTTAATTTCCTCGAGATTATCGACTGGTGCAATGCTAGTTACTCTGCTTCCGAGGACGTAATCATGGACCCCTCTAGGTCTAAAATACTTTTCCCGGTCAACCCCATCGTCATTAGGAATACATTCTCCATTCCCGTAGAGTTCAATCAGAAAGCTAAAGAATATAGTGAAGAAAGCATTGTCCAGTGATTTAGAGAGTCAATTGTGGAAAAGAAAGAGGAATTCTTTAAATCCTAGTTCAAACCCGATACCCAGCTAAACATTCACCCTTACCTTGTGGATGCTGGTGAATTCAATGAGGAAACAAAACAATTCTGTGTGAGTTTTTAGGGATGGATACCGAAAAATACATCACAGAGTCCATGATGAGTTTGTTGTTTACCTTGAGCACCTGCCCAGTCGACTTAGAGGAGCCTGGCCAGTCCGCCCAATTTTCCTGTCTCAGGTTTGACGAGTTCCTAGCTGAGAATATTCACTTCTAGCTAGTGGATTTCCCTAGGACCAGAACCTTTAGATTTCAGTCCTACTTGTTGAGAATTTTTCTGCCTTTCAACAAAGATAACCTTCAACTTCCGGAAATGATGATCACAGAGGAAATAAACAATGATTACACCAAATTCACCAACTTTTTGATGATAGGAGTGTATGGTGCCTTTTTCTAGAAGTAACTACTCAGGGTGTTACCTGAGATGAAGGAAGGCTTGCAATCCTCCCCTGACAAGAGGATTGGAGATTGGATCTTGTCAGAACAAGGTACAGTAATAATCCTATACAGATTTGTCCACTAACCTTACAGACTGCCTGCCTTTTTGACTCTCAGGGTGTTTGCTTTAGAGCTGATCAGACACATGTTGATAGTGGAAAATGAACACTTCCCGAGTTTTAGGAAGTCTTCAGAGATTAAATTTTCATGTTCCATTGGCACATTTATCATAAAAAACAAGGCTGCTCTTTGTTGGAGCAGAGTCCCACAGCTATAGGAAAATCTGCCATTTTGGTGGATAGACAACTTTGGTGAAAACGAAGAGATAAGGTAAAGCTACGACGTCGTAGCATGTTTCTAGCTGCAGAGCAGAGTCGAAAACCGTGACTATTGGAACAGCAAAGTCAAAGGAGACGACAGTTCCTAAGCGACCGAGAAGAGAGAGCTCAACCACTGCATTGAAGGCAGCGACGAAGATAGGAGGGCTCAGCTACCCTCATAAAGGAAAAGGAGTGACGAGGCCGAGGTATTGAAGACGAACGACAAAAGAAGGGAAGCGGTGCATAGTACCCATGGTCAGCGCCGGGAAGCATGGAAGACTGCAGAGAGCAGTGGTGTGACGAAAAGCTGCTACCCCAAGTATAGATATGCCGATTGTCACTAATTAAGGTTTTGGGTTACTGTTGGGACAGGCCCACAGTGTTGTAATGGCGAGACCTTCGGGCCGCCTATAAAGGGATGTATTTTGTAGTATAAAAGGTTGGCATTTTGAGCATTTTAGGCCATCCAGCTAGTCAGACTATCAGTAGTCTGTTAGTTCAATGTTATTTTGTATTGTAACAATCCACAGGGATTGACAGAGAGAGAGAGAGAGTGAGAGTATATTGTAAGAAGGAAATATAGATAAGAGATCTAAGAGAGAAGGGCTCCAGGCTGTGTGCGGAGTTACCCAGAAGATCTCTAGCTGCATATGCGGTGTAGCAGAACTATGTACCTCTCTCAAGTTATAATATAGAAACACAGTTCTGTGGACATAGCTTCTACCTTGGAAGTGAACCACGTAAAATCTGAGCGTTGTGTGATTGATTCATGTGATTGTATTTGCTTGTTATATCTGTCATTCATTACATGAACTTTGCTTACAGTAAATGTATGTATGTGTTATTCAGTTCGCAACATATGTAAAAGGTTAAATGCAAGTTGAAGTCTTTAAGTATTTTGTATAAGAGTGTATCTAAGTTTCACTTGAGACAGTTAAGAGTCATAGTGTAAAACAACCTTGTGCGTTGAGTCCTGTATGTTGAACACTAGTAACGCTAGGTACGCTGAGCCGCAGCGGTAGGATATCGCAGGGAGGCGATATCGCACCATCAGAGGAGCTGTGGTGCACTGCAGTTAGGGATCAAGCGTAGGAGAAGGTTACGTGTTAACTAGGACGCGGCGATGCGATGAGGGATTAGAGTCATCGCAAGTAAGAGGAAACTGCACACCGCAGAGGGAGAGACACCTCGCAGGCTAAGAAGAGTTGCGAGGCGCACATAGGACGCCATACAGAACCTTGTCAAGACACATGAGTCTTTGGCCAACCCATTAGGATCACTTCGGGTGAGACTTCAGGCCGCTCCACGGTCTGTCGCCGAAAGGGCCAGTGAGCTAGGGGTGTTGTTGGTTCATTATAGTAAACCCGGGTCTGCCCAACGACCAACAAATGGTTCCGTTTCCGGTTTTGAACAAACTGAGCACTAATGTTCTATTGGAATCCTACTAGAGACAAACTCAATGAGTGGGTTGTGTCTACAGAGAGAGAGTTTGCCGAACGAGAGAACAAGAGTCCTAGACTGAGTACAGAGGACTAGTTACAAAAACATATCGTTACAGACCTGCATGCGATATTTTTTGCGACCTTTGGAAACGAGCTTTACGACTGGTTATCAAAGTTGACTGATAAGAACATATTCAAGAAGAAAAGAAACATTGTCTGGACACCGGAGCTGATTTAGACTGTGAAGAACCTTGATAATCCCATTACGAGGACAGTAGACTTCTGGCTTGCGAGTGTGCTAGAAGGATTCGTCACAGGGTTTGCAGTTGACCAGAGAAAAAGCTTCAGCAAAACTGAGCGGTACTTCTTCAAAGGATATCGCGGTAAGTACCTAAAATCTTTAAACTTGTCCATTAAGATGCTATTACATGAAAAAGGAAGATTGGATCTAGTTTCAGATGAATAAGTAAAGATAGTAATGTCACAAGAGTTTGAAAGTGATTTTGATGACATTGGACATACACGTAGTGGAAAGAAGTACAAAGTAGACTTCAGATCTCCCATATTTGAAGACCGTTCAGATAGTACTAGACAACAGAGTCATAACCATACATACAAAATAGAAGGGTGTATCGCTTACCACCCTTATACCCCACAGAAACAGATCGGGACTCAGAACAATCCCATAGGAACTCCATCTAGTAGCTCGCAGACAGTACATATTACCGCTACATCACCTCCACCTACACCACCGAGTGGCAGTAACATAGCAAATCAACATCCACCACGTAGAAATAGAATGGGGGATGGTATGAAGCTACCTATCTTTAAGGGTACAGAGGCAGAGGACCCAGAGCAGAATTGGTTTCTATGTGAAGCCATGTGGACCATTAGAGCAATCAATGATGATAATAGTAAACTTGTACAGTTGGTCACCACACTGAGAGAACGAGCCTTAACATGGTATATGAAGTATACCTCAGCAGTACCTAGAAAACTTGTCCAGGTCAGGATCGCCATGATTAAAGAGTTTAAGAACCTAAGTCTGAGTCACAGTGCATTACAGAGCTTAAAGACATCAAACAATTACCTACAGAGTCAGTGTGAGACTTCGATCAGATTTAAAGCCCTTATAGACCAAGTCAGCTTTGAGTTTGTGCCGGAGCAGCATAAGGAATGGTTTATTGCAGCGCTGCTCCCTCACATCAGACTACCATTAATGCAGCAGAAAATCCAGATGCAGGACGATGCGTTGGAGATGGCGATGAAACTAGAGGCTTCACCTCTAGCTGAAACTAGTGCAGGTATGACAAACCTGCAAAACCAGTTGGCTAATCTCACGATACAGATGCATGAGCTTAAGTAAGGGAAAGAGGTTGCGCAAGACATATGGTGCATAAAGTGTAAAGCACAAGGCCATACTAAAGATAATTGTCCAGTCTTTGTAGAATATATAGCAACTGGGGCTCCTAACCCCTTACCACAGACCCACGGGTCGTGGTGTGAAATATGCAAAACAAGAGGACATCTACCTCACCAGTGCCCTCTACTTCAGAAGTACGTGCAGACACCTAAGAACTTATACTGCGTCTTTTGCAAGTCAGTAGGCCATGATGAACACGATTGCCGAGCCTATGATCTCATGGTCGGGAGCAAGCAAGACTTGTACAGAGTCCAATCAGAAACACAGGGTCCAGCAGCAGGACCACAACATGATCCGGCTTATGGTGGTCGTGGAGGAGGATTCAGAGGACGAGGAGGATTCAAAGGCTTTGGTCATGGAGAAGGCTTTGGCTGTGGTCGCGGACCAGTTACTTGTTACAACTGTGGAGTTGTAGGACATTATGCTAGGGACTGTCAGAGCCCTACTACGACATGTAACTATTGCAAATTTTACGATCACGCTATAGAAGACTGTCCTACCTTGATAGCTAAGATCAGAGAACCTAAGCCAGCAGTACACTAGAACTTCCAGCTTATTGCTGCTGAGCAGGAAGAACCAGAACCAAGAGTCAACATTGTGACTCGCAGCGGTGCTTCCACTGTTGGAGCAGGGTCCCGCAGCTACAGAAGAAGCTGCAAGTTTAGCGGATAGACAGTTTTGGTGGAGAGGAGATAAGGTAGAGCTACGACGCCGTAGCATGTTTCTAGCTGTAGAGAAGAGCTAGAAACTGTGACTTTTAGGACAGAGAAGTCAAGGAAGACGACAATACCTGAGCGACCGAGAAGAGAGAGCTCAACCACTGCATTGAAGGCAACGGCGAAGATAGGAGGGCTCAGCTACCCTCATAAAGGAAAAGGAGCAATGAGGCCGAGGTATTGAAGATGAAGGACAGAACCAGGGAAGTGGTGCATAGTACCCATGGTCAGCGCCGGGAAGCATGGAAGACTGCAGAGAGCTGTGGTGTGACGGAAAGCGGCAACCTCAAGTACATATATGTCGACTGTCACTAATTAGGGTTTTGGGTTACTGTTGGGACAGGCCCACAGTGTTGTAATGGCGAGACCTTCGGGCCACTTATAAAGGGATGTATTTTGTATTGTAAAAGGGTTGGTTGGTTGGTCGGTTAGTTAGTTCGTTCAGTTGTTAGTTGTTTTGTAGATTATTAGACAGTTGTAGAAGCCGAGCTCTGGTTCTGCTATTAACTGTAATTATCTTACTGTAACCAGTAGCTGGTTCATAGAGCATGCATGTAACGATCCGCAGGGATCGACAGAGAGGGAAGAGTATATTGTAAGAGGTGCAATATAGAGTAGAAAAGAGATCTAAGAGAGAAGGGCTCCAGGTTGTGTACGGAGTTACCCAGAAGATCTCGAGCTGCATATGCGGTGCAGCAGAACTGTGTTTACCTTCCCCTGAGCTATAATAGAAACACAGTTTTGTGGACGTAACTTCCATCCTGGAGGTGAACCATGTTAAAATCGTGTGTTATGTGATTGATTTATGTGTTGTGTTTATTTGTTGCATCTATCAGTTATCACATGGGCCTTGTTTACAGTTTAATGTTTGTATGCATTATTTAGTTTACATCACTATAGAAGATAAATGCAAGTTGAAATCCATAAGTATGTTGTGTAAGAGTTTATCTACATTTCATCCCAGATAGTTAAGAGTCACAGAGTTAAGCAACCTTGTATATTGAATCCCGTATTTCGGAACAAGTAGCACTGAGTACGCTGAGCCGCAGTGGTAGGATATCGCAAGGAGGTGATAGCGCACCATCAGAGGAGCTGTGGTGCACTGCGGTTGAGAATCAGCGTAGGAAGGAGTTATGCGTTGCCTAAGGTGCGGCGATGCGATAAGGACTAGAGTCGTCGCAAGTAAGAGGGAGTTGCGTGTCGCAAACAGAGAGAGATCCCACAGGATAGAAGAGCTGCGAGACACATAGGCTGCCACAGAACCTGGTCCAAGACACTTGAGTCTTTGGTCAACCCATTAGAATCACTTCGGGTGAGACTTCAGGCCGCTCTGCGGTCTGTCGCCGAAAGGGCCAGTGAGCTAGGGGTGTTGTTGGTTAAATACAGTAAAACCTGGGTCTGCCCATGCAAACCAACATCCACCAATGGAACATCGCAGGATACTGAAAAGACCACAGGTCATGAGTGGGTGCGTAAAGCTCCTAACAAAGCAACACCACTTGACCTGCAGAAGAATAAACAGACATTTCAGGAAGCTAAGACTTTCTTTGATGACCCTATGCAATCAGGATCGCAGGTACCGCCGTCTAGGGGCTTACTGCAACAAGCACCTTGTGGCATTAGCCCTGTACATATATCGCAAGCTACCACATCGGGCGCTTGCGATGAGGACAAGTTGGTAGGAAGTGTACAATCCTTCCTGCGGAGCTGTTTAAAACTCATGAGAAATGAGAAATCTATTGGAGAACTTCAGCGCATCATAGATCAGTGTCAGCCATCTTCTTCCGTGAGCAGTGCACAGTGTGCTATTCATAATATTATGGGACATACAAAAATAGGCAGAGAGATGTGACTCACAGCACAGGCTGGAGAATTTGAAATGGATGAGGTAATCCTAGATCTAGGATCAGAGGTAAATGTTCTGACTAAGTAGACATGGGAACAGATGGGTAGCCCTAAGTTAGTCAGATCGCCTATCCATATTAGATTAGCTAATCAACAGAGGGTATCACCCCTGGGTCGATTATCACAGGTGCCATTTGACATTGATGGAGTTCGCAGCTCTGCGGACTTTGAAGTTATAGAAATCATTGGCGATAGCAGACCATATCCAGCACTACTGGGCATTGATTGGGCGATCGGTAACATGGTCGTTATCGACTTAAAGAGAAGACAAATGATCTTTGAGGACGCCCAGATCTGGGTCATCGCACCGTTAGATCCTCTTCAGGGTCCTAGATACATTGAACCTATCCGCGTAGAGGAAGAGGCATGTAACATGGACAGTCTCTATCAGATGGCTGCGAACTAGAGCGACTACATCAACCCAATAGCAGAAGGAAACATTAGTTGGCGATGTGACAGCTCATGCGCATCGGATTTGGATGTTGGTCTAGAGAACTGGCAGAACAGACTTTACGAAGTCTCAGCACGTAGAAGTGCATACATGACTAAGTCACTGCGATGGATTGGCGTAGAGATCAACGAGCTTCCATCATTTCATGGTCTAACAGATATCCAGGACTTTCTCATGCAGTTTGAACAACAAGTTCCTCACGAGTAGAGGATTGCAGCCATGGACCTTGCAGTACGAGCCACACCTGCAAGATGGTGGTATGCACATAAAGAGAATATCGCATCATGGGATGATCTTAAGAGATTGATGGCGATCAGATTCTCTACCGACAGAGAGTATGTCTAGTAGAGATACACAGGAGAAAGTGACCCCAGGTCACATATTCAGACATGTGAACAAAATTGGTCGGACATTCTCGAGGATGAATGGGTTCACCAATTCATTCACACTTTGGACACAGTTCCACGGAACTTGTACACAAAGACTGAATTGCGCAAGGGAACGACTACATGGCCACTTCTAATAGACAGCTTTCTACTTACCTTCGCTTTTGAATCTGAGTATCCAAATGTTGATCAGGCCCTAGATGTAATAAAGATTAAGATATTTGAGGATTGTACCCTATCAGTACATACTCAACCTGAGTGGGCCATCCAGTTAGAAGAGGCGCTAGAGTGTTATAATTTTGCATCAGAACCAGAGGAGGAGGATGAGGATCCTCACAACATCAACATTCTGGAGTCAGAAGGGACTCACGATGTTGATGGACCAAAGCTACAGATTCCAGCAATCAAAGAGCCGATCAAGATTAAAAAGATCAATATTGGCACAGATGCAGAACCAAAGTTTGCATCTATTGGAGACTATTGGACCGATGAAACAGTCGGACAGATTGCAGACTTGCTACATGACTATCAGGACCTATTTCCCACCAAGTTCACAGAGATGAAGGGAATAGTCGAAGACCTGGGAGTAATGAGGATACCATTGAAAGAGGATGCTATACCAGTCAAGTAGCGTCCATATAGATTAAATCCGCGCTATAAAGAAAAAGTTAAGGATGAGATCGATAAGATGCTAGCAGCAGGCATCATTGAGCCCATAGAAGAAAGCGAATGGGTTAGTCCCATGGTCATGCAAGAGAAGAAAACCAAAGGAGACATCAGAATCTGTGTCGACTTACGTAAACTCAACGATGCATCGCTTCATGATCCATTTTCGACACCTTTCACTGATGAAGTACTAGACAATGTGGGAGGACGGGAGGTCTACTCCTTCACTGATGGCTTTTCAGGCTATCACCAGATCATAATCCACTCAGAAGATCGACATAAGACCACTTTTGCAACAGAATGGGGCTCATTCCAGTATACGGTAATGCCCTTTGGTCTTAAGAATGCACCAGCTATCTTTTCTAGAGTAGTAGTTGCTGTATTTAAAGAATACATCCATAAATTCCTTGAATTTTATTTTGATGATTGGATTGTATTTGGATTAATTGACAAGCACATAGGATATTTAAGACTGATGCTAGAGAAATGTAGGCAGTACCAGATTTCTCTGAACTTGAAAAAATGTATATTCTGTGCGCCATTTGATATTTTGTTGGGTCACATTGTTTGCCGGCAAGGCTTGATGGTAGATCCCGCAAAGATTGCCATCATTGTAAATCTTCCAGCACCCAACTCAGTCAAACAATTGAGGATAGTACTTGGTCATACTGGGTACTACAAAAAATTCATCAAGGGATACGCAAATATTACAGCATCGATGGAAAAAATGTTAAAGAAAGATATAAAATTCCTATGGAATGAGGAATGCCAGCAGAGTCTAAACACACTTAAAGAGAAGATGGTTACAACACCTATCTTAGTATTTCCAGACTGGACTAAGTCGTTTCATGTACATGTGGATGCATCTGACATCACACTAGGGGTTGTTTTAACGCAACCAGGAGAAGGAGGTATTGATCATCCTATCGCATACTCCAGCAGAAAGCTATCGACAGCAGAAAAGAACTACACCACCACAGAAAGAGAAGGCTTAGCTATTGTGTACGTGCTACAAAATTTCAGGCACTACTTGTTGGGTGCCTCGTTCAAGATGTTTACTGACCATTCCGCATTGAAGTATCTGGTCAATAAGCCAGTGTTAGGGGGAAGAATCTGTATATGGTTACTCCTCTTTCAGGAGTATGATTTTGAAATCATTGTCAAACTAGGAAGATTGAATGTCGGACCTGATCATCTGTCACGAATAGACTTTGGAGAAGAGCCAAGTAACCTAGAGGACAATTTTCCAGATGCGCAGTTGTTTTCTATCCAGATCACAGATGAGTACTATGCTGATATCATTCACTTTCTCACCACAGGAAGGGCACCTGAGGAGTTTACCAAGCATCAAAAGAGGCAGTTGGTTGTTAAAGCAGCAGACTTCACCCTGATTGTAGGACAGTTATATAAGTTAGGACCAGATGAAGTCCTGCGCAGATGCGTGATGCCGCATGAAAAAGAGGCTATTATCAGAGAAGCACATTCAGGTACCGCAGGAGGTCATTTCGCAGGAAAGCCGATTGCGCAGAAAATCCTGACCGCAGGATTATGGTGGCCTACGTTATACAAAGACACTAAGGACTTTTGTAGATGCTGCGATATCTGCCAGAGAGTAGGAAAACCTTCGCGTAGAGATGAAATGCCGCTACGACCGCAGATTACGTTGCGTGCATTTGACAAGTGGGCTATAGACTTTGTGGGTCCTATCAACCCACCAGGAAAATGAACTGGTGCGAGATATATCATCACTAGAACAAAGTACCTCACCAGGTGGGCAGAGGCCAAAGTAGTAAGAAATTGTGATGCTGCTACAGCCACACAGTTCATTTTTGAAAACATCATCACTAGATTTGGATGCCTAGTAATTTTGATGAGCGATCAAGGCACACACTTCTTGAATCGCACCATTGAGGCTTTGACGGAAGAATTCCAGACACAGCACCATAAGAGCACTCCCTACCACCCGCAAGCTAATGGTACGGTGGAGGCCTTTAACAAGATTTTAGAAAATGCTCTTACTAATATCTGCAATAGCCAAAGGAATGATTGGGACCTCAGAGTTAATGCTGTATTATGGGCGTATAGGACTACATGCAAGAAACTTACAGGACACACACCTTTCAGCTTGGTGTATGGACAGGAGGCTATTATGCCTATGGAGTATATCCTTCCCAGTTTAAGAATTGCTCAGATCACTAGAATGGCTGATACAGACACGATCCAGGAAAGGCTAGCATAACTGCTTACCTTAGAGGAAGACAGATTCATCGCCGGATTCCATCAGAAAGTGCAGAAGGCATGAGAAAAAGCTTGGCATGATAGACACATTAAGAGTAAGACTCTTCAGATCGGAGACCTAGTACTCCTCTATGACAGTAAATTTCTTAAGTTTCCAGGGAAGTTCAAGACACATTGGTTGGGGCCATATCAGATACAGCAAGTTACAGAGGGAGGAGCCGTTCAGCTCAGTAAACTGAATGGGGGGCTTCTTCCCACGATGATCAATGGCAGTAGGCTTAAGCTTTATAGTGACAACCACTCCACCTCTCAGTCCTAACTCCGAGTCGCAGATGGTGTAGATGTCTAGTGTAGTTGAAAGGAGGCATCGCACCAGGAATTAGTCTACACCGACAGGTATTCTAAGTATCAGGAATCGCATAAGGAAGGTTCAGTTGAAAAAAAAAAAAAAAAACGCTTAAGTTTGTTTTGAGCAAGTGATGCGGTGTGGCATCACGGCAGTGCGATGTTTCTCCGTGCCACGTACCCAGTTTTGTAACGAGACAGAGGGCTAGTCAAGTCGCCTTCTGACAAGCAGTTAATGAAGAAATGACCGGTATACCTTACCGTAGATTTGGCAACAATATAATCAATTTTTCCAGATTTAGCAAATCTTCGACGAAACCAGCGCCTGCATACACACACTTCAAGGGAAAATTGATCGAATTTCAGCATTTATTAAGGATCTGGATGACGAGTGTGGTCTCGTCCAAGCAATTAATACAACCGACGGGTTTAGTCTAGATGAACGTTGCGTCCGTGATTGTCGTCTTCAGCATAAAAACATAAATTATTCATTCGGGAGGGTTACATTTGCAAGAGCCGAGAGCTATAGAGGGCATTGTTAAGTTCCCCCTGTACAGAGCTAATTTCATTACAGAGTGCTGTGATTTCCAGAGTTTGCAGCCATTGCCAATCCAAAGTATAACACCAAGTGGGTTCTGTCCGAGGACGAGCCTATAGAAGCGATTTTGGAAAGGTTCAAGCATGGAGGCCTTACAGCTGCTATGACCATGCCAACTTCATCACAGACTAGACAGCTACCAAGGATGAGGAGCCAAACTCACATAAGAGAAGAATCCAATTCGGAACTGGAGGAAGAAGTTCATAACACACCAGACTACATCATACCACGAGTTGACGGCACACCAGAGGTAAAAATTCCTAAGAGTGGTAAGTTTCCTATTCCTATACCATAGATTGATTCTCGAGTAAAGGAAGATGAAGATCTATTAGGATATGCCGCTGTTGCTAAATTTGTTGATTATAACCTGGGCGATAGTAAGACATACCCTCAGTTCCACCCAGATCAGTATCTTACGATCCAAAAAACCCAAGGACAGGTGTAGATGAATATGTTCCCATGGAACATGTCCAGATTCTTGAGCGCTTAGGCCTGCTCAATCTATTAAGAATACCACATTTTGGACGAGGCGTAGAGGTTAATGCCGTGGTGCGCATCCTACTTTCATGAGTACATGGGGGTTACCTCTGGCTTGGTAACAAGATTGACTTGAACATCGACCTGATACACCAGATCACCGGGATGTCCAAGACTGGTCAATACCCGAAGACAAATATAACAGGAAAGACCAAAAATTCCAAGCTATCACCAACCTTGGTCGCCAAGTATAAACTGCAGAGAGGAGGTCGGGCTTACGACATTGCAAGCTTAACAGACAATACCCTTATATTTACAGCTAGTCTGCTCGCAGGCAGAATGTTAACCAAGGTTCGCCCAAAGGAAGTCACAGGATCAGTAATTAACCTGGCCATACAAGTTGCAGAGGGGGAATAGTTCAATTGGTCTTTATTTTTGTTAAATATGTTTCAGCAAGATTGTTTGCAAGCTCAGGATGAGGCAAGCCACCCTTTACGTTTCTCATGGTTGCTGATACTTTGTGCATTCGTTGGGTGGAAGGAGCCGCCCCATACACAATTTCGA
Organism: Pseudotsuga menziesii; assembly: GCA_001517045.1. Lineage (NCBI taxonomy): Eukaryota > Viridiplantae > Streptophyta > Pinopsida > Pinales > Pinaceae > Pseudotsuga > Pseudotsuga menziesii. Next base: position 1,164,980 of record LPNX011060839.1, on the reverse strand, counting down.
CAACTTGCGAGTGGCGAGCCCAGAGGTGCGTACTACACAAACTTATGGGAGACTAGTAGCCCAGCAAAGAAAAAGGTCAATGCGATAGTATTCTATGAATACTATAGGCTTTTGAGGAATGTCCTCGAAGAAACACCACGGATCAGCAAGGAGACCGTGGACACATATGATGATCGGCTTGATTTTATGGTGGACCGCCATAGAATCTACCTGAGGCCAAAAAGGAATAAAAGGGATGATTGGGCTAATGGTTGGTTCAGGATGACAGCGAAGGATATCGAGGGCGTCATCAAAGACTTTGATGACGATTGGAAGTAAGCGTTAGAATATACCACACCCCTACCATCAGGTACCGCACAGACAGACCCATCGGGCAAAGGCAAAGACAAAGTGGAGACCGAGACGCAAGATGCAGCACAAGTGCCACTACTAGGACAAAAGAGGAAAGATCCACCGCAAGTGCCATTAGAGGCACAGACGATGAAGGATGGAGAACAAGGGACACCAGAGACACAAACGATGAAAGATGGAGAAGAAGAGATACCAGAGGCACAAAAGAAGAAAAAGCACAAAGCCACAAAGCCACCTTCGAAGACTGCACTGACAGAGGATGATTATGAACTCATTGCAATAAGAATGCATGACACATTGAAGGACTCATTCGAGGCGATGTATACATCGCATGCAAAGATACAGAGCGTGGTAGAAAAGTAGCTTATGGACTTAAAGATAATCACTGAGAAGATTGCCATGATACAGGTTCCGCCAGTAAAGGCGACCGCCGGAGAAAGTTCAACACAGTCAATTTCCCGCGAGGAAATATTCCCAGCGGATCGCCTCAATATAGTCTTGATACCACCACGGAGCATCCGATTCCCTACATCAATGGAGGATGTATTGATACAACTTAGGAAACCTGTTGAGGTTAACCTCGCAGAGTTCCACATTGATCAGTTATAGATGATCCAGCAGCAGCTAAGCGCAGAGCTTAGAGGTAGAGAGCTCGAGACTTATAAACAGAGCACACAGCTGAAGCAACATAATGCAGCACTCACCACCAGCTATCAGAAAAAGGCAGACGAGTTAAGAACCTATGAAGAAAGAGAACAGGATCTCTCTCAAGTCTTACAGAGTATCGCATTGGAGTTACCCCAATGTAATATTGAGTTCACCTTGCCTATCCCGTAGAAGGTCAGAAGAGTTGCAGACAGAGCCAAGGCTCTGGAGGAAACCGTAACCAGGATGGAAGACACAATGGCCAAGATGGAGGAAGACTACAAAGCGCAGATTGCTGAGCTTGAGGCTAGACCACCGGGCACCCGCTAGGCAGACAGAGAAGCCAGAGTAGAGGCCTTTCGACTCACTTCCACGTAGATGAAATCTCGCATAGACGATGCACTATCAGTGCTAACTGATGCACCGAACACATGGTCGGAGTTAGATGAGCCTCCTGAGAAAGTAGAAATGTAGCAAAGTATTAAGCATATAGAGAATACCATAGCATCAATGAAGGAAAAAATCAAGAGCTTAGCAGCTCTTCAGAAGATGATAAAGACGACGGAGATGAACCGCTTGCAGCAGGAAGCGCAGCGGTTGAGAGCAAAGGAGATACACATCAACAACCTGCTTCAACCCTATCAGGAACAAATTACAGAGCTAGTCGATGCGGTTGAGAAGAAAGTTGGGGAGTTCACTGCCACCAGAAATGAAATTGATGCAGCAGAAGACTCAGGTATTAGTCAAGCTATGCTTGACTCGACACAAGAGCGTGTCGCAGCTATGGAGAACGAAGTCGCAGGACTTTGGGACACGCTTCAGCGCACTTCGCAGGAAGCCAAGGAGAAGCTACAGCAGGAGAATCCTGTTGGTAGTGGCTTGGGGACGAGCCACAAGTAAGTGTTAGGGGATTGTTGGAGCAGAGTCCCGCAGCTATAGGAAAAGCTTCCATTTTGGCGGATAGACAGCTTTGGCGAAGATGAAGAGATAAGGTAAAGCTATGATGCCATAACATGTTTCTAGCTGCAGAGCAGAGCCAGAAACTGTGACTATTGGAACAACAAAGTCAAAGGAGACGACAGTAGCTGAGCAGCCAAGAAGAGAGAGCTCAACCACTGCATTGAAGGCAGCGGCGAAGACAGGAGGGCTCAGCTACCCTCATAAAGGAAAAGGAGCGACGAGGCCGAGGTATTGAAGACGAAGGACAGAAGAAGGGAAGCGGTGCATAGTACCCATGGTCAGCGCCGGGAAGCATGGAAGACTGTAGAGAGCAGTGATGTGACGAAAGGCGGCTACCCCAAGTACAGATATGCCGACTGTCACTAATTAGGGTTTTGGGTTATTGTTGGGACAGGCCCACAGTGTTGTAATGGCGAGGCCTTCAGGCCGCCTATAAAGGGATGTATTTTGTAGTGTAAAAGGTTGGCATTTTGAGCATTTTAAGCCATCCAGCTAGTCAGACTATCAGTAGTCTGTTAGTTCATTGTTATTTTGTATTGTAAAAATCCACAGGGATTGACAGAGAGAGAGAGAGAGTGAGAGTATATTGTAAGAAGGCAATATAGAGAAGAGATCTAAGAGAGAAGGGCTCCAGGCTGTGTGCGGAGTTACCTAGAAGATCTCTAGCTGCATATGCGGTGCAACAGAACTGTGTACCTCTCTCAAGTTATAATATAGAAACACAGTTCTGTGGACGTAGCTTCTACCCTGGAAGTGAACCACGTAAAATCTGAGCGTTGTGTGATTGATTCATGTGATTGTATTTGCTTGTTATATCTGTCATTCATTACATGAACTTTGCTTACAGTAAATGTATGTATGTGTTATTCAGTTCGCAACATATGTAAAAGGTTAAATGCAAGTTGAAGTATTTAAGTATTTTGTATAAGAGTGTATCTAAGTTTCACTTTAGACAGTTAAGAGTTGCTGTGTAAAACAACCTTGTGCATTGAGTCCTGTATGTTGAACACAAGTAACGCTAGGTACGCTGAGCCGCAGCGGTAGGATATCGTAGGGAGTCGATATCGCACCATCAGAGGAGCTGTGGTGCGTTGCGGTTAGGGATCAAGCATAGGAGAAGGTTACGTGTTAACCAGGACGCGACGATGCAATGAGGGATTAGAGTCATTGCAAGTAAAAGGAAACTACACACCGCAGAGGGAGAGACACCTCGCAGTCTAAGAAGAGCTGTGAGGCACACATAGGACGCCATACAGAACCTGGTCGAGACACGTGAGTCTTTGGCCAACCCATTAGGATCACTTCGGGTGAGACTTCAGGCCGCTCCGCGGTCTGTCGCCGAAAGGGCCAGTGAGCTAGGGGTGTTGTTGGTTCATTATAGTAAACCCAGGTCTGCCCAATGACCAACACTCTTCCCCTAGTATAGAGTGTGCTAAGAGAGTTTGGGTTCCCTATTGAGGCCGCCATCAATTAGGATCCCCATCACATCATATCAAAATCACTTTTGGGTTTCAATATATAATAGTGATCCCTAAATTCTTGTCCTCATAAATATCATACCACATCAGGTTCCAAGCTCATGCTCTGATACCACTATAATGTTCCTTTTTGAAATGTTTTATTATATGACCAATGTTTCACTTTTTCCTCAATTTCGACCTTAACTTGATGTCTAGACCTCCAAATTGACCCAAATGCTCCAAAATTTTCTCAGAAGGTACATGGATGATATTAGAACTTAAATATTATGTTTAGAGATGTTTTATGAACCCCCAATTACTTCTGCAAACTTGTTTAATGTTCTGTTCAAAGTAGGAGTCTTTACTATCAAATTGAGGCTCCAATTCCCTCTGGGTAATTGCAGGAAATGGCTTCTTAGTTGGTCACAAAGTCACTCGAATTTCTGAATAGAGGAAGGGGATGTGTAAGGGAAAATTTTCAAGTATCATATGCATCATGGTTTAGTTAATACAGGCCATTATGACTCTTTCCAAAACAGCTCCCAAATCATAATTTTGACCCATGGGGAAAATACACCAAATCTTCTCCCAATGCAATAAAAATGAGTAAAATGGATTCCAATGCTTAAGTACTGAACATGAGACTTGAAATACACATTAATGATAGTCCATTCATCATACATTTATCAGAGACACATTCCTCCATTCGAAATAATCAACATTGTCATAGCATACATCAATGTAGTGGGGAAATGGCCATTGTTTTCTCATTAATAATCACTTTTCCTTACAACCATTTGATATTTTGACCTGAGACTTTATGAGAATGAATAAAAAATAATATTTATCTTATTACAATTAGCAATGGATAATGAAAATCTCTCCCGATTCAAAATCATTAGCATTACAATGGTGTACAACAAGATAGTGGGGAAATGCCACTATTTTTTCATTGTTTAACATTTTTACATGAAATATTTTGGAATATCGACCTGAGAGTATTATAAACTTGAAATACAGAAAATTTACATCATAACATAAAATAATGGAGCATTATAAGCTTTCCCAAAGAGATCAATAGCTCACCCAAAGCGCAATCCCTCCTTGAGCAAGAATATGCCATAAAAAATGGAAATGGTTGAGAGAAAGTGCTGCAATAGAAGAATCCACAAGCTTCCCTGTAGATTACACCTGCAAATAAGAATCCATTAAATCTCCATGAAATACCTGAGTGGCCTCTCCAAACACCAACTTGGATGGGAATCTTTCACCCTCGAAATTGGCTAAGGCAAGAAAACTAGTCATCGACTAGCTCTCACAATTCACAAATGATAAAAATCCATTCTCTTGGTTTCTTCCTGTATTTTATAAACATCCTTAGCCTTTTAAGGTTCCCAATCCATCCACAAACTCAAGCCAATTTGAATTTGGGTGTGTGCTCATGATTTGCCATGTGTCCTCCCTTTCCTAGCCTTCCACCTTCCCCAAATTCGATTTGGAGCCCATTGAGCTTCCTCAAATCACATGAGAGATCTCTTCAATGCTCTATTTCGACCTGACATGTCAGATATGTCAAATGTCACCCTTCATATCTGATTTGTATCATAGGTGTCATAACATCTTCATCATTGTTGTCATAGAGCTAGGGAATCTAGTCCAAGTGTTTCACTAGCTCCAAAATGACTCTTCTTTTCTCATGAAAGTTACATTCCCTCCCAATTTCAACCTATTATACATATTTCCAAGTGTATTATCATTCTAAATCATCTAAGAACTTTTATACTTCCCATGGATTCGAAATTGCAAGAGGAGGATGCCATGTGGCACATAAATTCTAGCTTGTGTGGGCCCCATAGACTTCATGTGTCTCCATGTTCTGTTGCCACTTCAATTTTCTCTTGTATTTATTTATTTAGATCCTTTATTAAATATTTATGCCACTCTAATGTTCAAACATCATTCATTGCCCCCCTTTGTCATAGATTGGTTCCAATGTAGAGGAACCGTGCTCTTCTTTAAAACTCACATAACCTTCATCAAGAGACAATTCAAGTTCCTCTTCCACCACATCAAGTGTTTGGATCTCTTCAAGATAATATTCAAACACATCAAGCAAATTCAAATTTCCACATTTCTCATGATCCACCATGTCATGAGAATCCTCCAAAAAATCTACCATTTGACAATCTAAAACATAGGAGGAAAAACACGTGTCTTGCAACTTTTCAAGAAGTTGCTCATTTTGAATTGTGAGCTTATGAATAATTTCATTATTCTTCAAGTAGGATTCATGTAACCATTCACTAATATCAATGAAATATTTTCTATCAAAAAAAAAATACATGAAATTACCTTTGATGTTGCACATTGCTCTTTGAATCTTCTCCATGTCATCAAGGAAGGATGGCTCCTCCAAGGAAGTAACTCTCCAACAAGAATTTGATACCAATTATTGAATAATTTGATATCAATTATTGAGTGTCATGGAGTATTCTAAGGGCTTCTTGGATCTTCTTTTCATTCATCTTTAAGGACCCTTCAAGAAAACTAGGCTCTTGTAAATGAACCTCCTCATCTTCTTCCTTCTTGCTTGGACCAACTTCATGAAGCTCAAGTGGTGATGGGGAAGTTGATCTTGTTTCTTCTTCAACTGCTACAAGGTATTCATTTTAATGCTTAATGTAAGTTTGTCTTGCAGCAACATAGAGGTGTGAGCACCCATCAGTAGGTACTCCTTCATAGCTCAAGGATCCATCATTAGATTCTCTTTGTTTCATTTCCAAGGTAGAATGTGTCTTCAAATTATCTTCAGTATTTTCAATAGAAACTTCTTCATAATTATGTGATGTCTCTTCATATTTTTTAGAGTCACTTGGGAGTGAATTTCGATCCTCTTCATGTACTACTTCTACGTAACCTATTTCAGAATGAGGTGGTTCATGGGTCTCCTCCTTTTTCTCCTTCAAGCAAGATGATGCATTTTTCCCCTTGGTTTTCTTAAAAACAATATATTTTTCCAACTTTGGATAGCCAACAATTCAAATCCTTTCATAATATTCTCGGTCATGTCTTCAATTATAGGTTCAATGATTTTTATATGCTCCTCACCATCATATGAGGTTCCCTTTTTATCCCTAGTCATTGTTTCCTCTTCAACAAAAGCACTTTTGGGTTTTAATATATAATGGTGGTCCCTAAATTCTTGTCCTCATAAATATCAGACCACATCAGGTTCCAAGCTCATTCTATGATACCACTATAATGTCCCTTTTTGAAATTTTTTATTATATGACCAATTTTTCACTTTTTCCCCAATTTCGACCTTAACTAGTTTTGATGTCTAGACCTCCAAATTAATCCAAATGCTCCAAAATTTTCTCAGAAGGTACATGAATGATATTAGAACTTAAATATTATGTTCAGGGATTTTTTATGACCCGCAATTACTTTTGAAAACTTGTTTAATTTTTTTTTCAAAGTAGGATTCTTTACTATCAAATTGGGGCTCCAATTCCCCCTAGGTAATTGCCAGAAATGGCTTCTCAAATGGTCCCAAAGTCACTCGAATTTCTGAAAAAAGGAAGGGTATGTGTAAGGGAAATTTTTAAAGTCTCATATGCATCATGGTTCAGTTTATACAGGCTGTTATGACTCTTTCCAAAACAACTCCCAAATCACAATTTTGACCCTTGGGGAAAATGCACCAAATCTTCTCCCAATGCAATAAAAATGAGTAAAATGTGTTCCAATGATTAATTACTGAACATGAGAATTGAAATACACATTAATGGTAGTCCATTAATCATACATTTATCATATATACATTCCTCCATTCAAAATAATCAATGTTATCATAGCATACATCAATGTAGTGGGGAAATGGTCATTGTTTGCTTATTAATAATCACTTTTCCTTACAACCATTTGATATTTCGACCTGATACCTTCTAAAAATGAAGAACATAACATATTTATATTATTACAATCAGTAATGGATGATGAAAAGCTCTCCCAATTCAAAATCATTAGCATTACAATGTTCCACAACAAGATAGTGGGGAAATGACCCTATTTCTTCATTGTTTAACATTTTTACATAAAATATTTTGGAATTTCGACTTGAGAGTATTATGAAATTGTACAGATAATTTACATCAGAACATAAAATAATGGATCATTATAATCTTCCAAAAAGAGATCAATATCTCACCCAAAGCGCAATCCCTCCATGGGCAAGAATATGCCATAAAAATTGGAAATGGTTGAGAGAAAGTGATGCAATAGAAGAATCCACAAGATTCCCTATATATTAAACCTACAAATAAGAATCCATTAAATCTCCATGAATGACCTGAGTGGCCTCTCCAAATACCAACTTAGATGGGAATCTTTCACCCTCGAAATTGGCTAAGGCAAGAAAACTAGTCATCCACTAGCTCTCACAATTCACAAATGACAATTTCTCAAATGGTCGAAAGCCATTATTTTGGTTTATTCCTATATTTGATAAAAATAATTAGCCTTCTAAGGTTCCCAATCCACCCAGAAAATCAATCCAATTCAAATTTGGGTGTGTGCTCATGATTTTCCATGTGTCCTCCCTTTCCTAGCCTTCCACCTTCCCTAAATTCAATTTGGATCCCATTGAGATTCACCAACTCACATGAAAGATATATTGGATGCTCTATTTCATCCTGACATGTCAGATATGTTAGATGTCATCCTTCAGATCTGATTTTTGTCATAGGTGTCATATCATCTTCATTATTGTTGTCATAGAGCTAGGGAATCTAGTCCAAGTGTTTCAGTAGCTCCAAACTGACTCTTCCTTTCCCATGTAAGTTACATTTATTCCTAAATTAGACCTATTATGCATATGTCCAAGTGTATTATCCTTCTATCTCATCCAAGAACCTTTAGACTTCCCATGGATTTGAAATTGCAAGAGGAGGATGCCATGTGGCACATAAATTCTAGCTTGTGTGGGCCCCATAGTCTCCATGTGTCTCCATGCTCCATTGCCACTTCAATTTTTTCTTGTATTTATTTATTTAGATCCTTTATTAAATATTTATGCCACTCTAATGTTCAAACATCATTCATTGTCCCCCTTATTCCAAATCCCAAAGCTTCCACCCCCAACCTAGGAAACTAGTAATTTTCCTCCTTGGCAATTATTTGACCCTTAGCATCAATTTGACAAACTCTAATAAATATGGAAAATGTGATTAGGAAATTTTGATCCAATGCAAAATTTGGGACATGAAAAATCCTCCCTTCCCAATATTTCTTGTCCTCAATCAATTTCAAACATGGGTGTTGAAGAACCTATGTTCTGTATGGTTCTTTGAAGTTGCCACTGAGTTTCCCAACTTTGAGTCTTTGAGATTCCATGCAGATTTTAGAGAGGAACCATCATGCTTGCTGCTGCACTAATATGATTAAAATCATTTTATTAATTGGGGAATCCATCTCCCATATTGCTTGTTTCCCAAAAAAATTGAAATCAATGCGACTAAAAACTATCCCAGGGTCCCATTGCTTGTATTGCACTCCAACAATTAAGAGTGCTCTCCAACCCATACCATTAGGAAAGAGAATCCCAGGATCCCACTTTCTTTTATGCATTCTTCCAAACATCATGAGTACATTATATATATCATAAAATTACATAACAACATATTAAAAATGTACATCAAGGAGGCGCCTCATCAAAAAATCATGAAAGTGCTTATACCTCCAAGTAAGTAGACCACCATTTAACAAGTGCATACAAGCTTCAAGTGACCAATAAAATATGATCCAATGACATAGGTGAGGATCCCATGTACTATAATGCTGCTCCCAAAGAATGTAATATGCATCAAAATAATAATCATCCTTGTGTTCTTTCATCCAAGAAGTGAATGAAGAACCTCCACCAAAATCTGAACCAAATAAGGAGAAAATAAAACATGAAGACTTCAAGTGGCTCAAAGAAGTCTCATCAATACATCCATGAATGAGAGAATCATAAATATATAACAAAGTATGTGGCTGGCAATGAAAATTTTCTCCAATCATAAATCTATTCACCCCAGTGTTGGATGAAGTTCCTCCAACATCAAATGAACCAAGTGTTGAGCAAGAAAAACCAAGAGTCTTTAAGTGACTCAAATGCATATCATAGGTGCATCCATGTAGATGTGCATCGTCATAAAGTAACAAAGGATGCTTCTACAAATGTGAATAAGAGTGTTCTCCAACCATTTCATCATAAAAAAGTAAATCTAGGAATTCCATACTCCTCATGTGGCACCATAAAAAAGTGTTGAATTATTGTAACTTCGAAGAATATTCTAAATGTATTTTATTGGTCTCGATGTTCCTATCGGGAGAATCATTTGTATTTATTTGTACCTTGATTTTCATATCGGGAGAATTACTAAGAGTCATGAGGAAGTCCCCTCCGTGCTAATTCGGGTCATTAGTATCCTCTGGAATATATTATTATATTAAGTTAGCCCAGTTATGTCTACTTGAGCCTACATAACTGGGTTAAATGTCAAGTGAACAAAAGAATATAAATAGAGTGAGGTGCCTCTCATTTGAGATACACACACTCACTTGTGTAGCACATACGAGAGAGAGAGAGAGAAAGGGCTATAGCTAGAGAAGGAGGATCAGTTTTGGGTTTTACCTTTTATCTTTTGGGGCATCTATATTGAGGAAGCTTTTGCTGGGTTTTTCCCATTAGGGTTTTCCCAGGATAAATCTGTGTTGTTCTTGTGATACTGTTTCTTTCAGTGATCCTGTCTATATGATTTTATGAAATTGAAATTAAATGCTGATAATCTAGCTTAGCATATGGAATTCTAACATGGTATAAGAGCTAACCTAAATAGGACAACTTTCACAAGAGAAAAATCCCTCTCTCTCCTCGACAAGAAATTGGGGTTGCAGGAAAAAAATTGAGTTTTGGAAAATTGCTTGCATGGAAAGTTGCGCCCTCCCAGGGTGCATCTTTTGAGCCAGGGATTGAAGTTTTTGGAGGAGTAGATCTCCCGGAAAGTCAAACCCTAGTTTGACAGCTGCACCATGAAACTGCAGAACTAGAAAACTGCTGGAAGCTGCAGTGCTGAATCTCACAAGTTAGATTTGAAAGGTGAAGAATTGAGCTCTCCAAAAACCAAGCACACTATTCAACTCGCATCAGTCAAGCGCATCTCTTGGTAAGTTCAGTTTCTCATTCCGTATAATTTCAATTTTTTGTGACTTTCTGGAAAGATGGCCCCAAACACTAAGCTTGAGGACAAACTGGAAGGCATAGAGAATTTATGAGCATGGAAATACAAGATTGGCCTCATTCTCCAAGAGAATGATCTTGATAAGTATATCAAATATGAAGTTGTATAAAATGAAGAAGCTGAAGCTAAGGAGAAGTACAAGAAGGATATGATTAGGGCACAAAGGATTAGTGCTGACTATATCAAGGATCAATTGATCCCTCAAGTGTCATCCAAGAAGATTCCAAAAGAAATGTATGATGCCCTATCAAGAATGTATGAAGGAAGAAACATCAACAAAAAGATGAATCTAAGAGTTCAACTGAAGAGCACCAATATGAGTCATGGAGAATCCATTCCGGAATACTTCATAAGGGTCTCCCAGTTCAAGGAACAACTAGAAGCCATTGGAGACAAACTTGATGAAGATGAGTTGGTTATGACTACCCTCAATGGTCTCACTAGACCTTGATAGTCATTCATCCAGATGATGTGTGCCAGGAAGGAAAGCTTGAAGTTTGATGTTGTATGGGAAGATTTTATTCAAGAGGAGACTACAGTGGAAAATAAAGAATCTATACTGAAGGAAGATGATCAAGCCGTAGCCACTCATACCAAAAGAATAAAAAATCAACCTAACTTCAAGAAGAGAAACCACAAGGAATCTCAACCTCCCAGAAGAATCCAAAGAACAAGAGAAAGTCCTCCAAGTAAGGACTTCTCCAAATTTCAATGTTTTCATTGTGATAAGATAGGACACATTGCCAAAAATTGTCCTATGAAGAGACAAGAATATAGGAAGAGGATCAACAACAATTAAAGACATCATGCTCATTTAGCTGAGGATGAGGATGAAGAAGAATAAGAGGAAGGACCTCCAAGAAAGCAACCAAGAGAAGAGGATGCAGAAGAGTATGTACTATTCTATGCACTCTCTGGGTCTATAACACATGGAGAGGACACTTGGCTTATTGATAGTGGTGCTTCAAAGCACATGACGGGACAAAAGAAAACTCTGTCAAAACTTGAAGAAAAGAACTCTCCTCAGAAAGTATCTCTAGGAGATGACTATGAATATCCAATCAAAGGAAACGGTGAAGCAAGCTACAAGCTTGATTTGGGAAATCCCCTGAAGATGAAATGAGTATTGTATGTACCTGGTCTAAAGAAGAATCTACTTTCTATCTTATATTTATATAAGAAAGGATTCAGAGCTGCATTCATAGATGGCCAAGTACTCATGTGGCCCAAAGGAAATAAAATTGAAGATGATGTTGGTGGAGAAGGAGGCTTGTATAAACTCAAGGGACATTCAGAAACAACCCTTGTTCGTGAGTCCACTGACCCTAGTGGACTATGGCATAGAAGGCTTGCCCACATCAATTACAAGGCACTACCTCATGTGAACAAAGTAGTGATGAGAATACCAGACTTGAAGATCAAACATGAAGGCATTTGCAAGGGATGTGCAAAAGGGAAGAACATCAAGAATCCATTTTCGAAGAGTGAAACAAAGACAAAAGGTACACTGGAATTGATTCATTCATATGTGTGTGGTCCAATGTCCTCCACACATTTAAGTGGATTTGAATATTATATTACATTTATTGATGATTATTCAAGAAAGACTTGGATATACTTCTTGAGAGCAAAGAGTGAAGTGTTTGAGAAATTCAAGGAATTCAAAGCCTTGATAGAGAATATTTCAGACAAGAGAATCAACACACTCCGATCAGACAATGGCGGAGAGTATACTTCAAAAGAGTTTGAATCCTTCTTTAAAGATGTTGGAATCAAGAGGGAACTAACCACTCCCTACAATCCTCAACAGAATGGTGTTGCAGAAAGAAAGAACAGAACCATCATGGAGGTAGTGAAGACAATGATATATGATCAAGATCTTCCAATGCATATATGGGAAGAAGAAACAAGAACTGCTGTCTACGTACATAATAGAATATCCCACAGTGCTCTTGGATTCAAGACTCCAGAAGAGATGTTCACGGGAAAGAAGCTTGAGGTAAGTCACCTCAAAATATTTGGTTTTCTAGTATATATTCATATACCGAAAGAGAAAAGAACCAAGTTGGACCCTTCCGGAAAGAAGGGGATATTTGTTGGATACTATGAAGTATCCAAGGATTTCAGAATTTACATTCCTGGATTCCATCACATGGAAATCGGTAGAGATGTAACATTCGATGAAGAAGCAACTCTTAAGAGATCCAGAAAATGCCAACATGAATATGTGTATGAGGAATATGCACCACCCAAAAATGTAGAGACTACATTCCTCCCTAAAGATGAAGCTCCCGAAGAACGTGGTATGACAGAACCAGAAGAACATCCTATGATGGAGATATCATGAAAGATAAAACTTGCTTGGGCAAGAGAAATTATATAAGAAGCAAAAAGATATGGAGCTCTTGAAGGCTCCACAAGGGTAAGTAAGAAGCCCAAGACATTTTCCAACTATGTAGCTTTGATGTGTGATCTTGTAGATCAAGAACCTGCAAACTACGAAGAAGCTGTACAGAAGAAAGAATGGGTAGAAGCAATGATTGAAGAATATCAGTAAATAATGAAGAATAATGTTTGGGATATAGTTCCCAAACCAGAAGGCAAGAGTGTAGTATCCTCCAAATGGATCTACAAGATAAAACATACAACCGACGGAAGTATAGAGAAGTACAAGGCTAGATTTGTGGCTAGAGGTTTCTCTCAGAAAGAGGGAATTGATTACGAAGAAAAATTTTCACCAGTACCAAGGTATACTTCGATTAGAGCCATCATGGCACTTGCATCCATGATGAAGTGGGACTTACACTAGATGGATGTGAAAACAACCTTCCTAAATGGTGTGATTGAAGAAGTATACATAGAACAAGCACAAGGATTTGAGGTTGAAGATAGATGAACTCACATATGTAAGTTGAAGAAGGCACTGTATGGATTGAAGCAAACTCCTAGAGCTTGGTATGGAAGGATAGATAGTTTCCTGACGAGCATGGGATTTTCAAAGAGTAAAGCCAATCCTAACATTTACTTCAAGGTTATAGAAGATGAACCTGTCATACTATTACTATATCTGGATGGTCTATTTCTGACAGGGAATGAGAAATAGATTATAGAATGCAAGATGAAGATCACTAAAGAATTTGAGATGAAAGACGTTGGTCTAATGCATTACTTCCTAGGTCTAGAAGTATGGAAGAACTCAAAAGGAATCTTTCTCAATCAGGGAAAGTAGGCATTGGAAATTTTGAAAATATTTGATATGTTGGAATGTAAAGCCATGGCCACACCCATGGATTCCAACCTGAAGTTGTTAGCTGATGACTCGTCAGAGTTAATGGATGTGACTCAATATAGACATATTATTGGGTCATTGATGTATCTAACCAATACCAGACCAAACATTTTTTTTGTTGTGAACACCTTGAGTTAGTATCTAGTTCAACCTAGACGAGGTCACCTAATAGCTGCAAAACATGTGATGAGATATCTGAAAGGGACTATAGAATTTGGTCTATACTATGATGGAAACCATGATTACAGTCTGTATGGATATACAGATGTAGATTGGGCTGGAAGTGTCTCAGACAGGAAAAGCACATTAGGTGGATGCTTTTGTCTGGGGTCTGCTATGATTTCATGGTTTAATAAGAAACAGTCCAGTATTGCTCTTAGCATGACAGAAACAGAATACATAGTAGCTTGCTCTGCTAGTTATGAAGCCATATGGCTTCGAAAGATGATGTCAGGTCTCTTTGACCTAGAGATGGATACTACTGATATTTTATGTGATAACCAAAGTTGTATAAAAATGTCATAGAACCCAGTGTTCCATGATAGATCGAAGCACATAGAAATATGGTATTTCTACATACGAGATATGATACAGAAGGGAGCCATAAATCCCCAGTATGTGAGTACTGATGAGCAAGTTTCTGATGTGTTAACGAAGCCTCTGTCTCAGGTAAAGTTCAAACACTTTCGAGACACGCTTGGTGTTTTTCGGAAAGACGTTCCTCTAAAGGGGGAGAAGTGATGTTGCAGTGGGATTGTATCATCCCAGGAAACTTGTCCTAAAGTGATCCGATGACTTTGGTCCTCGAGAATGTGGTGGGATTGTATCATCCTTGAAATTTTGTTTAGAACTGATCCGATGACTTCGGTCCTCGAGAATGTGGTGGGATTGTATCATCCCAGAACTTTGGTTCAGAATGGATCTGGTGACTTCGGTCCTCGAGAATGTGGTGGGATTATATTATCCCTGAACTTTGATTTAGAACAGATACTGTGACTTCGGTACTCGAGAATGTGGTAGGATTATATCATCCTTGAACTTTTGATCAGAACAGATCTGACGACTTCGGTACCCGAGAATGTGGTAGGATTGTGTTATCACTCTAGGAAACTCCTCTAGGTTGTAGCTCAAGGATGCCTGGTAACTTAAAATTTTTTTAGGGTTTTTTGATATGGATCAAGTCAGTTGACCTATATAACCTTTCCACTCTCAAGACATGCATAAAACTCACTCGTTTACAAGGCTTTTAGTTGCAATTGCTCAGAAGTTCGACAATAAGGTGCAGGGATGGAGAACTCACCAGGCTGGCAGAATTACATACAAAACATATGCATATAAATGGCTAAATCCTGATGAGGATGGTATTTATAAATCAAATATCATTAATAAACCAATAGGATGACAACTATTAGTTTTTTTAATCAATTTGAAATTGACCTAAATACACATTTAGGGATAAATACAATAAAGAAAGAGATGATGGCTGAATAGATCACAACAAAAGAGCTTATATCATGAATAAGTAAAATAAGAAGCTTGAAAGCATTATTGGCTCATAAATCCCTGAATTTGAACCCTTATTATAAAATCAATCATGGGATTTATAGGCTTCTACAAAAATGACAGATCCTGAAAATCTGATCTGTTTACACAAAAAATACTTGAAAGTGATAGTTTTCTTAGATTAGGGCTTCAAACCCTTGCTAACTATTTGTCTATCTATTGTGAAGATCTAGTTCACTAAGCGAACTTTTAATAATTGAAGTAGTTGTTGATAATCACCATTGCTGGTTCAGTGTAAAATTGCAGCCAAAAACCAGTGTTTCGGTGGTTAACTTAAGTGACCTTTCTTGTTTAATCCTCTAGAATTTTCCACCTTGTTTCCATGGTCGCCGATCGGGAGCTCTGACCTCTAACCGATTGGGACCCCAAGCCTCAATGCTGCCGCAGTGTCAGTGCCTCAAATGACTAACGTTGCGACAATTTTATGCATCGACGATCGGAATTTCTGTCTTCTAGCCCATCGATGCTCCAAGCCTGAATGTATCGACGCTTTACATCACTAGCTCATCGACGATCGGGAGCTGTAATCATTAATGTGTCAAAAATTCTTGTCCGAACGTTGCCGCAGTGTCAGAGCTTTAAACCACTAGCTTCACGATTGGAAATCGGAAGCTCTGTCCTCTATCTCATCGGTGCCTTAGACTGAAACGCTGCCACTATTTCAGAGGCCTTGTCTGTTGCCTTACTGCCACTGTGGAGATGCTCAGCTCTAAAAATATGATCCATAGTCCTTAGTTCTTCCGATCGCTGAAGTTTTCATCTGATCATGAAAGCCATAGTTCGTATGTCTGTCAGTGGCTAATGAGATGTTCTGATCCTCGCCCAAGGCACTAAAATCTACAACTTGTGAAATTTTCATAAAAAACAGAGGCTTTCAAACTGTCAGTGATATTCATATCCCTCATTGCATGAATTAGATTCTTCATACTATCGAAATAAATTATTTTGGGAGATAACATCTGCCTCCTACTTGGGGATGGGAACCTCCCAGTGAGGTCCCAAGAACCCTAGACCAAAATGCCTTTCCCTAAAAGAAACTAAGTAACTTAACACTATCCTTTATTGTTCCATTGGGCATGGAGTTTATTCTGAAAGAAAAACAACCTACTATCTACTAATTTACAATCATAAGGCCTCTAATCCTCAAATAAAATAGAGCTTCAAGAACCGCCCATTACTGGGCCATCAAATACCTCTTCACCTTCCAGACTCTACAATTTGAAGGTGTTATTCTTATGTACCTGGGCTATCACAAAAGGGCCAATCCACAAAGAGTCAAATTTTCCATGTTTCCCCTTGTCCTGTCTGATAGCATCCCACTTGAGGACCCAATCTTTGACCTGGAAGTTGTCTGCCTTTGCTCTTTTGTCAAACATGCCCTTTAGCCTCTGTTGATGAGTTTCTGATTTTCCTACAACTTGCTCCCTTATTTTCTGTAATTCTACCAAATCCATCATCCTTCTTACCATATCATTTGGTTAATCCTCCTCTTCCTGAAATAACTTTTCCACTGGAAGGATGAGCTGGATAGGAAAGATGGCCTCAGTACCATAAACTAGTTTGAATGGAGAAGTCCCTATGGATATTTTGTCTGTTACCCTATCAGCCCATAAAGCAAACTTAAGCTTTGAATCCCAGCTTTTCTAATTTGTCTCTAGCAGTTTCCTGATGATTCTGACTAAGCTTTTGTTGGAAGACTCAGCCAGGCCATTGCTTTGTGGGTAATAGGATGTGGAGTGCACCAGTTGGACACCCATTGATTCACACATTTTAACTAATGCCCCAGCCTTAAAAGCTGGTGCATTATCAATTACTAACCTTATTGGGCAACCAAACCTGCTGAATATGTTCTCATATAAAAATCTCATGATGACTTGGTGAGTGGCATTTCTAGTGGGCACTGCTTCTATCCATTTGGTAAAGTAGTGAGTGGCTACTAAGATCCATTTATGCTGTCCACTGGAAGATGGATTTATTTCTCCTTTGAAATCTAGACCCCATTGTTGGAAAGGCCCATTCACTGTAACAGGCCTAAGGGGCAAGGATTTGAGTTGCTGCTTACCTATAAATCTTTGACATTGGTCACATGCCCTTACAAAAGTGCATACATCAACAAAGAGGACTGGCCAATAGTATCCCGATCTCAAGATACTGTGGGATGTGGTTTTCTAGTAGTGGTGGCCTCCACATGTATTGGAATGAAATTGATGCATGACCTGCTCTGCTTCCTCTTTATCTAGACACCTTCACAAAATTCTAGACTGATCCCTCCAGTACAACAGTTTGTCAATTATGCAAAACTTAATAGATTTCAACTTGAGAGCTCATGCTTGGTTAGGAGTGAGATCAGGGGAAAATTCTAATTTTAGCAAAAATTGAATGATACCTGAGTACCACTCACATGAAGATATGTTCTTAGCTACTGATGGACTGTTATTCTGATCTTGATTTACTTTTGTTTCAGCTGCTACCATAGTATGCACCTTTGCTGATTTGACACATCTGAAATTTATTCCCATCAGTTCATAGTTTTCTTTGGCCATGAGTTTGGCCAGACCTAATCCCTTTACCAGCTTGGTGGGTTTCACCTCTACATCAAACTCAATGAGTTTGGATATCCACTTAGCTCTATTCCCATCAATGTTAGGCTGAGTCAAAACATCCTTCACAGTAGCTGAAGGGACATATGCAATGACCTTTGCATGGAGAATGTAGATTATGAAAGTCTTCAAAGATTTTATGAGAGCATAATCCTATTTTTCAATTGGGTCATACTTCAGCTCAACATCTCTCAGGGTTCTGCTGAAGAAAGAAATTGGATGATCAATACCTTCATTGTTCTTTTGTAATAGTACAACTGCCACTGTGTCATAAGATGAAAAAGAGAAAATGTAAAAACCCTTGTTGTAGTCGAGACTAATCAGGGTTGGGGCCCCCATGATGGCTTTCTTAATGTCTTCAAAATAGTTTCTTTCTTGGTCAGTCAATTTTATTTCTGTATCCCTTTTTAGCATGACTGTTATGTGCTTTACCAGCTCAGAGAAATTAGGAATGAATCTCCTGAAAAAGTTTATCTTGCCTAAAAAGGACTGAATGTCTCTTTTTGACCTTGGTATTGACAGCTACTGAATTGCTTCCACCTTTACTGGATCGATCTTTACACCTTCAGCTGAGACTATGTGGCCTAGGAGATTTCCTTCCTTGAGTGCAAACTAGGACTTCTTGGGGTTCAGTGATATTCCATACCTTCTGCACTTCAAAAATCCCTTCCTTAAATGCTACAAGTGGTCATGATGGCTGTGAGAGTAAACTGTTAAGTCATCCAAATATATCAGCACAAATTTATCTTTTAGCCCTACAAAATCTAGGACCATGGCTCTTTGAAAAGTATCCCCAACATTCATTATCCCAAATGGCATTTTAGCATACATGAAAGTGCCCCAGGGGGTGGTAAAGGCAGTCTTCTCTTGGTCATCAGGGTACACAACAACTTGGTTGTATCCAGAGAAGCCATCAAGGAAGGACATAACTCTAGCCCCCGATACTTTCTATAATAGGTGTTCCATCTTGGGTAGTGGATAGTTGTCCTTATTGGAACACTTGTTCAGGTTTCTAAAATCCACACACAACCTGATTTCTCCATTTTTCTTTCTTATCAGTACCAGGTTTGCAATCCACTTGGAATATCTGAGGGGAACTATGATCTTGGCTTTAAGGAGCTTGTGGATCTCTTTTTCAATCACTAGTAATAGGAGAGGGCTGACGGGTCTTAGCTTCTGTTTGAAAGGAATGGTGTCCTTCTCCAAAGGAATTTTGTGCTGGTTGATATTGGTGTCATAAGTTTTTAGGTCACTATACTCCCAGGCAAAAACACCAGCAAACTCTTTTATCAAGCTGCAAAATTCAGACTTCTAATCAGCATTCAACCCCATGGAAATATTTATGGGTTTAGGACGGCTTTGGCTGCCTATGTTTTGCTCTTGGATACCAGGGTCTAGATCCTTTTTGGCAGGCTTGAGAGGGATTCCATTGTGATCAAACAGTTCTTCTAGTGGTACTAGACCTTGGGGTATGTAGTTGCTGGGTAATTGGACAATATTTTGCTCAGTCACTTTATCTTTTAACTTGAGTTGTTTGGATTCCTCCATGTTAAGGTTTTCCTAGTCTATATCTATGTCAGAGAATTCATCTACTAACTGAAGGAATTTATTAATCTCATCATCATTCTCAAACACCCTCCAAAATTTTACAATGTCTAGCAGAGAGGGTCTGTACTTGACCTGAACATCATAGCTGAGCTTAGGGGGTAAAGGAGGAACAAACAGACTTGCAGAGACGGCCAGGGAATCAACCAGGTTATTCAAATCCCTAGGAATATATGATAGTTCAAAAAACATAAAGGAGTCTTTGAGTTTCCATACTTCCTCCATATAGGCCTTCAATCTGATATTTTTTGTCTGAAAAGTGTTGTTGACCTGCTGTATGATGAGGTTTGCATTTCCAAAAATCTTCATGCACATGATCCCCATCTCCTTGGCAGCTTTAACTCCTAGCAGCAAGGCTTTACATTCTGCTACGTTGTTAATGGTTTTGAAATCGAGCTTATAAGATAAGTGAATGTTTTCCTTAGATGGGGAGATCAATACTACACCTGCGCCTACTGAGCTTTGAGCGCTAGCCCCATCGAAATACATGGTCTAGATCGATGTTGTTACTTCTTCGGGCTGCTGATGGGTGGGCTTAGTGAGATGAACTTATGTCTGTTGATTATAATCTATTTGCAAAATGCAAGACCCAAAATCAGTGTCCACTGCGTAGATGGGGTGATTCACTGAGTGGCTCTCCTTGCTTATAATGTATGCTAGCTTGTTTTCCCTGTACAACCTCTTAGTCTCCCCTCCAAACATGGGAATGGTGGCATATGTGAGATCCATCTAAAGGGTGCCCCCTAGTCTTTTTCTCCATGACCGAGATAGCAAGAGGCCGAATTTTGTAG
Source organism: Pseudotsuga menziesii (assembly GCA_001517045.1). Classification (NCBI taxonomy): domain Eukaryota; kingdom Viridiplantae; phylum Streptophyta; class Pinopsida; order Pinales; family Pinaceae; genus Pseudotsuga; species Pseudotsuga menziesii. Next base: position 1,144,430 of record LPNX011060839.1, on the reverse strand, counting down.
GAATATCGGCCACTATAATGTCCATCATTACACTTTTCGAAGGTAGCTGTGTTAAGTTTACAACAAGGTCTTTGATGAGGCCCAAGCACTTGTCCTTCCTAGAGTCAAAGGGTCATAAATCATGGTAGGGCTTGGTGATATTGAGGCCAATCTCATCCATCACAGCCTTTGGCCTTAGGTTATGAGATGCTCCTGAATCCAGCTGACAGTTATGGAGGATTTTATCATGGATGTTCAATGATATATAGAATGGTGGGCATGAGTCCTTTAGGTTTTCGATCATGGGGCCTAGGGTTACAATAGGCTTGTCATATTGCAGGTTCATGAAGTCAGTGTTAATGTGCACCTTGGGCTGAAGGGAATTCAGAATGGAGGTTTTGAATGCATCATTCTTCATTAGCTCAATTAAAGGGAAAGGGATTTTCAATTTTTGAATTTCAGACTCGAGGTTGAAGGAATAATGCAGCTGATTCAGAGCCCTTACCTCAGGAGCTGTAGGTTTAAGTTGGACTTGGTCAAGTGTGGCTGAAGGTGCTAGTTTATGCAATGCTTTGGATGGGAAAACCACTTTCTTTGGTAAAACAACAACCTTTCTAGCTGGTGCAGCAGGTTGCTTGACAGATACAACATTCTTCTTGAGGGGAGAAACCAGCCTAGACCTTAGTTTGTAACGTCCCTGACCATCAGCCTGATAGACAACCTCTTTAGTGATCTGCTCATCAATCAGGGATTCCTCATATTCTGCCTGTGTCAGAAAAGAATAGTCCACCTCATCCTCCATGCAGTGGATATTGTCTTCAGCTTCTCCTTCTTCTTCAATGAATTATGGCTCTTCTTCTAATACAACATTTTGAAATGGAGCTCTTATCCTCTGATATTCCCCTTGATTTCTCTCCCTTCTGAGAATTTGAACTGGGGGGTTTCCTCTTCTACAAGGAACAAAATTTGGGTTTTGAGGAGCAAAGTCACTTGGCCCTTTACCCCTCGTAGGTAGATGTCCTTGGTCCTTCAATTTAGACATTTCAGCAGTCAGGTTATCTAACAGTTTGGTCATTTTGTCAATCTTGTTCTCTGATCCTGAAGCCCCACTATAGTCTGTTGGTTGCTTTTTCCTATCTATCTTCCCTTTTACCTTCTGAGATGCCAGAATGTTTGACTCTGCTTCTAGGGAAGCATCCTGCATGAGTGATAAGGAAGCAGACCTCCTTTCCCTGAGAATTCAGCAGAAGTCAGAGTCAAAGGAATTTGCATAAGTTATCCTAGATGAGGTATCAGTGGGCTTAATTTCAGTAGGGATCTTGCTGTACATATTGTTTAATCTCTTGGTAAAGTTGGAGACAGACTCCCCATTTTCTCTTTTCAGGTTGCTGAATTCTGTGATATAGTAGAGGTGGTCCCTCCTTTCTCCCCAATGATTTAGGAAAATGTCATTTAGGGCCTCTATTCCTGCCACTAATTCAGCAGGTAGTTCCTTAAACCACTTCCTAGCTTGGTCATCTAGGCTTTGCATAAACACCCTAGTCCATACATCTTCTTGTTCTATGTTAATATTTTCAGCATAGCTGTAAAAAGCCTCTAGATGTTCTTTAGTAGTGAAATCCCCTTCCCTTGTAAACTTAGGCATATACTTGAGATAATCCCTAGAAGGCATGGCTACGAGAGGATTTGGCAGAATTAAGGGCACATACCTAGCTACCAGGATCCTTTCTATCTTGGTCAATTGAGAAGCAGCCATATTGGAGATGGGTACGGACATGGTTGTGGAAGGCAACACTGATGAATCTACTTACTGAGAAGATGGTGGAATACTTATCCTAGTGGAGTCGCCAGGGATTGGATCTTCACAAGCAACAGTGCTTGAAGATGCCCAACCCCTAGATTTTTCTAATGTATCTAAAAATTCCTGCGAATTAAGAGTTTCAACAGAAGAAATAGTAGCAGAAAGATTTCTTGAAATACTTGATGTAGCTTTTTGTGCAATACCACTGGTCTGTCTTAGTAAAGCCCTAGCTTTCCTCAAAATTTCTTCTGGATCTGAAACAGGTGTTGCTGGTGGCCCCTTTGGGTTTTCTCTGGTACTTGGTATTCTTAAGTCAGCTTATATCAATGGAGGCACCAGATATATTATTGCAACCATAATAATGTCCAATCTTTGTCTATCATCAAAGAATGGATCTATGTTGTGTCCCAGGGAAGCTGAGCTTCAATCTCCTCTCTCCGACAATGGCGCCAGTTTGTTATCACTCTAGGAAAATCAACTAGGTTGTAGATTGAGGATGCCTGGTAAATTAAAATGTTTTTAGGGTTTTATGATATGGATCAAGTCAGTTGACCTATATAACCTTTCCACTCTCAAGACATGCATAAAACTCACTCGTTTACAAGGCTTTTAGTTGCAATTGCTTAGATGTTCGACAATAAGGTGCAAGGATGGAGAACTCACCAGGTTGGAAGACTTACATACAAAACATATGCATATAAAAGGCTAAATATGGATGAGGATGGTATTTATAAATCAAATAGAATTAATAAACCAATAGGATGACAACTATCAACTTTTTTAATCAATCTGAAATTGACCTAAATACACATTCAGGCATAAATACAGTAAAGAAAGAGATGATGGCTGAATAGATCACAACAAAAGAGGTTATATCATGAATAAGTAAAATAAGAATCTTGAAAGCATTATTGGCTCATAAATCCCCGAAGTTGAACCCTTATTATAAAATCAATCATGGGCTTTCTAGCCTTCTACAAAAATGACAGATCCTGAAAATCCGGTCTGTTTACACAAAAAATACTTGAAAGTGATAGTTTTCTCAGATTAGAGATTCAAACCCTTGCTAACTATTTGTCTATCTATTGTGAAGATCTAGTTCACTGAGTGAACTTTTAATAATTGAACTAGTCGTTGATAATCACCATTGCTGGTTCAGTGTAAAATTGCCACCAAAAACCAGTGTTTCGGTGGTTGAATTAAGTGACCTTTCTTGTTTAATCCGCCAGAATTTCCCACCTTGTTGCTGCGGTCACCTATCAGGAGCTCTGACCTCTAGCCCGTTGGCATCCCAAGCCTCAATGCTGTCGCAGTGTCGGTGCCTCAAATGACTAACGTCATGACGATTTTATGCATCGGTGATCGGAAGTTCTGTCTTCTAGCCCATCGACGCTCCAAGCCTGAACGTATCAACACTTTCCATCACTATCTCGTTGGCAATCGAAAGCTATGATCATTAATGTGTCGGAACTTCTTTTCTGAACGCTGCCGCAGTGTCAGAGCTTTAAACCACCAGCTTCGCGATTGGAAATTGAAAGCTCTGTCCTCTATCTCATCGACACCTTAGACTGGAATGCTGCAACTGTTTCAGAGGCCTTGTCCGTTGCCTTACCACCACTGCGGAGACACTCAGCTCTAAAAATCTGATCCGTATTCCTTAGTTCTTTCGATCGCCGAAGTTTTCATCTGATCAGGGAAGCCATAGTCCGTATGTCTATCAGTGGCTAATGAGATGTTCTGATCCTCGCCCAAGCCACTGAAAGCTACAACTTGTCAATTTTTCATAAAAAACAGAGGCTTTCAAACTGTCAGTGATATTCATATCCCTCATTGCGTGAATTAGATTCTTCATACTATCGAAATAAATTATTTTGGGAGATAACAGATTGTATCATCCTTGAACTTTTGTTCAGAACTGATCCGGTGACTTCGATACTCGAGAATGTGGTAGGATTGTATGATCCTTGAACTTTTGTTCAGAATGGATGCAGTGACTTCGGTACTCGAGAATGTGGTAGGATTGTATCATCCTTGAAGTTTTTTTCAGAACGGATCCGGTGACTTTGGTTCTCAAGAATGTGGTAGGATTGCATCATCCCTGGACTTTAAGTCCAAAAGTGATCTGAAGACTTTCGTCTTCGTGTTATGGATTGCAGGTTGTTGCTGATGATGATGATGTTACTGATCGAAAGATCAGAGTGCGAGGATGATGATATTACCGATCAAAAGATCAAGGCGTGATGATGATGATGTTACTGATCGAAAGATCATAATGTGATGATGATGATGTTGCTGATCGAAAGAGCAAAGTATGACGATGATGATGATTGCTGATCGAAAGATCGGAATGTGATGATGATGATGTTGCTGATTGAAAGTTCAGATTATGATGATGATGATGTTGATCGAAATTTCAGAGTATGATGATGATCAAAATTTCAGATGATGATGTTGCTGATCGAAATGATGCTATCGATCGAGCGGTCAAAGTGTTGTTGTTTCTGAAGTTTGAAGATGAAGACTATATGTTGAAGATGATGAAAAGCTTCTAATGATTTATAGATGTATCACCCTGATGTTGTTGATGATGGCCTCTCTCTCCTACAACTGTTGTTGTTTTTGTTGTTGTAGAATACCCTTCTCTTTAAGGGGGAGTGTTGAATTATTTTAACTTCAAAGAATATTCTAAATGTATTTTATTGGTCCCCTATGTTCCTATCGGGAGAATCATTTGTATTTCATTGTACCTCGATGTTCCTATTGGGAGAATTACTAAGATTCATGAGGAAGTCCCCTCCATTGTAAGTCGAGTCATTAGTACCCTCCAGAATATATTATTATATTAAGTTATCCCAATTATGTCTACTTGAGCTTACACAACTGAGTTAAGTTTACTCGAGCCTACATAATTGTGTTAAATGTCAAGTGAACAAAAGAATATAAATAGAGTGAGGTGCCTCTCATTTGAGACACATACACTCACTTGTGTAGCGCATAAGAGAGAGAGAGAGAAATATATGTAGCTGGAGAAGGAGGAGGATCTTTTTTGGGTTTTACCTTATATATTTTGGGGCATCTATATTGAGGAAGCTTTTGCTAGGTTTTTCCCATTAGGGTTTTTCCATGATAAATATGTGTTCTTGTGATACTTTTTCTTTCAGTGATCCTGTCTATATGCTTTTACGAAATTGAAATTAAATGCTGAATATCTAGCTTAGCATATGGAATTCTAACATGGTATCATAAATTGCAAGAGGAGGATGCCATGTGTCACATAAATTCTAGCTTATGTGGGCCCATAGTCTCCATGTGTCTCCATGCTCCATTGCCACTTCATTTTTCTCTTGTATTTATTTATTTATCTCCTTTATTAAATATTTATGCCACTCTAATGTTCAAACATAATTCATTGTCCCCCTTATTACAAATCCCAAAGCTTCCATCCCCAACCTAGGAAACTACTAATTTTCGTCCTTGGCAATTATTTGAGCCTTAGCATCAATTTGACAAACTCTAATAAATATGGAAAATGTGATTAGGCCATTGTGACCCAATGAAAATTTTGGGACATGAAATTTGGCCAGTGTCTTTGAGCATTCCAACAAAAGGGACTTCTCTAATGTCATTGACATATAGGAGGATGACACAACCAACACACCTAAGAAGTAGAAGTTGGATGATGTAGGTCAGTTGGTACAGGAAATTGGTGGGAAAGGCAAGAAGACGCAAGTAAATGTCAAAGTCCCTGCCTTTGAGGTTCAAGAATATGAATTTTCCCAGATACCTAAAGGCTCAACAAATAGATATAGGTACAAGACTGAGCTATTGGACAAATACAAAGAAAACAAAGACAACACCATGAATGAATCTCTCAAGTTGTTTGCAGAGGTAAGAAAATATTGTGGGAAGGAGGTATCTCTGGTTTCTGTCAGAGATCACTAGTAGAATACACTGAATCTGGCTATAAGCTCTAGGAACATAGTAGCTGGGATGAGGATTAATCTTGATGACATTCCTATACTAGGTATGATCCACCTCCATAAGCAGACTGGGGACATTATCGATACCGATTTTCTGAAGTCAACTCTCAATAGATCCAAGCTGCAGACTAGCAAGAGTAGAGTTAAAAATCAACTGAGACAAGAGAAGGTGGAGAACAGGGCCCATTAGGCTTAGATCAAGAAAATTTAGACATACTTGTTGCTGGCTGAAAACTGGGCTGATAAAGGGGCTGGAACAGAAGGATGTTAAAGGATAAAGAAGGTACCATTCAAATACTAAAGAAAAAGTTGAAGATTCCAGCTACTCAGTTGATCCAAACCTTAGAGCTATCAGAGCTAGAAAAGGATAAAGAGAGCTTGAATGGTAAGCTTACAGACTACCAATCCCAGTTATCGAAGTTCAAAGAGAAAGAGAAGAAATGGAAGAAGGATACGACCCTCATAGTGGAGAGTGAGAAGGCCCTCAAGGCCAAAGCAAATGATCTGGAGAAAAAAATACAAGAGAAAGAGAAATATTTTGAAAAAGGGGTTGTTTCCCCTATCACTGAACCTGGTGAGTTCTCCATTGTTCAAGCCTTGGAACATGTAAGTCCTAAGGAGTTGGAGCTGACATGGTTGAAGCACCAGAATAAGAACCTGTAGGTCTTGGCATTAGAGAGAGAACATGAAAGAAAGAGTTGGGAAGCAAAGTGTGCAGAATTACAAAGTAAGAATGAGAAACTGGTACAACAGGTCACATGGAAATCAACAGTCCAGGGGGAAAAGGACATAATATGGGATTCCCTCATATCAAAGACCACCAAGTTGAGACCCTACTTGGATTACATTCTGGACAACTAAAGGGTTATACAGGAAACCAAACAAAGTGTTACAACAATAAAAGAAAAGCTAAATAAGAAACCTGTTGACTATGCTAAAAGTGCTATAGAGTTTCTAAATGGGTTGACATAAGAGGAGATCAAAAAGGTTGACATAAGGGATAATATTTCTGTCATCACTTGGGCCAGGAAGGTGGTAAATAAATACCATCATTTAGAAACTGTCGAGGCCAAGATTGGTATCATGGAAAATGAGATCAAAGCGTTTATCGAAATGTTTGACCCTTTGGTAAAAATGGGGCTACCATTCTTGTGGCAGGAAAAGGGTGGCATGTTGTCATAGAAAGAATACCACGATCATTTGATTGGATGCAGGTTGGACCAATCCAAATTCACAGACATGGAGAAGTCTCTGTCAAGAAAGACAATTGTTGATAAGTTGGAAGATGAGTTTGAGATAGTATTCACTTTCAGGGCCTCATGCACATGACTGCCAAATTTTTCATATAGGGACCATGTGGAAATGCAGGTGTTGTCGAAGGAGATGTCCACTCTGGAATTACCTACCGCAGATCAATGGGAAGCGGTTGAGAATTTTTCAGAGGAACAAGTACGTTCTGCATGCCCAAGGATGATAGACATTACGGGGTAGTTGGTGAAGACATGATTTACAATGAGGACGGGCTACCCCACCCCTACAGTAAAGGAACAAGCCGGAATGAGTCAGTATAAAATCATTGGAGGTGCCCTGAACTATCATTTTCAATCAAGTGAGCCTAATTCCCAGACGTCGCATTACTGTTTTAATGAAGCATCCGTGTTATTTCATATTTCTTGAATTATGTTCAAATCGTGGCGAATGTACCACCTTAAAGTTGTTAGGATTTGTAATGATGATTCAAGATTGATTCCCAATTTTTGTAACTCAACTTGGCTCTATTTTGAGGTTGGTCTTGGGATCCCATGAAACTATAAATGTAACCTCTACAGAGAAGTAAGGGTTGGAACTTTCATTTAGAAGCCTTATGTGCTTGGGTTTTTGTAGCTCTGTCATTTTCTTGGAAGCGTTAATGAAAAGTATTTTCTGAGTTTTCTGAGATTCATCAAGTTGTTCCATGTTCAATTGTGTTTTCTTGTATTTCACATTTCCATGTATGTGCCACTAGAGGATCATTTTTGGGTTTTACCTTTTATATTTTGGGGCATCTATATTGAGGAAGCTTTTGCTGGGTTTTTCCCTTTAGGGTTTTCCTAGGATAAATCTATGTTCTTGTGATACTGTTTCTTTCAGTGATCCTGTCTATATGCTTTTATGAAATTGAAATTAAATGCTGAAAATCTAGCTGGAATTCTAACATAGTATCAGAAATTGCAAGAGGAGGATGCCATGTGGCACATAAATTCTAGCTTGTGTGGGCCCCATAGTCTCCATGTGTCTCCATGCTCCATTGCCAATTCATTTTTATCTTATATTTATTTATTTAGCTCCATTATTAAATATTTATGCCACTCTAATGTTCAAACATCATTCATTGTTCCCCTTATTCCAAATCCCAAAGCTTCCATCCCCAACCTAGGAAACTACTAATTTTCGTCCTTGGCAATTATTTGACCCTTAGAATCAATTTAACAAAGTCTAATAAATATGACAAATGTGATTAGGCCATTGTGACCCAATGAAAATTTTGGGACATGAAATTTAGCCAGTGTCTCTGAGCATTCCAACAAAAGGGACTTCTCTAATGTCATTGACATATAGGAGGATGACACAACCAACACACCTAAGAAGCAGAAGTTGGATGATGTAGGTGAGATGGTATAGGAAGTTTGTGGGAAAGGAAAGAAGATGCAAGTAAAGGTCAAAGGCCCTGCCTTTGAGGTTCAAGAATATGAATTTTCCTAGACACCTAAAGGCTCAACAAATAGATATAGGTCCAAGACTGAGCTATTGGACAAATACAAAGAAAACAAAGACATCACCATGAATGAATCTCTCAAGTTGTCTGCAGAGGTAAGGAAATATTGTGGGTAGGAGGTATCTCTGGTTTCTGTCAGAGATCACAAGTAGAATACACTAAATATGGCTATGACCTATAGGAATAGAGTAGCCGGGAGGAGGATTAATCTTGATGAAATTCCTGTACTAGATATGATCCACCTCCATAAGCAAACTGGGGAAATTGTCCTGCTGAAGTCAACTCTCAATATATCCAAGCTGCAGACTAGCAAGAGTAGAGTTGAAAATCAACTGAGACAAGAGAAGGTGGAGAATAGGGCCCACTAGGCTCAGATCAAGAAGCTTCGGATAGACTTGTTGCTGGCTGAAAACCAGGCTGATAAAGGGGCTGGAACACAAAGGATGTTAAAGGATAAAGAAGGTACCATTCAACTACTAAAGAAAAAGCTAAATATTCTAGCTACTTAGTTGATCCAAGCCTAAGAGCTATCAGAGCTAGAAAAGGATAAAGAGAGCTTGAATGGTAAGCTACAGATTGCCAATCCCAGATACCAAAGTTCAAAGAGAAAGAGAAGCAATGGAAGAAGGATACGACCCTCATAGTGGAGAGTGAGAAGGCCCTCAAGGCCAAAGGAAATGACATGGAGAAAAAAATACAAGAGAAAGAGAAATATTTTGAAAAAAGAGTTGTTTCCCCTATCACTGAACCTGGTGAGTTCTCCATTGTTCAAGCCCTGGAACAGGTAAGTCTGAAGGTGTTGGAGCTGACAGGGTTGAAGCACCAGAACAAGAACCTGTAGGTCTTGGCATTGGAGAGAGAACGTGAAAGAAAGAGCTGGGAAGCAAAGTGTGTAGAATTACAGAGTAAGAATGAGAAACTGGTACAACAGTTCACAGGGAAATCAATAGTCTAGGGGGGAAAACACATAATATGGGATTCCCTCATATCAGAGACCACCAAGTTGAGACCCTACCTAGATTACATTCTGGAAAAATAAAGGGTTATACAGGAAACCAAACAAAGTGTTACAACAGTAAAAGAGAAGCTAAATAAGAAACCTATTGACTATGCTAAAAATGTTATAGAGTTTCTAAATGGGTTGACAGAAGAGGATATCAGAAAGGATGGCATAAGGGATAGGATGTTTGTTAGCACTTGGGAAAGGAAGGTGGTAAATAAATACCATCATTTAGAAATTGTCGAGGCCAAGATTGGTATCATGGCAAATGGGATCAAAGCATTTATCGAAATGTTTGACCCTTTGGTAAAAATGGGGCAACTATTCTTTTGGTAGGAAAAGGGTGGCATGTTGTCACATAAAGAATACCACGATCAGTTGATTGGATGCAGGTTGGACCACTCCAAATTCACAGACATGTAGCAGTGTCTGTTAGGAAAGACAATTGTTGATAAGTTGGAAGATTAGTTTGAGATAGTATTCACTTTCAGGGCCACGTGTGCACGACTGCCATATTTTTCATATAGGGACCATGTGGAAATGTAGGTGTTGTTGAAGGAGATGTCCACTCTGGAATTAAGTACCGCATATCAGTGTAAAGAGGTCAAGAAGTTTGGGAGGACCAAGTACGTTCTGCATGCCCAAGGATGATAGACATTAGGGGGTAGTTGGTGAAGACAAGATTTACAATGAGGACGGGATACCCCACCCATGTGGTAAAGGAACAAGCCGGGATGAGTCAGTATAAAATCATTGGAGGTGCCCTGAACCATTGTTTTCAATCAAGCGAGCCTAATTCCAAGATGTCGCATTACTGTTTTAATGAAGCATCCGTGTTATTCCATATTTCTTGATTTATGTTCAAATCATGGTGAATGTACCACCTTAAAGTTCTTAGAATTTGTAATGATGATTCAAGATTGATTCCCAATTTTTGTAACTCAATTTGTCTCTGTTTCGAGGTTGGTCTCTGGATCCCATGGCACTATAAATGTAACCTCTACCGAGGAGTAAGGTTTGGAACTTTCATTCAGAAGCCTTCTATGCTTGGGTTTTTGTAGCTCTGTCATTTTCTTGGAAGTGTTAATGAAAAGTATTTTTTGAGTTTTCTGAGATTCATCAAGTTGTTCCATGTTTAGTTGTGTTTTCTTGTATTTCACATTTCCATGTATGTGCCATTAGACAAAATTTCTGCTCAAAATGGGCCTCCTAAGAAAAATAATAAAATAATAGTTAAAATAATAAAATAATATTTATTAATTTTGGAGGAAGAAAAAACAACTATTTTTTGTTCGTATTTTCGACATATCTCCCTGTGATTTTACTCAAATTTTGATCGAGAGAGCTCCCTGGATGAGAAATTAAATTATGCATCCAACGAGTACCCACTTGGCATACTTTTGAAGAACCCCGCTACCCCAGAAACAAGAAATACCTGAAAATTAAATTCGACATCCAAGGAGCTCTCCCGATCGAAATTTGAGTAAAAACACAGGGAGATATTTCGAAAATACGAGCAAAAAAAGTAGTTTTTTTTTATGATACTTATCCCCAAATTTATATTAAAAAATTGTTTAATACCTATACGGTATTTCAAATTTAAAGAAATTTCATTGGATAACACATGATGCCATGGAATTTTAATTAGTGTTAAAAGGTGCATTTTGAGTTGAAATTTCCTCTAATGATTGCTGCCAATACATTTCTAGATTGTATGTAAGGAATTCATCCTTTTTATATGCTCCTTATATTATAAATTGTATTCATTATGTGTGTATAATGACTAAGATGGAATTCATCCTTAGACAGATGCTCTGTTTCAGTTATTAGCCTCTATTGTTGTTTCTACGAAAGGTGTTCCAAGAGATTCATCCATAGATAGGTGCCTCTTTTTTCACTGGGATTTCTTCGTTTCAATTTGTCATTACATCAAATTATTAGACCAAATATAACAACCACGTTGTCTCAGATTACATAAGAGATTCAACACTCATTATTGCTGTAAGCCCCTTGAATATTTTTAGGCTGTGACTCCATTGCCCAATGGTACTTCTTGTTTTTATGTCTTACCATCTTTAAAATTAGGAATATATCGTTCTTATCAGATATCTAGCCTTCTGATAATTTCCTTAAAGCTATATGTATATGTGCATGAGTTAGTGACATAGAGAGATCCCTCTCTAACTGTATAAGCTATAATATAGTCTATAGATTGGTTTGAAATGGTTACCCCAGTGATATCCTACCACAACCATAGGAAAATCACTGGGTGATAATATCTTAGCACCGTTGTCGGGGAATAATCACTATTATCTCCTTGGGAAAACAACATTGTTCTAGTTCTACGACCTGGTTGAGAAGTCGGTAGGAAGGTGACTCCACTCAAAATTTTTGGAAGGTGACTAGATTATAAATACTGGTGGCCATAAGGACTAATACGAGGAGTAATCCTGATGCTTAGTCGTTTCAAGAAATCTTCGATCCAGAGAGCCTGATTCAGAAAACCAATAAGCTGCAGAGGTTAGACAAAATTTTTTCTTTACTTGCTGGAAGTGCTATTTCCATTGATGATATATCTGAGCATTGTGGTGAACAATTGGAGCTGGTCCTCCCTAGGACTAAGTTTGAGTCCAAACTATCTAAAGTAATCTTGGACCCCTCCGCGTTTGAATTCTCCTGTACATCCTGGTCTCCTGATATCTCAGAGTCTTTGGGTGGGAATATTCGACCCTTTTCTGGCCAATAATTCCCTATACTTACCTATGAATCAACCTTGTTAAATTCCACTACCATAAGATAGTCTTTCACTGCATATTTGTCTCCCACTTCTCCCACGCTAAATCAACCTTCATCTTCTAGCCTCACAACTCCTCACATTTCTACGGTTCCTTACGGCACAAAAATTTCTGTTACACCGACAACAATCCCTCTCGCAAACCCTGTTGTAAGCCCAAGGATGGAAAATATATTTGCCCCTATTCTTCTTCCTGCGGCCCTTCATGACCTTCCTCTGGGATACTCCCAAAGGCTCAAATAATTCAATGTGGAGAGGGGATATTCAGTTGAGGAACACTTGGGATGGTTTTCAAATTGGATAGACCTAGAGGAAGTAGACCATGATGATGTTAAGGTCAGATTGTTTTCCCAAAGTCTTGCTGGAGAAGCGAGAAAATGGTTCAAAAACCTTCCAGACCACTCCTTTATGAACTACCAATCCTTTGAAGATTCTTTCAAGGATAAATGGGAAGATAAGAAAAATCCTAAGCAATATCTGTCCCAATACCATTCCATGAGGAGGAGGGAGAGTGAATATATCCAATATTTTTCTGACATATTTATGAAGACGTATAATTCTTTCCTTGCCCAGTTCAAGCCCACTTGGTTCTGCCCAGCTCCAATATGTTAAATCCTTTGATAGTGAGTTCACCTTGTTGTTGAGAAAAAGAAGATCTACCTCCTTGGCCGATATGATGAAGGATGCCATAGAGGTGGAGCTGAACCTAACTACTACCAGAAAGAAGAAAAGAGACGAGGGAGAGTGGAGGAGAGAAGAGGAAGATAGAATGAAGGATAAATAGCTTGGACAACCTTCCTCCTCTATCTCACAAGAGGCCAGAATGGGTACAATGATGAGAGCCATGGAAAGGTTGATGGAGAGACTCTCTGTCGATGGTAGACCACCTCCCAGGGAAAATCAAGAGCAACAAAACAGAAACCAGAATGCTAGAAGACCACAAATTCTCCAGAACAGGAAGAGAGACCAACGAAACCATCCCAATCCACTTGTCAGGCCTCCGTTTTGGGAAAATTATGTGGAACAATATTGTGAAAATCAAGCCGAGGATGAAATCCATCAGCTGGACACTGGCTCATCCTCCACCGTTTTGACCAAATAAGAACACGATAATTCTTTTCTTGAAAGGGGAGAGATTCCCGTAGAGGATACATAGGACTTTAGGAAAGGATATCAACTTGCTGTCATGGATTTTCAGAGATAGATTGGTCTGAGGAACATAGATGTTCCTGTACTAAAAAATAAAGAAGCAAGGAACAAAGCCTCTGCAAGTAGGCCCAAAAATGATACACCCCCAAGGATACCTTCCAAGAATGTAACATAACCCAAAGGGAATGAAAATAAGGAGGATAATCCAAGGAGGTCAGATCAGGGGCAAACCTCTTTCAGTTTGGAGGCTGAAATTGCAAAGATCAAAATCTTTGTCCCCCTCACTGAATTGTTAAAAAATTCTGAATATCATTCCAATATTTCCACAGTGTTGAAGCCTCCAAAAGAAGTCTCTGAAATGTCGGATTCTCTGAACCTCCAAGATGATAGTCCCACCATCCTATTCGGACCCCATGTAGAGGAATAAATCGATGAAGAAATTCCTCCCTTCTATGTCAGTCTAAATATCCACAACGCCATTATACACAATTCCATGCTTGATTCTGGAGCCTCGCACAATGTCATGCCCAGGATTATCATGGATAAAATAGGATTGGAAGTCACCAGACCTTACAAGGACCTTTTCTCCTTTGATTCCAGCAAGGTCAAGTGCGTAGGATTGGTCATTTCTTTGGCTCAGATCCCTGCCAAAACCCTTGTCATGGATGTGGTTGTGGATGACACCCCCCCAAAGTTTGGGATGCTGCTATCAAGGTCTTGGGTGACCAAATTCAAGGGAACACTCCAAATGGACATGTCCTATGCCACTATACCTATCTTTGGGGTGTAGAGAAGGATATTTTAGGAGAAAAAGTTGGCATACATGGTGACCAGCATTGAGAGGCCACACAACCACCCCATATATTGCTATTTTCTTCATAGAAGGAGGAAAAGATAGTTTCAGTTCACAAAACGTAGCCTTTGTGCCCACTCAAGAAGAGCTGGAGGGAGTGTGGAATGTAAGTTTTGATGGGGCAGCATGTAGAGAAGTGGAAAGAGTTGGAGTTTGGATGAAAACCCTAGGAGGGAGAGATTTAAATTACTCCTACAAACTTGCCTTTGATTGCACAAATAATGAGGTAGAATATGAGGCTATGATATTATAAATTCATATATTGAATTATTTCCTAGTCAGGAGGGTGGTGATACATGGGGAGTCCAAGCTGGTAATCAAACAAATGCAAGGTGAGTATCATGTCAGACATCCCAGGATGAGAAGCTACATAAATGCTGCCCAAGACCTGATAAAATGTTTTGAAGAATGCAATTTTAATATGATCCCCAGATTACAAAATTTCCTGGTTGATTCTTTGGCCACCTCAGCTACTGTTTTCAAGACCCCTTACATCCCAATAGAAAATATGAGATTGAAGTTAGGCACATGCCCTTTGTCCTTGATAATGTCAAAAGTTGGCAGGTCTTTGAAGATGACAAGCAAATACAGAAGTTCCTCACTCCCACTGGGGAGTTTGATGGATTGACTATTGATGAAGATAATGGGGTTCTAGAGGAGACTACTCCCACTCAGGAACCCTTGCAAAGCCAGATTTCTTCTCCTAAAGAAATTCCATAGGATGAGGATGTTATTCCTATGGAATGTGCTGATGGCGACGAAAATGAGGAATCTTGTGGGCTGGAGTTGCAGGAGGTTGAGGCATAACAAACGTATCTAAACAATCTCTGTGGAAAATAAATCCTCCAACTCAAAGGTAACTCTATCCCCAAAGGTTTAGTTCCTTTAGAAAATATTTTTGACCCAAATGATGTTGCTGAGGAGCCTCAATTGGTCCCAAGTTGTGAAGATGTGGAAGATGTTAACATTGGGACAGAAGATCATCCAAAGGTCATCAAAATATCTAGAACCCTCTCACCTGAAGCCAAACATAAGTACATTTCATTGATGAAGGAATACTCAGACGTCTTTCCTTGGAGCTATAGTGATCTCAAGGATTATGACACAAGTATAGTCCAACACACTATACCAATAAAAATGGATGAGATGCCTTTCAAGAAAAAGCTGAGAAGAATGAACCCCAAGCTACTACCCTTAGTGGAAAAGGAAATAAATAAGCTGTTTGAGGTGACAATCATTGTGGCCCTTAGATTCTCAAGGTGGGTGTCCAACTTGGTCCCAATAAGGAAGAAGAATGGAGAGATAAGGATATGCTTTGATTTCAGAAATCTAAATAGAGTTTCTTTAAAAGATCATTATCCTCTCCCTAATATGGATCACATTTTGTAGAGGGTAGTGGGATCCCAAAGGATCTCTACCTTGGATGGCTTCTCAGGCTACAATAAGATCATGGTGCACCCAGAATATCAAGAGAAAATGAATTTCACCACACCCTAGGGCACCTTTATGTATGAAAAAATGCCATTCAAACTCATGAATGCAGGGGAAAAATTCCAACGGGCCATGGACATAGCTTTTTCTGACAAAAAGGAGAAGATATTGGTTATCTATTTAGATGAAATCACCATATTTTCAAAGTCTGATGAGGAACACGTCTCACACCTGATAAGAATGTTCAGAAAGTGTATAAAATTTGACATTTCTCTGAATCCTAAGAAGTCATTCTTTTCCATGAAGTAAGGGAAGCTGCTGGGGCACATAATTTCTCAAGAAGCCATCAAAATAGGCCCAAAGAGAGTTGAGGCAATTCATAAAATTGAGCTCCCTCGAAATAAGGTTGAGGTTCAGTCCTTCCTGGGGGAGGTAGATTTTCTAAGAAGGTTCATTGCTGCCTTCGCTGAAATAGTAAGGTATATAACTAACATGTTGGGAAAGGACAAAGAGATCAAGTGAATGCCCGAAGCAAAATAGTCCTTTGAAGATATCAAGAAGGCTATTTCCGAGGCCCCTGTACTAGAAAGCCTTGATTTATCCAAAAAATTTCCTCATATTCTCTTTTTCTTTAGAGAACACAGTGGCAGGGGTATTGATATAGAAGAATCATGAGGGAGACGAGCATCCCATTTATTTTTATAGCAAAACCTTGAGTGATTCTCCTATGAAATACACCATCCTGGATAGGTAGGATTATGCTCTGGTATAGTCCTTGAAGGAGTCCCAAGTGTACATCCTGCACTCTCACATTATTTTCGATGTCCCCACCAGTGCAGTAAAGGATATCCTAACCCAACTAGATCCTGAAGGTAGAAGGGGAAAATGGATAGCGGTCCTACTTGAATATGACTTGGATATTAATCCCACCAAATTGATTAAAAACCAAGGACTAGCCAAAATCATGGCCCAATCTAGCTGTGTTTCTCTCAGCCTACACATGATTTCTGGATTGTCAGCAGAAGAGAAAAATTCTAAGGGACAACTAGATCCCCAAGTAGTTGAGCATCTCCTATCATCCCCTTGGTATATTGACATTGTATTCGTGTTGCAACACCTGCAAGATCCACAGGGTATGGACATAACAAGGGCTAGATTCCTCAAGGAGAAAGCAATGAGGTTTTGCATCTTAAATGGGAAGTTGTATTGGAAAGAGCCAGGAGGATTCCTACTGAACTGCATGGATGAATAGGAGGTTAAGAAGCTCATTGAAGAATTTCATGCAGGGGAATGTGGACGTCATCATTACTGGAAGGCCACCGTGAATAAGATCATGAGGGAAAGATTTTATTGGTCCACTATCTTTTTGAATACTCACAAGAAGGTTGCTGCTTGCCATAAGTCTCAAATCTTTGAAGGAAGGAGGAAGTTGTTGCCATTGCCTTTGAAGCCCATACATGTTGAAGCCCCCTTCTAGCAATGGGGAATGGATTTCATTGGAGAGATAAACCCATATTATTCAGGGAAACAAAAGTAGATCCTCACTACCATAGATTACTTCACTAAGTGGAGTGAGGCTATCCCAACTAGACAGGCCACTGAGACAGTGATTATGCAATTTCTAGAGGATCACATCTTGTCAAGGTTTGGGGTCCCTAGAAATTTGATCACTGACAATGCTTCTGCATTCAAGTCGAAAAATATGGTTGAATTTTGTTTCAAATACCATACATAGCTGGGGAATTCCACAACCTATTACCCACAAGGAAATGGGTTGGAAGAATCTTCGAACAAGATTCTTATGAGGATCATCAAAAATATGCTGCAAGACAATAAGAAAGCTTGGCACACAAAGCTGACCCATGCTTTGTGGGCTGACATAATCAGTGTGAAGAAATATATTGGCACCTCTCTATTTCAGCTGGTGCATTAGAGGAAACTTCAACTCAAAATGGGCCTCCTAAAAAAATTAATAAAATAATAAAATGATATTTATTAATTTTGGAGGAAGAAAAGAAAAAAACTACTTTTTGTTTGTATTTTCGACATATATCCCTGTGTTTTTACTCAAATTTCGATCGGAAGAGCTCATTGGATGTGGAATTAAATTCTGCATCCAACGAGTACCCACTCGACATGCTTTTGAAGGACCTTGCTACCCCAAAAATAAGAAATACCTGAAAAAATGTGATGATGACATCATGATCACATTTTTTCCAGGTATTTCTTGTTTTTGGGGTAGCAGGGTCCTTCAAAAGTATGTCATGTGGGTACTCGTTGGATGTAGAATTTAATTTCGCATCCAATGAGCTCTTTCGATCGAAATTTGAGTAAACACACAGGGAGATATGTCAAAAATACAAAGAAAAAAATAGTTTTTTTTAATACCTATCCCCAAATTTATATTAAAAAAGTGTTTAAGGCCTATACGGTATTTCAAATTTAATGAAATTTAATTGGCTAACACATGATGACATGGAATTTGAATTAGAGTTAAAAGGCCCATTTTGAGTTGAAATTTCCTCTAATGTATGGCTATGAGGTAATATTTTCTAGTTCCCTGAGCTTTCCAGTGATGAGATTGTTGCAAGAAGAATATACTGAAACCCACCCAACCAAGAGAAGGATGTATCAGCTAGTTGAGCTACAACAAAAAAGGGAACAACTTTTTGATAAACTCAGAAATTTCAGGACAAGATGAAACAAATCTTTGACAGAAGGATAAAACCTGACGATTTCCAGATGGGGGATGTAGTGTTACAATGGGATGCACCCCATGAAGAGAAGGGGAATCATGGAAAATTTGACCACCTATGGAATGGGCCTTACCAAATTGCAGATTTTAGAGGAAAATATGTGTACATATTGGAAAAAATGGAGGGTGGTATGGTATCTGGAGCTCCTGTAAATGGGAGGCTCCTCAAGTACTTTTTTCTGTAAAGTATGTTCAGTTCCATGTCATTGTATATACCATTTCTTTTTAACATTGCATGTGTGGAAAACTCTCTAACATGCTTAAATCCCAAGGTGAAGGAAGTAAGGTCCCCAAGAGGAGCCGTCATTTGGTTTTTATTTTTAGGAAAATTTGAAGTTACAGACACTAGAACAAATTTTGAGGATTTCAGGAAAGCTTATGATTAGTCTATGGGGTTCTTTGATACCTCAGAGGGAGGATAGCATCCCCGAGTTGGAGCCACTGTTAGCACCTTTGCTAAAGTTTGAAGATTTTCGTAGACGTGTTAGCACTATTTTTGGGCTAAGTGACTGGCAAGGGATTAGGCCAGTGAAAGGAAGAATAAGGTTTGAAAATTTCTTATCATATGATCTTGAAGGGTGTTAATGAGGTTCTGCGGGTAATTTTGAAGGATCATTTCTAGGTTGGAAATGTGAAATTATTGAAAATATTTATAGATTTGAACCTTGAAAATGTGTGTAAGTGATAAAGTTAGGTTATATAGTGACAAGAATGAAGGGTCTAAATGCATAAACAGAGAATATCAATGACTGTTAATAATTTCGGTAGGGTAATATTGTACATGCTTGAGGAATTTTGGTAAGGACGGAAACATGTTAACTTACAGGAAAAATTAACCATTGGATGGATAGATGAAGATAGATCTATGGTCCTGAAAAATATCATTGTTTTAACATGCAAGGAGGAATAAATTTCTTAAATCTGCGAAAAATCTTGGAGCCCACACATGTTAGGATTATTAATCCTCCCTTGGTCAAATGTCTATTAGATTAATTATTGCCTAACTTAGGAACCTTAAATTAATTAAGTTGGTTCACTAGTGCAATTGGGTCCACTTGGCCCAATAGGGCCACATGTACCAGTCATTGAAGTGTGGGGAACACTACTAGAGGTTAACTTCTACTTACTGCATGTGCATGCATCAGTTAGGGTGCCTCCTAGACCAACCCCTACATTTTAGGAGCCATTGGGAGTCCTGACACCAACCTACTTCAGCCAGTTTGTGTTAGCACTAGTTAGTCTTAGTTAGCCCTCAATTACAATCAGTTACTTCACAGTAAATTAAGATAGCGCTACTAATGCATGGATAATGCATGGTTGCATGGGGAGGAGCGCTTTTCCTACCTACCTCAGTCTCAGTTGCATTGAGTTAAATAGTTGTTACTACTTGTCAGAGTTATTGGTCATCGAGGAGTTGTCTATTTGGACTTCGATATTGATTGGGAGACCTTGAGTTAGAGATTCAGTTAGATATAGTCTTATCCACTTGGAGGATTCGAATTCATTACTCATGCATTCAAATTCTATCTATGTAAACTACATTGAAACACCAGATATTATCATGATGAATATACTGTAAATTCTTGAGCAATACTTGTTTATTTCCTATGTAGTTTTTCTTGTTGGATTTGTATTTTCATTCTCCATTCAGCTGCAACATAATCATAAATATCTACCTAAAGATATAAATGGAATTCAAATTCTAACATGGTATCTGAGCCTTCTCAGGAAGGTTTCATGCTTGTTTCTCCTCATCGAACATTAGAAGCAGCTGGGTTTCCAAAGAAGTCCCCTATGAAAATTTGCTAGCTTTGGATTCATTCAGAGCAGTGGAGAGGGCGTGGAGGACCCTAAAAACATGTTCATGTCTAGAGGAAAAGAACAATTCTAACATTTCTTATGTTTTTGTGTTATTTGCAGTGAAATTTATAGGTTCTATGTAGCTTGAAATAAGTATTTGCAGTCTCCCTGTCGGAGCAATTATGAGTTCTCAAACTCCTGAACCATGGATCCTCACAAATTCCAATTACCTTTATTGAAGGATTGATATGCAGTTGGCCTTGTGTAAGCATGGAGCCTCATCAGCTGGTAGAGTGGAACAAGTTCCTAAACCATTGTGATGAAGCATTCAAGTACTTATGTACTTATATTTCTAGAGATATACTCTTTCATGTTTAAGTATTGAGGACTCCCAAAGAATCCTAAGAGAAGCTTTATAGCTTGTTTAACAAACAAGATGAGCTTCGGGGACACATTTTGGAGAATGAGTTGGTATCTTTACATCCCAACAGTTTCGAGACTATTGAGCAATTCTTCTCCAAATTCAAGTCTCTAGTGCTACAATGCAGACAATGTGGGATAGACCGGAAGGATGAGCAGAATGTCCTTTCAATACTCAGCAAACTAGGTCTTGAGTACTCTGTCTATGTCTCTATGTTTCATTCCAAGTGGGAAAGCTTTCCTGATTGGAAACTTCTTTCTTTAGATTAATCCTCTGAGTCCTTAATCAAAGAACAAGACAAATTGATTTGAATGGGAGTCATCCAGACTTCCAAAGATCAATCTCTCTTGGTTATTGACTCTTCCAAAGTGAAAGAACAAGGGAAATCAAAGAAGAAGGAGCCAAAGGCAACTGATTTGAAGCCTAAACCAAGTCAACAATATTTCGAAGGGGCCTTCGGCTCTAAGAAGAAGAAATTTGAAAAGAAGTTATGTCCGTATTGTGAAAAGGGATACCATCTTGAAGAAAATTGTATGAGGAAGCAACTTGATGAGATGTCCACTCTTCTCAAGCAACACAACATTGCTCCTCTAAGAGCAAAGAAACCTAATGAAGAAGCATCGATAGAAGATGTCGAAAGGTGTCATGCTTTGAAAATCTCTCTCCATCCTCAACATACATTATAAATTTTGGAGCCTCCAACCACATGGTTGGCTCCAAAGAATCCTTCTCTACTCTTTCACTATCAAAGGGGCCTAATATTCACATGGGAGATGATTCCCAGATTCTAGTAGAAGGAAGGGGCCCAGTCAGAACGAAGCACGGTGAGTTAAAAAATGTCTTATATGTTCCCTCCCTTGCTGCTAACCTGTTATCTATTTACCAGATGACCCATATAGGCTCTCCCAAGAGGGTCACATTCGATTCATACTCAGTTGAGATTACAGAAAAAGCCACTCGAAATATTGTAGCGAAAGGTATTGAAAATCACTCTACCAAAGGTTATGAGTTTTCATATTTCTTACCTGTTTCTCCTCTTACAACTTTATTGTCTCATGCTAACATCACCAACAAGATTTGGCATGCGATATTTGGCCATCTCAATTTCAAATATCTGAAGCAGATCCACAATAATAACATGGTTGAAGGTTTTCCCTCCATCCAAACTTCCAATGGAGTATGTGCTGGGTGGTTGGTAGGTAAGAATCTAGAAAATAAGTATGATGTTGGGAAGGCTCATAGAGCCGTCTCTACACTTGATTTGATACACAGTGATGTAGCTGGACCTATGCCCACAAAATTCATTAATGGTTGCAGGTATTTTTTGACCTTTATTGATGATTATTCTAGGTACTGCTAGATCTACTTCATTAAAATAAAATCAGAATCTTTTGAGACTTTTAAATGTTTTAAAGGTATGGTTGAGAACCGTTTCAATAAGAAGATCAAGTCAATAAGATCTGATGGAGGAGGAGAATATGTCAAAATATATTTCTAGAATTTTTGTGAATAAAAAGGGATTCGAATGGAACACTCAGTTCCATACACACCACATCAAAATGGTGTGGCTGACAGGAAGAACAGATCACTGAAAGAGATGGCAACATGCCTTCTTCATGGAAAGCATCTACCTCCTTCTCTTTGGGATGAAGTAGTAAAATGTGCTTCGTATTTGCAAAATAGGGTTCCCCATAAGTCAGTGTAGAACTAATAGATCAATGCTATGGTAAATGATGCTAAGAAGAAGGACAAGAAATATATCTTGCTACTAACAATTCTCACAAGCATACACAGGAAAAATAGAGAGAAGAAAAGAGACTGAATCACATGAATGAAGAGATGAATATTGGTGTGTATCCTTCCATTTAATAATGATGAATAATAGTGTACATAAATAGTACATCCCTCATATCAAAATCGATTTTTATGGAGACAACTCATAAAGCTCAAAAAGGCTTACTTACCAAAATATAACAAACCCCCATAGGTGGCTAAAGCACTTCCCAAATCTGTCAAGGACCTCACAAATTGGAAAAAGCATGAGTGAGTTGTCAAGGAAGATGGAAAAACATGCTAATCCTAGAAACTAGAGAAAAAATACTGGAGGATGGGTTGGAAACAAAAGCTTCCAGTTTCCTAGTTGACTAGCCTTTATCTTATCCACAGAAAAGCTGGAAAAGTAGAATAAAGCAGAATTTGCTGTATACTATTTTTGGATGGTCAAAAGGTGGTCAAGATCAACCCATATTTAGAAATATATCATTCTTCGGATATAGATGGTATGTATTGACTTTAAGGTGCAAGTGGATGCCAACTAATTAAGCTAGTGGGTGAATAATTAATCAAATAATGATTAATTATTTTATCCTAAGTTATGAGTGGGTTTAATATATTCCAAGACCCCCCAATAATTCTGAATTTATGATGGTATGACAAAAAATATAGATGCATATAGGGCCCAACAACAAGGCTATGATCACCCTTTAACAATTATTATGTCCAGAAAAGTGAGGAAAGAGGAAAAACCACATGGGGAAAATCCTCCCTCAAGATAGGACAAGGAACAAAATTTGAAATATGTCTTCAACATATATTAATCTTCCCTTTAATTAACCGACTGAACTGATTCTAGATGAAGGACTTGCTGCTGAAATCAGGAACTCCATGATCATGCGCTGGAGTGTAGAACCTACAAGAAGGAAGAGGAGAGACTCCTTGTATATCATCAATTGATAAAGTAGGAGAATTATCTAAATTATTCTTGCTGCTATCAAAATCTTATCTGCAAACATAATCTGAAATGGAAAAGAGATTTGTGCATACTCCTTTCCAAAGAGTACAAAAAATAAGGCAATTGATTTCACACCCTATTCCCTGAATAGCTGCAAAATTGTGATGTGAATCACATGTCAATATTCCAATCTGATGTAGCACCTTTCCAGATCTGATATGATGCTGATTAAACTGTGATATATCAGAAATATTAGCATCTAGAACAGAAAGGACAAAAGCTTCAATGGTTCCATGAGGATATAGGGCTAGACTAGGAAAATTATGAGCAATTGGGAAAAAATGATAGGTGTAAAAATATGAATGATGGATGGGCATAAGATCTAGACCATAAGTGTTTAGAACAGATCCAAACATGTTTAATATCAGTACAAATATGACTAAGGACATGGATAACCAACCACTGAAAGATAGGAAAGACTTCAAACCATGTAAGATACATATCATTGCATAAGAGACCAATGAGGAATCAACTAGTGAACTCGGGATTTGTATAGTCTTAGGATTATTCATAGGTATGGTATATGGTATGTATGGTGGTATGATATGTGTATAGAACTGAAAATATGCTTCTAAATCAGAATCCAAAGGATCACATATAAGCATATCAGTAGACTCATGCGAATACATTGGTAATGAATCCTCTGTATGAAAGGAGGAAAGAATGAGATGTTCACAATCTTCAAGGAGGTTCTGAGTATTGATGCCAAGAAAAAAGGAGGATATGCTGAAGCACATGAGATCAAGTAAGGTAAGTGGTATGACACAAATAAGTCTTGATGTGGCTAAGCAAACATCCTGGAAGTCACTGGGTTGCGCACCATCAATGAGAGAGGTATGCACAAGGTGTGAAGAATATGGTACATAGATCTTAGAATCTAAGATAGGAGATTTAGAGAACAATGAATGGGTTATAAGATCCTCATCAATATCAATAGAAGCTCCATATTTTACTTCTTTTTCATCATTAGTATCACAAGAAGAAAAATCACCTTCAAGAGACACAGAGAAAGATGGCTCTTCAATATTTGCTTCTTGATTGAAGGAGGAAGCATTTGAATCAAAGAGGGAAGCAGCAACATGAACTATATGAGACACTTCTTCATCATGATCAAATTCATCATAGAATTTAGAGGCCAAGAAATCTTGAGAGAGAGAACAAGAGGAGATGCTAGGTTCGCTCCATGCTTCATCTTCTATTTCCTGCAAACCAAAAGCTTTGTTGAAAATTTTCCAAAGCTCAATGGATACTCAGCAGAATCTATGAGACGATATATATTTGGAGACATTACCAAACAAATAATTCCATAAGCTCTATCACAATTATTAATCCAATCAATATTCTCTTCATAAGACTTAGGTTCGCTCAATGCACCAATGGAGACATCAAAGAGACATTGCCTCTTCAAGTATGCACTCATCTTTGGCTTCCAATCAACATAGTTGAAAGGAGATAGTAGAGGAAATTTTGAATCCATATAGAAGTTGTTGATATTATCTAGGAGATACTCTCTACAACCTGCAAAAAAAACTAGGAGAAAATCTTGTAAGCTAGATAAGCTCTTCTTGAGAGAGGGATAGGAGACTGGATGTGCTCCTCGACTCCGTAGAACTTGATCAACCTTACTGCTCTGATTCCTTGTAGAATATGGAAAGGTTGTGATCCCTGTAGCTCTAATATCATGTAGAAATAATAAATAAATGCTATGAGCAATGATGCTAATAAGAAGCATAGGAAATAGATCTTTCTACTAAGAATTCTCACAAGCATACACAGGAAAAATAGAGAGAAGAAAAGAGAGTGAATCACATGAATGAAGGGATGAATATTGGTGTGTATCCTTCCATTGAATAATGATGAATAATAGCGTACATAAATAGTACATCCCTCATAGGAAAATCGAGTTGTATGGATACAACTCATAAAGCTAAAAAAGGTTGACTTACCAAAATATAGAAAACCCCCATAGGTGGCTAAAGCACTTCCCAAATCTATCAAGGACCTTACGAATTGGAAAAAGAATGAGTGAGTTGTCAAGGGAGATGGAAAAACATGATAATCCTAGAAAATGGAGAAAAAATACTAGAGGATGGGTTGGAAACAAAAGCTACCAGTTTCCTAGTTGACTATCTTTTATCTTATCCACATAAAAGCTGGAAAAGCAGAATAAAGAAGAATCTGCTGTAATGTGCTGTATACTATTTCTAGATGGTCAAAAGGTGGTCAAGGTTAACCCATATTTAGAAATAAATCATTTCTAGGATATAGATGGCATGTATTGACTTTAAGGTGCAAGTGGATGCCAACTAATTAAGCTAGTGGGTGAATAATTAATCAAATAATGATTAATTATTTTACCCTAAGTTATGAGCGGGTTTAATATATTCCAACAGTTAGTGGTTGGGGTGACTCCATTTGAAGCACTGCATGGGTATAATCCCAATGTCTCTCATCTAAGAGTTTTTGTTTCCAAATCTTGGGCCATGATACCACTTGACAAGAGAAAGGCCTTCCAAGCCCAAAGTAGCGAATGCATTCTGCTGGGATATGCAGATGACGCAAAAGATTACAAACTCATGGAGGTTCCTACTAGAATATTCTTCATTGAAAGAAGTGTCCAGTTCGAAGAATATCAACTGCATGATACTCCTCCAGTAACACAGGAAGGTAATACTATTTCTCCTCCTATTTTTTATGATGATGATGATGTGCTACAGGTTTGGGATTCAGATGAAGAAGATCACATACAACATGATCATGTTATTGAGATTCTAGATCCATATCCAGTACCCATCCCTAATCAGAAGC
This sequence comes from Pseudotsuga menziesii, assembly GCA_001517045.1. NCBI lineage: Eukaryota > Viridiplantae > Streptophyta > Pinopsida > Pinales > Pinaceae > Pseudotsuga > Pseudotsuga menziesii. The sequence goes on along the minus strand of LPNX011060839.1, from coordinate 1,118,113 downwards.
CTATACCCAGATGGGCTCAAAAGCTTCTTGATGCAGCTGGAAGTGGTGCTGGAGTTCCAGAAGACAAAAGAAGAACTAGGTCCCAGTATCAGAATGAGCATGCTGCATTATCTCTCATAGATTCTCTCTCTACAGAATGGTGCAGAAAAGTTCTGGGTTGGTACTACTTGATGATGGTGAATGATTAGATTAGCTACATGGCCCACAGAAGTAGATATTTGATCATTCCCTACGTTCACCATCTAGCAGAACCAAACAGAGTCATCAATTCAGAAGTGCATTGAGAGGTCCAATGATGGACCATGTTGCTGCATAGAGCTGCAATTTTTTGTAGCAGTGTTTTGCTCAAGTTATTTTTATAAGGAGGAAGCTTATTTCTTCTAAATATAGCTTGCAGATTGCTATTTTACTGCTTATTTTTTAAGGGGGGGTTTTTCCCATGAGGTTTTCCCCCATTTCCTCAGTTGTACTAAGCAACATTTTTTATTATCTTCTAGATTGTATTTGGGTGATCTATGGTCTTGTTACCAGGGCCTGCAGTGGTCCAAGTTAATATTCAGGGGGGGTGTTAGGATTATTAATCCTCCCTTGGTCAAATGTCTATTAGATTAATTATTTCCTAACTTAGGAACCTTAAATTAATTAAGTGGGTCCACTAGTGAAATTGGGTCCACTTGGCCCAATGGGGCCACATGTACCAGTCATTGAAGTGTGGGGAACACTACTAGAGGTTAAATTCCACTTACTACATGTGCATGCATCGATTAGGGAACCTCCTAGACCAATCATTACATTTTAGGAGCCACTGAGAGTCCCAAAACCAACCTACTTCAGTTAGTTTGTGTTAGCACTAGTTAGTCTTAGTTAGCCCTCAGTTACAATTAGTTATTTCACAGTCAGTTCAGCTAGTGCTACTAATGCATGGTTTCATGGGGAGGAGCGCTTTTCCTACCTACCTCACTCTCAGTTGCAATGAGTTAACTAGTTGTTACTACTTGTTGGATTTATTGGTCATCGAGGAGTTGTCTATTTGGACTCGGATATTGATTGGGAGACCTTGAGTTAGAGATTCAGTTAGATACAGTCTTATCCTTTTGGAGGATTCAAATTCATTACTCATGCATTCAAATTCTACCTATGTAAACTACATTGTAACACTGGATATTATACAGATGAATATACTGTAAATTCCTGAGCAATACTTGTCCATTTCCTGTGTGGTTTGTCTTGTTGGATTTGTATTTTCATTCTCCATTCAATTACTGCAACATAATCATAACTATTTTCCTGAAGATCTAAATGGAATTCAAATCCTAACAATACATTTCAGCGGTGTAGATCTAGGAAGGAATAAGATCCATGGTGGAAATTAATTACGCTAGGTTAACTTGCACAGACTAAGAAACTTTTCCAAATTTGTAGAATTGCTTAAAGGCACGCATGTTCCAATGGAGGAGATCTAATCAGAGGATAGATATGTGGTGGAGAATGATTCCGCAAATCCAACATGCACAGAGAAAACGAAATATCCAACTCTGCAGAATTGGGTAGAGGCCAAAAGTTTCAACGACCCAGATTACCCTTGGTCTCAGATCTACAGTGGAGATGGTTTGCACTGGTCCAACTTGTGCACCACGATCAACTTTTGAAATTGACAGAATTTGGTAGGGGTTGTAGGTTCCAATGACCCATATCTATTCCCTCTCACGATCTACGACGGAGGTTAATTTCCCTCCCGCAACATGCACATGGAAACATTTTCCTCAGATCAGCAGGATTCGGTAGGGGTCGTAGGTTTTGACGGCTAAGATCAAATCCTGATTCCAGATCTATGACAATGATGGATTTTTCTAATGCAAGGTGCATGATAGATATGAATGGTCGTATTCAGCGAAATTCAGTGGTGGATGCATGATCTGATGACCATGATGAATATATGGTTAAGATCAATGGTGGAGGCATATTCCACTGAGGAAAGCTGCAAGGAAAATAAGGAGGACGATATAACAGAGAAAAGATAGATGGGGTTGAAACAAACAAGGATTGATGGTCCAAGATGGTGGAAGGAAAAACAAAAGGAAGGGACGTTGTTTCCACTAAAAAAGGTGTGAGAGGAATAGCGGAGAGTAATACTATAAAAGATACATGCACATGGATTTAGGTCATTTGTATTTTACTCTGTGTTGGAAAGCGAGAGCAAGACTATGAAGAAAGAGGACAGCTAGGAAAAGCCTCATTAACCTACTTGTTAAAGGACCAGGTAGGCCATGTTTCTCCATTACACAAAGTATATAAGATGGTTGAGGTAGAAGGGTTAGCTGACCAAAACTTGGAATACCAAAAAATCGAAGAGCTCTTTGAAGATAGAGATTCTAATATTTTCGACACCATACTACTTAATGGACCCATAGAAACTGTGAAGAAAAAAATAAAGCTACGTAGGGACTAGGGAACTGATGTGCATGGTGTCTATAGGTCATTTTTCCACCTTTTTTTCCATGGACCAAACCCTTAATTGTCCCGAGTTTATCTACTGGTGCACCGCTAGTTACTCTGCTTTTGAGAAGGTAATTATGGACACCTCTAGGTCTAAAATCCTTTTCTCAATCAACCCCCTAGTCATTAGGAACACATTCTTCGTTCCGTAGAGTTTAGTCAGAAAGCTAAAGAATACAGTGAAGAAAGTATTGTCTAGTGCTTTAGAGAGTCAGCTGTGGAAAATAAAGAGGCCTTATTTAAAGCCTGTTTCATATTCGATACCTAGCTAAAAAATTAACCTTACCCTGTAGATGTTGGTGAATTCAATGAGGAAACACAGTGCGTCACAACCCTCTTGTGTGAGTTTTTAGGGATGGATACCAAAAAATACGTCACACAGTCCATGATGAGTTTGTTGTTTACCTTGAACACCTTCCCATTTGACTCAGAGGATCCCAACAAGTCAGTCCAAGTTTCCTGTCTCAGGTTTGACTAGATACTAGCTGATAATATTCACACTCATCTAGTGGATTTCCCTAGGACAAGAACCTTTAGATTTTAGTCCTACTTGTTAAGAATGTTTCTGTCTTTCAACAAAGAGAACCTTCAACTTCCAAAAATGATGATCACAGAGGAAATAAACAATGATTACACCAAATTCATGAAATTTTTGATGAGAGGAGTGTATGGTGCCTTCTTCTAGAGGTAGATACCCAAGGTGTTACCTGAGATGAAGGAAGTCTTGCAATCCTCCCCTGACAAGAGGATTGGAGATGGGTTCTTGTCAGAAAAGGTATAGTAATCAGGATATATGGATTATTCCACCAACCTTACAGCCTTCCTTCCTTTTTGACTCTCAAGGTGTTCACATTAGAGCTGATCAGACAGAGGCTGATAGTGGAAAATGAACACTTCCTGAGTTTCAGGAAGTCTTCAGAGATTAAATTTCCTTGGGCCATTGTAAAATTAATCATAAAAAACAAGGCTTCTCTAGCCCTTTTAGAGAGTCTTCTCAGAGAGTTGGGGTTCCTTACTGAGGCTTCCATCAATTATGATCCCCATCACATCATATCAAATAGAAGGCAAGCCAACAAAAACAAGCCCTTTGAGCACCACGAGGTGGTAGGACTGCTTGAGGCTACAAACTGGTCATACTACCCTTGGAAGAGGCATGGAGATTGTTATACCTAAATCTTGTCATCAACATGTGATAAGATCCCAAAATTTAGTGTTTCCCTCAATCCCAAATTGTGAAGCCAAGAACATTGGTCTAGACATCAAATATGTATATGAAAATCCAACACTGCTTCTACCCTTTATTGAAAAAGTGGTACCTTCTTCAGCACCACCTGTAATGGATTGGAAGTAAGTGGTGGCATCGCCTTTACCCTTTAAGAAATGCACGGTTCTTCCTGGAACCGCTCTGTCATGGTGAAAAAAGAGCGGTACCCTTCGTAAAAAGTGAAAAAGAGAGGTTCTCACGAAGCTTCTAGAAAGAATGCTTCGTGGCACCCTTATCCCTGATCACTAGGGTCAGTTGGGATCAATATCCATCCTTGTACGATTTCCTAGCCACATCACCCATCAATTTCTCAACCATCCCTATCCCTTGCAAGCCTATAAAAGCAGGCTCAATTCCCATGGTTGAGGAGGGAGTAATGTCATGTTGTTGCTTTGATATTATGTCCTAAGTCATTCAAGAGAGATTGAGGGAGAAAGTTGGAGCTGTAGGGGACAAGATGTTGGTTTTGTGAGAGAGAATATCAACACTAAGGCATAGGTTCTAAAATCTTTCTTCATTTTATTAATGTAAAGTTGGTTCCTTTCCCATATATTTGTTATGTTATAATCTTGCATGTCCTTGTCATATTCCTTAGTCACTGACATAGATCTATAGATGATGTTTTAGTATCTTTGATCTTGTGTGTGTTTGATGTGTTTATGCAGGTATTTCCTCGGAGACCTTTTGTCATAAGAGAAGAACCATATCACTCCATCAAAGATTGTATTCCAGGTGTCTATAGCTTCTAGGGAAAGTATTCCAACCTTATTGTGTACCATTTGTTCTGGATATGGACCTTTCAGACCAGAGGAACAACTTATGTCCACACAAGGTGCAACGAAATTCCTAGCAACAAATCTAGCAACTCCGCTGGGGAAGAGCTTCAACTGATATGATCTTCTGTATTCTTTTCAAAACACTTCTCCAAAATCCAAGCTCCCATTCTTCATCAGTTCAATCAGACCCACTAGATGATCTAGTGGTTGTTGGTTTGGTATCTTCAGATCTATTTAGATCTAAGTTTTCTGACCTTCTGTGCTCTTAAATACTGTTAATTTCGGATTTGAATGCCAGTTGCACAATGATTTAAGTTTGTTTTTTTGCCATTTTTTTCATATCTATAGGGAACCTTGCATGGACAGTAGGAAAGAAGTGGTGCCACTGCCTGAAATCAGTTAGCAGGGAGTGGTGCCATTTCCCGTAAGCAGAAATCATGAAGCGGTGCTCGAGCAGAACCACTTTGTCAGTGACCCTCTGGAAGCGGTGCTAGGTAGGTCTTTCCAAACTTGTTTTTTCAGAGTTTTTTGCAAAAAAATTGGTTATCTTGCTTTCAGTTCTAAGTGTCTGGGTTTTCATTAAAGAGATCTGAGTGCTTGAGTGTTGAATTTGGTGTGGTAAAAGGCTTGTTTTGTTGAAATCAAAGAGCTAGGATAGATTCATTTTTTCATTTCCTTGTGTGCTCGATTTTGAGTTTTTGAAAGAAATGCTGTTTGAGAGCTTAGCATAAGTTTGATCTCAGTATTATTGATTAGAAAAATCTGAAAAGAAAGACTTGCTTGATTGATAGCTTATTTCATTTTTCATTAAAAGTTTGTGAAAGACTTCTTTTTGCTTTGAAAAACGATTTTTTTTTGTTGAGAGTTGTTTATATTTTTTTTGGAGAATGAACTATTGGACCTCTGATTAGCCTCATCAGCTTTCAGATTTCCATCTTTGTTCTCTTTCTTTTATAGGTTGATCTCATCAAAAGAAAAATATTAGTACTTTTAAGTTACTATATTTCTAGTTTTTAAAGAAAAAAATGAAAAAATGTTGATTATACCCTTGAGTGTGTTTGGTCTTTCTTCTTACAAAAAAGAGATCTTACCCTACTTTGCTTGCTTTCAAAATTGGTTTGAAGTTTGTTGCTTGTTCTCTTTCTCAGATTTTTGTTTTGTTTAGTTTAGTTGTTTGGGAAAATTTTTGGTTTAAAAAACGAAAATTGAAAAGAAAAATACTCTCTCCCTCCCATAGGTAGGCATGTGTTGAAAAGTAAAGTAAAATTATCTGCATTTCATATTTGCATGGCTTTACATTTTTGTCAAAATCTCATGCATTCACCTAACCGCTCAAGATAAAATTAATGGTTGTTATGGGTCTAAAATTGTATAGAAATTTGAGTGATAATTTAGTGACGTGTTCAGGCATTGTAAAACGTAGGAGGTGTCGTTAATATTTCTGCACTACAACCCGGGACTCGCGCGGTTCTTCCACATAATGTCGGTGTATTGAATGACCTTTCACGTACCCTTGAGGTATATAGAAAGGTACTTCACGTACTCGATTGTATATCAGAAGGCCCCTTGTGAATGGTTGTGCATTAGACAACACTACTACTGATTTGAGATCCCATGTACCTTGTGTATATCGGGAGACCCTACTAGGATTCCTTATCCAACTGGGAAAAACCCTTTGGATGTCTTGTTTGGAGAAATACACCAAGAACAACACTTGGGGAGATTACTACGCACATACCTTGAGTATATCGCGAGTTGCACTTGCTTGACAATCCGGGTGAGAGACCGACTATTTTGAGCTCATCCTATCACTTAAGTTTGCTTATGGCCTGTAGCTTGAGAAGGAGAAATTTTTGTGTGATTTTTCTTAGTATTGAGACCCTAGGTTAGTTTAGTGACTGATACAATCTGGTTGAATTTCAGTTGAGATGATCTAGAAGGAATCAGGGCTTACCATCCGATTTTCCTCCTGTTACAGGAGAAAGGCCAATGGAAGCTGTCAACCAAGGAGCTGAAACTAGTTCCCATGAGGAAGAAAATATGGTTGTAGAAAGTGGATATTAATTCACTTCTTATATTAATCTCTTGGCTCAGCAGCCTCTTATGGATGATACTTCCTTTCATCCGCATATGGAAGGTTGTACCGATAGTCCTGATGCACTTGAGTACGGCCATGATGCTCCATTTTGGAGAACTTCTATGGGCCAGGCCATTTACTCATTTGGGGTTAATAGAACTTATCCTAAACAAACTTCTCTAGGTGAAGAAGAATATAGACAAATCCAAGCATCTATTCACTACGCACGAGATTTTCAAGAGAGAATGCATAGTATAGTTAGAGTTTTGGTCGCACCTACACCACATAATGAATCTATATCGACTAGATTACCCCGTAATATGGATCCTTGGCCTATGGATGAAATTAGAGCTTCCACTGATGGTCATCCAACATATGGTGATACTTCTCACAATCCAGGTCAAATATCCAATTATGCTCCTACAGCTTTGAATTCTAGGTTTGTCCCTAGTCACCCTATACTTTCTATGGCTGGGGGAAACCTTCAGTTCCAGTAGTGTGTGTACCTTATAATGCCAAGGGGAAACTCCCGACATGAAATATGTTATCCACTAGTGGAATTTTTACTAATAATAGACAGACCTCTACTGCAGGACAATCCACAATATATGTTCCTCCCACCAATACAAATATGGTAAACCCTCCTTTAATTTTAGGTCAACCTTTAGTAGCACAAACTGCAGCTAATCAACCCTCGTGGGGTTATGGTTATCTAGTAAACCAATTATATGTAGGAAAAATGAATTATCAACCTACCCCTACATGAATTCCTTACACTAGAATTCCTTACCCTGGGAATACATTCATGTCATGGGGGAAACCCAACTGGTCTTGCATGCCAGCAATAGGAGGAATACCTATTCATACTGATGGAGGTGTAGGGGGACCACCTTAGGGAGGTCCTTCCCTGGGGGGTCCTGGTGGTCCTCCTCCTAGTGGTCCTAGACGTCTTGACAGTCCTCCTCCTAGTGGTCCTGGAGGTCCTAGTGATCCTCCTCCTAGTGGTCCTGGAGGTCATGTTGGTCCTCCTCCTGGAGGTCCTAGAGGTCCTCCTCCTAGTGGTCCTGGTGGTCTCGAATGTCTAGGAGGGCCAAATGGTCTCAGTGGCCCTAGTGGTCCCAACCCTGGTAGTCAAACCCCTTCAGGTGGATCTTCGGGAGGTTCATCTCATCAGCTGTTTCAACAACCTGTATACCAGCCAACATATGGTCCTACTATTGGATACATGCCTTATCAATACTACCAGTATGTGGAACCTAATCGTCAATTACCTTTCCTAGCAACTTTGGACTTACCTGATTTTTCAAAATTGATAAATGATCCCATTCGACACAACCCTTCGTGGCCTGCAATTCCGGTAAAGTTGCCATCGAACATTCCAAAATTCGATGGACAGTAGGGAGATGATCCCAAAAACCATGTTATGACCTTCCGCCTGTGGTGTTCCTCAAACTCCCTCATGGATGATTCTGTTCATTTAAGAATCTTCCAACACACATTGACTAGTACGGCTGTGAAATGTGCTGCAGCTGCAACTGTTCTCCCCTAATTTCTAAATTTTGGGCCCCTCATCATTTAAAGTTGTTTTGATATCGTGAAATCTTGCTTTAACTTTGGTTGATTCTGAATATTAGATTACGGCTTGTTTTCAGAGGTCGTTTGTGTTTGATTTTCGTGTTGGGTCGTGGATGTGAATTTGGAGAAATAAAATCTTTGTCCTTTAAGGCCGCCATTTCGCAGGAAGAACGACTTTAGCTGCTGCTGATCCTTAAAAAACTATTCAAAGCACTTAAGTTTTCTTGAATCAGGCGTCTTTTTATGTTGAATCGGAAGCTCCAATATTTCTCCCTTCCGCTGTTGCGGCTGCCAAAGCAATTTGGCGTCCGAAGTGTAAATTGCTCCGACTGCTGACGCACATTGATCTTTATTCGCCTTCCACTGTTGCGGCTAGGAAATCCATTTGACTTCCGATGTCCAAACCGTGCCGATTTCCGATTGAAGCGTTTCCCGCCTGCTTCGAGTGTCTTTAGCCTTCTCTTGTCCGCCGTTGCGGCTAGGATAGTCCTTTAGCCTCTGAAATGTAAAGACGCCCAATTGCCGATTTAGGTTCTCTCCAGCCCACGTTTCGCGTCTCGTTAGTGCCTTTCTTTTCCACCGTTGCGGCCAGGAAAGTATTTCCACGTCCGATGCCAAAGCTTGCCAACTGCTGATTTATAACTTTCCTGCCCAAAGCTTAATCGAGACTCTGTCCGGATGCACCTGGATATTTTCTCGTGGATTTACCATTACGGGCAGATAATTTTAATGTTTAAAATCCCATTCCAACGAATAATGCACCGAAATTGTTTGCAGGAGGAATTCGATGGACTGTTGAAGCGACCCGGAGTGAAGGCTTAGCTTGGTTAAATCGAAACTGACCAGATCATTGAAAGGGCCTTCGAAGCGGAAGACAAATTCAATAATGCTAAAGGCACGAACCTGACTGCCAGCCCGTTACTAAAAGAATCATGAGTGCATACAGACAACTCAGAAAAATGCGAAATGCTGGGGAGACCGAAAGGTCATGTGTAGGGGAAACCCAAACGGTTTACTGTTTATTTAAATACTGGAAAGGGGAAAGTTACAGGGGATTTTTCCCTGAAAAATTTGTAAACTCTTTTGCTTGTAAGAGGAACTATTTCGTTTTACAGTCAGAAAGTGCAACTTTTGCATGCTGGAGAGAGCAAAATGTGGAATGTATCAATGCGACTAAATGAATAATGTTGAAGAGGAACTATTTAGTTTTCAGCTGTGTTTCATTTACTATGAGAGTATATAACTTCCTGAACCTATGTTCTTGTTGAGTGTTCTCCATTATCTTTTGGGATGTCTTCCACTGTGAGTAATAAATGTTGTTCATAAAATAATCGACTATCTAGTTGTTTAAATATCTGTAATTGTTCATGTGTCTTGAATGAAGTATCATCTATCTGTAACTCTTCATAATGCACGTACAAATGTATTACTCACCAATGAATGATAACTCTGCTCCCTAGGGATAGTTTAGGTAGTTAGTTTATTTTCTGTGTTGTATGTGTTTTGGGTGCTTGTGAACCTTAAGACGAGAGGTAAGAATGTGCGCATCACATTGTGACTGTTCCTTGCATCTTTAGCACCCTGCATTGTTAGTTAGGCACTTGCATATCATACATTAAGTCAAAAAATACCAAATTCACGGTGGACCAGGCCGCAATCGGTAAAAGCCTTTGTTTTTGTTACTTTGACCTACGGTAGCCGGACCGTAAACCGGACGGATTCCCTATACCAAACAATCAACGGGCTAGTTGGGAACGTTGATTGGGGAGAATCCCTTAATGTTGTCGCCTGCAAATTTCCAGGCCCCAACAGTTTTGGTGCTAGAAGGAGGGCCGCCAGTGCATGGCTGGCCAAGGAAACCCATTTTTCCAAGAATATTCCACCGGTAACAGTTCTGAAAGCAGTGGCTAATTCCGTAATCCAATTCCGGAAGAAAGAGAACATCTATATTCTGTCGGTAACAAAATTGTTAATGATCTGAGAAGGCATACCAGGGCATACGTAAAAAATATTGGAGGATTGCCAATCATCCCTGAATTACCCAGAAGAGAGTATAAAAAGAAAGATCATCCTGTAAGAGAAGACTTGGTGTTGGTGGGAGACTGGGAAGATCTTGTAGAATCTGCTTTACAAGAGGTTGTACTACCTTTGAACCAAGAAGGCCTAGAGACCCCTCACAGTTCTCCTGATCATACTCCAGTTGGTTCACCTCCTCACTCCCCACCCAGACTCATGGCAGGAGTAAATGGTAATCCACCACCTAACCCACCTAATCTGCCTCCTGCATGGAGAGCCAGATCACCATTAAACCTTACACCTCCTTTACATGACCTACCTCAAGCCTTTGACAAAATGTTGCCCAAGTTTGATCCCAGTGAGAAAATACTAGTCGATGATCACCTACAAAGCTTTTATTTGGCAATTGAGGGATTAAGGGCCGGAGAACATGAAGACGTGGTATGCAGACTGTTCCCGCATACCCTTAAAGGAGCCACAACATCATGGTACTTTGGATTTCCAGCTAACTCTATCCCTGATTGGGATACCTTCGAAAGAATGTTCAGAAGTAAGTATGCAACTCAGAAGACTCATGCCGCTCTCATGAAAGGGCTGTGCGCGTTGAAGAAAGAAAGAAAAGAAAAAGTGCAAGGTTTCACTCAAAGGTTTGCAGCATATCTCAAGAACTTCTCTGAAACAGATAAGCCTTTAGACAAAGTTCTTATTGAATACTATACTTCAGCTTTAGGCCCTGATTTGGCCATGTTTTCCAAAGGTAGAGCCAAGCCTACTCTGACAGAAACCTATGAAGAGGCATAAGTGGTGGAAGCTGAAAGAGAGAGCATTGAAGACTATCCAGAACAGTCTGGAGAGAAAGGTACAGGAAGAAAAACCTTATTGTTTACCAAGCCTAGGAAAGAAAAGTCTCCAGATTTGGAAAATATGGCCAAAATGATGCAGAAGCTTTCCAATAAAATCATAGATATGGAGAAAGAAAAGGAAGCACAAAAGTTTTATAAGCCATATTATAAGAAAAGAGAGGATAACCACCAGTCTCAACCTCCTCCTCACAATACTGCATCTATGAACTTAGGGAAGGTAGGCTTGGATAATTTTTGCACATTCCACCAGCAACCACATTCTGAAAAGAATTGTCCACAGTGGATAAATTCGATGACGTTGGTCATGAATCAGCTGTTAGACTCTAGATTGACAGAAGAGGGAAATGAAGAAGGAAAGGAAAATTCTACCTCTACGTCTACTAAAGAGCAGGAAGAGGAAACCATGGATTTATGGAATTCTGTCTCACTATTTGATGCTGAAGAAGAAAAGACTCAGGGGTGTAAAGACGTCATGGAAACCAACGTAGCCACGAGGAGCCAAGGGATGGTTACGGAAGACAGTCTTATACTTACAAAGATTAAGAGGCTACAGAGAAATGTTAAGAAGAGAGTTCAAGACAAATCTTTGGCTGATACAATTCCAGAATTCACTATTACCAGCCAAAATCCTAGACAGAATGATACAACGGCCAAGCCAAATGAAGGTAAGGAGAATGCTGATAGGCCTCACCCCACAGAACAACAGATGGATTATGACATTGTGGAGGATTTAAAGAAGATAAAGGTGAATGTTCCACTATTTGAGATGTGCAAAGTGACGCAGCAAAAAGAAAGGCTATTGAGAGCCCTTGAAACATCAGACGAAAAGACGCCCACTAACAATCAATCAGAAGAAGAAGAAGAGATTGGTGAGAACATCAGTGGAGGTAATTACAAGCACAAGCACCCACCGTTCCTCCTTAATTTTGAAATATTTAACTACAATGTACATAATTGCTTGGTAGATTCAGGGGCAACTATTAATGTCATGCCGATATCTGTCTATAAAAGAATAAATGGGAAGCCTAAGCCATCCCCATGGAGAGTAGTTTAGTTGGAAAGGATAGATGTGAAGGTAATTGGTGAGATGCAAGATGTCCTAGTCCGTTTGGCTTCAAATGATAAAGTAGGCCAGGTCATTAATATCGTGGTGGCTGATATACCAGATGCGTACAGCCTTATCCTGAGCAGAGATTGGTCGGCCAAACTTAATGGATATTTCGCTTCTGATTGGTCACATCTGTGGTTTCCATACAAAGGAAGTCCGAACCAGATTAAGGTTTTGAGGGAGCCTCACATGAAGTACAATGTTACCCGACTTGAAGATAAGAATGAACCTGTGGATTCTGTATTGGGAAACTATTTTATTGAGTTGAAACCAGGTAATTACCAAGCAGAAGAAGCCAACAACACTTCTGATACCCGGCCTGATCTCCTTCGATTCTCATAGGCTAATGAGATTGATTGTAAAATAGTAGACTTAGCAGTAGGAGTAAATTCATTTCCAGTAGTTAATGATTTTTGGACTTTATTTTTCGATGGATCTAAGACATTAGAAGGGTCAGGGGATGGCTGTGTCCTGATTGACCCATAGAAGAATAAACATTTCCTTTCATGTAGATTAGAGTTTGAGTGTACTAATAATACAACTGAGTACAAAGCACTGGTGCAGGGACTAAAGAAGGAAATTGAATTGAAGGTAAGTAATCTAAAAGTTTTTGGGGATTCTGAAATTATTGTAAAACAAATCCGGAATCAGATACATTGTATCTCTCCCCACTTAAAAGCTTACCAGAATGAGGTATGGGATTTGCTGAAATATTTTAATGCATTTAACATTATTTCAGTTCCAAGAATAAAAAACGCAGCTGCTGACTTATTAGCCACTTCGGCCGCTAGACTCGTACCCACTAATAATCGATGCTCTCTTGAAATTATTTTTAGGCCCTCCGTAGCTGATATGATTATGAACCTATGGGTGTTCGATGATGACCAACAGATCATAGAATGTTTAACGAATGATGAGGTGTTTAAAGGAGCGATCATAGACGATGAAGAGCATCGGGATGAGATGAAATACGATAATTTCATTCCTAAAGGAGTCAGAACGTTGGAAAAAATGTTCAATTTAAATGAAAAATTCAGAAGACCACCCAACGTAAAGACACACAGCTCATTGCTACAGTTCGAACTGATAAATTTGGGGATTGAAACGGCTCCTAAGTTCGTGAATCTCGGTAAATGCTGTTCACCAACAGAAAGAGACAAATTCATCAGTCTATTTAAATAGTATAAAGATGTTTTCACATGGACGTACGAAGACTTGAAAACATATGACACCAACATCATCAAGCATGTCATTCCCATTAAAGCAGGCATCAAGCCATATCAGCAACCACTAAGAAAAATGCATCCAAAATTGGAACCGTTGATTCAGAGCGAAGTAAAGAAATTATTGGATGCTTGAATCATCTTCAAAGTCAGACATTCTGAGTGGGTATCAAATCTGGTACCAGTAAGGAAAAAGTCTGGAGAAATCAGACTCTGCGTGGATTTCAGGAACCTAAACCGTGCATCAGACAAAGATAATTATCCTGTGCCACCCATGGAGCAGCTGCTACAAATGGTTTCGGGTTCTGAATTGTTTTCGTTATTAGACAGCTTCTTTGGCTACAATCAAGTGCTGGTAGCCGGAGAGGACAGATTAAAGACAACATTCAGAACCAAGTGGGGAACCTTTGCCTACAGAAGGATGCTCTTTGGGCTTATAAATGCTGGGGCGACATTGCAGAGGGATATGGACATAGCTTTCCGCGGGCTGATTGGCCGAAGCACTGTAGTATACCTTGATGATATTACAATATTCTCGAAGAGAAGGGGAGAACATGCATTTCACTTAAGGCAAATTTTTGAATGCTGTCGTAAGTATGGCATTTCACTCAATCCTAAGAAGTGTGTATTCGCTGTCACGGAAGGAAAGTTGTTGGGCCACATAGTTTCAAAGCAAGGGATCTCCATTGACCCAGAAAGAATTAAGGCTATTGAACAAATCCCCTTGCCCCATAATAAAAAGGGGATGCAATCCTTCATGGGAACCATAAATTTCGTACGAAGGTTTGTGCCTGATTTCACCTAGACTGTTAAGCCGCTGCAGTAGATGGTCAAGTAGAATGCACAATTTAAGTGGACCGAAGTTGAGACGAATGCTTTCAGCAAAATTAAAACTGCTGTTGCACATGCACCCTCCTTGAAAAGTCCAGATTTCGATAAAGACTTTATTTTATATACTTTCACATCTGATGATTCGCTGGCAGCCGTGCTCACCCAAAAGGAAGAAGGGGGGGATGAATTCCCAATCTCCTTTATGAGTGCTGGTCTACAAGGGGCTGAATTAAATGACCCAGCCATTGATAAGCAAGCTTACGCAATATTTAAGGCAGTGAAGCAATTCAGGCCATATATATTAAAAAATTGAACCAAGGTAATAGTCCCATACCCAGCAGTAAGATCCCTTCTCATACAGAAAGAGTTAGGAGAAAGAAGGGGCAACTGGGTAACAACTCTTCAAGAATACGACCTTGAATTCAAGCTAGCCTCTATAGTTAAAGGACAAGGATTGTGCAAGCTGATGACCGAAAGTGGGAACAATGAAGAGCAAGCATGGGAGGATGAGGCCGAATTACATGTAATGGATGTATGTCCTTTGTTTACAGCTCCCGAGTCTTGGTATAGAGACCTTGTGCATTACCTGTAGTCAGGACTGTTACCAGAACATTGGAATTCCAAGCAAAGAAGAGCGCTACGTCTTAAATCGGCCTCCTATCAACTTGTTGAAGGAGTATTATTCAGAAAGAATTATGACGGGGTTCTCCTTAGATGTTTAGAAAAAGAAGATGCGAAGAGAGTAATGTCAGAGTTACATGACGGTCCCGCTGGGGGACATTATTCGGGGGACACTATAGCCCATAAAATCCTCAGAGCTGGTTACTATTGGCCTACACTCTTCAAGGATGCACATGCACATGTCAGGAAATGTGATATTTGCCAAAGGTGTGGCGGAAGACAGCCTAAAGCAGCAGCACCCCTAAAGCCTGTGATGATCACGGAACCATTCAAGCAATGGGGGCTAGATATTATCGGAGAAATAAAACCAAATTCTTCTCTCCAACACAAGTACATTCTAACTGCAACTGACTACTTCACTCACTGGGTCGAAGCTGTCCCGTTGCGTAAGATAAATGAAGACGAAGTCATCAGCTTCTTACAAGACCACATCATGACCAGGTTTGGAGTTCCAGTTTCGTTAGTTTTTGATAATGCAAAATACTTTTCATCAATCAAATTGACTGCTTTTGCTCATGATAAAGGGATAAAATTGCATTATTCTGCTAATTATTATCCACAAGGAAATGGCCTGGCTGAATCCTCTAACAAAAATCTGATTAGGATTTTAAGGAAGACTGTGGTAGAAAACCAGAGGAGTTGGCACTCAGCATTACCAAATGCCCTTTGGGCTGATAGAGTCACCCCCAAGTCCGCGATTGGAGTGTCTCCATATACCCTTGTCTACAGTAAAGAAGCCATCCTCCCTCCCAATATCATGCTACCATCTTCCATACTAGCTCAAGAGTCTAGGGGGTCGGATGATGAAGTTTTACAAATAAGAATATATAACCTCCTGAAAGTAGAGGAGGCTAGATCTAAAGCCAAAGAACACTTTAAGCTAGAACAAGAGTCAGTTAAGAGATGGTTTGACAAGCATAAAGCTGGAACAAAAGATTTTGAAGTAGGAGACTTAGTCCTCAAATGGGACCACCCCCATGATGAGAAAGGAAAGCACACCAAATTCCAGTAGTTGTGGGTAGGCCCTTTTCGAATTGCAGCCAAGCTTGGTCCCTCTACTTACAAGTCGCAAGATCTGCAGGGGTGGGAGGAGAACCTACCAGTAAATGGTTTGGTTCTCAAGCCTTATTTTTCCTGAGTTTGTTTGAGTGCTTCTATCTTGTATATAAATAATTCGTTTGGATGTCTTTTGAGTCCTGTTTTAGCTTGTTTTGTTGATTTCAATAAAGGGAGCAAACCTGCGGTTGCATGGGATATATCCAAAATTTCTGGGTTTGATAAACATTTTGGTATCAGACTGTGTGTTGCTGTTTATGTGAAAGAAATTCTTCCAGTTTAGCAGTTTTCTCGAATAATTCTATGTGCATTGAGGTCCTGCTTAATCCCTGTGTAATAAACCAGATTCAGAGAGTCTGGAACACTATGCTGGGGATCCATCCACGTCACACGTAAAGTGTCCTAAGGAGTGACGTCCTAAGACCCATGGAAAGGAGCAAGGTGAACAGTATATTGAATATAAATGATCTCATGCCAAAAGGCAGATAAGAGTCAAAACTCCTCTGAAAGCATCATACATTAAAGCAAAATGCTGAATCATAAGTACTAAATTGTTGAAAGATCCTCTCCGTCCGTGAGCTGAAACCTGAAGTACACCACTCACACAAAAGGACACTATGGGATAGAGGATCCTGAATTAAAATTCAGTAAGAAAGGCATGCAGGAGGATTCATTTAAAAGGAACAAAAGTCCAAAAGCACCTGTTGCTGCCGCAACTGTTCTCCCCAAATTTACTGTTATTTAAATTCTGGGCCCCTCCTCATCATCTTTGCTTGTTTTGATCGTTAAATTCTTGAGCCTCTTGGGCGTACCTTATTTTTGTTTCACTTTGAAGATGGATGTCAGCCAGTTTATGTATGCCTTGTTCAGTTTCAGTTTGAGTTGTGGATGTCTGGTTTACTGGTCGATAAAAGAAAAGGGGAAAATCGTTGTTCTTCAGAGTGGCCTTTTCAAAGAAATAACGAACCTAGCTGTGCCTGATCCTTAAAACTGTTTGAGTACTTCTTTTTTATTGTGATCGGGCCTCTTTTTAATTTCAGATCGGAACTGTGAGTTTCTTTTCCGCCTCCGTTGTGGCTCTCAGATCATTTTAGCGTCCGACTCTGTAAGTTTCTCCGACGTATGATTCATATTAAACCTTAAACCACTTACCCATAGCCCTGAATCATCCGCCGTTGTGGTTGGGAGATTCTTTTAAATTCCGATGTTAAAGTCGCCCGACATCCGATTATTTCTCCTGCCCGCTTCGCATATCTCCGAGCTCTCTTTCCCGCCGTTGCTGCTCTGAAAGTCTTCCGGCCTCCGAAGCTCAAAACCGTCCGATGGCCGATTTAAAGCCCCTCTTGCTTGCATTTCGCTAGCCCACGACTTAAGCCTCACCCGCCGTTGCGGCTGGGAGAAACTTTTGGTCTCCGAGCTTGCTTCCTTCCGACTGCCGATTCATCAGTTTCCCGCCCAAATCTCGATCGATTTTCTTCTCCGAACAAGAGACGAACCCGGCCATTTTCTTGTGGGATTGTCATTCAATTGTTAGAATCTAATGCTTTGTTTGCGACGCCTTTGAAACAAATGATGCTTGTCAATTTAATGCAGAGAGTCTTGAGTAGACCAGTCAACCTACCATGGTGTGAAGAAAGACGGACCGTCTGGCAGAGGTATAACTGAAGCTCAGGGAATCGCCGTGGAGAGCCATAGCCGTAGAAGACACAATCCGGAATAATGAATACGCAGAAACAGATCAGTTACCAAGTGGTTCATGATTGCATGCACACAAAAGGTCAGAATGTGAAGCGTTCAAGAAGCTGAAAGGTCATGCGTCTGGGGGGAAAACGAAACACTCTGTAGGGGTAGTTAAATATGGGAAAGGGGAACTGAGAAAGGGGATTTTTCCCTGGAAAATTTTGTAAATGTTTGCTTGTAAGAGGAACTACTTCGTTTTGCAAAGGAAACTGCAATTTTGCCTGTTGGAGAGAGTGAAAAGTGCAATGTATCAATGTAACTCAATGAATAATGTTGAAGAGGAACTCTTTCGTTTTCAGCTGTGTTTCATTTACTGTAAGAGTATTTAATGTTCTGAACCTATGTTCTTGTTAAATGTTCTTCAGTAGTTTCTGGGATATTTTTTCACTGTGAGTAATAGATGTTGTTATAAAATGATCGGCTATCTGGTTATTTTAATATCTGTAAGCATTCACGTGTCTTGAAAGAAGTACCATCTATCTATGATTCTTCATAATGCATGTGCAAAATGTATTGCTCACTCATAATGATAACTTTGCTCCCTAGGGATAGATTAGATAGTTAGTTTATTTCTTATTGTATCTGATTTGGTTGCTTGCAAGCATAAGACGAGAGGTAAGAACCTGCACATCACATTGTGACCGCTCCCTGCATTTAGTTAGGCACTTGCATCTCATTTCTTAAAGTAAAAAAACACAAAAACTCGGTGGGCCGGGCCTCAACCGATAAAGCCTTTGTTTTGTTTCTTGACCTACGGTAGCCGGACCGCAAACTGGACGGAGTCCCTATTCCAAACGGTCAACGGGCTAGTTGGGAATGTTGATTGGGGAGAATCCCTTACTGTTTCCTCCTGCGAATTTCCAGGCCTCAACAGTTTTTGGTGCTAGAAGGAGGGCCTCCAGTGCATGGCTGGCCGCAGAAACTTGTTTTCCCGAGATTTTTCCACTGGTAACAGTTCTGAAAGTAGCAGACCATGCAATCCAATTCCGGAAGAAGAAGAAAGAGAGTATCTATATCCCGTTCAAAATGAAATTGTTAATGACCTAAGAAGACATACCTGTGCTTATGTGAAGAAGATTGGAGGATTTCCAATTATTCCTGAATTGCCTAGAAGAGAATACAAGAAGAAGGACCGTCCCGTAGTAGAAGAATCAGTGCTGGTTGGAGAATGGGAAGAACTTGTAGAGATAGCTCTGCAGGAGGTTGAATTACCTTTGAACCAGGTAGGCCCAGATTCCCCTTACAGTTCTTCTACTCACACCCCTGTTGGTTCACCTCCACACTCTCCACCTTTACTCATGGCAGGCGTTAACGCCAACCTACCTCCTCCCAACCCACCAATTCCACCACCACCTACATGGAGAGCCAGATCACCTCTAAATCTGACCCCGCCTTTGCATGACCTACGTCAAGCCTTCGAAAAGTTGTTGCCTAAATTTGACCCCAATGAGAAGATATTAGTAGATGATCATTTGTAGAGTTTCTATCTGGCTATAGAAGGATTAAGGGTGGGAGAACATGAAGATGTGGTTTGTAGATTATTTCCTCATACCCTCAAAGGAGCTGCGGCATCATGGTATTTTGGATTGCCCGCTAACTCTATCCCAAATCGGGATACCTTCGAGAGAATGTTCAGAAGTAAGTATGTAGTCCAAAAGACTCACGCTGCCCTCATGAAGGGACTGTGTGCATTGAAGAAAGAGAAAAAAGAAAGAGTGCATAGCTTTACACAAAGGTTTGCGGCATATCTAAATTTTTTTTCCGAAACAGATAAGCCTTCAAACAAAGTACTTATTGAATACTATACTTCAGCCTTGGGTCCTAACTTGGCAATGTTTGCAAAGGGTAGGGCCAAGCCTACTTTGACAGAGACTTATGAGGAAGCAGAGGTGGTGGAAGCAGAAAGAGAAAGTATTGAGGACTATCCAGAACAATCAAGAGAAAGAGGCGTAGGCAGGAAGACCTTATTGTTCGCTAATCCTAAGGAAGAAAAGTCGCCAGACCTGGAGAATATGGCCAAAATGATGCAAAATCTATCTAATAAGATCATATACTTGGAGAAGGAAAAAGAGGCCCAAAAATTCTACAGGCCATATTATAAGAAAAGGGAGAAAAATAATCAGCCCCAATCTCCTCCTCAAAAAAATGCATCCATGAATCTGACGGATATAGGTATGGAAAATTTCTGTACCTTTCATCAACAACCTCATTCCGAAAGGAACTATCCACAATGGATAAATTCAATGACGTTAGTCATGAATCAGATGTTGGATTCGAGATTAACGAAAGAAGATGATGAGGAAAGGAAAGAAAGTGCTGCTTCTACTTCTACAAAAGAACAGGAAGAAGAGACTATGGCATTATGGAATTTTGTCTCCTTACTCGATGCAGAAGAAGATATAGCTAAACCACACAAAGATATCAGGGAGGCTAATGTGACAACTAGGAGTCAAGGGACGGTTAGCAATGACAGTATTTTACTCCCAAAGATTAGAAGGCTACGAAGGAATATCAGGAAGAAATTTCAAGATAAATCCGTGGCTGATAAGACTCCGAAATTCACTATTACCAGCCAAGATCCTAAGCAGAATAGAATGCTGCCTGAACTAAACAAAGAAAAGGTGAATGCTGATAAATATCAGTCCATTAAACAACAAATTGAATATGACATAGTTGAAGATTTAAAGAAGATAAAGGCAAATGTCCCGCTGTTTGAAATGTGCAAAGTACCTCAACAAAAGGAGAGGTTGTTGAAGGCATTGGAAACGTCAGAAGAGGAGCGACCCGCTGACAATCAACCTCTGGGAGAAGAAGAAATTGGAGAAGCTAGCACTGGAGGTAAGTCTAAAACTAAGCAGCCACCCTTTCTCCTGACGTTTGAGATTTTTAATCATAACGTTCACCATTGTCTAGTAGACTCAGGGGCATCAATTAATGTCATGCTCGTATCAGTATGTAAGAAAATCAATGGGCAATTTAAGCCAACCACGTGGAGGGTGGTGCAATTGGATAGGCCAAACGTTAAGGTAATTGGTGAGATGGAGGACGTTCTAATCCATCTGGCATCAAATGACAAAGTATGCCAAGTTATTAACATCGTGGTGGCTGATATACCAAACTCTTACGGACTGGTCCTGAGCAGAGATTGGTCAGCTAAATTGAATGGATATTTCGCCTCAGATTGGTCACACTTGTGGTTTCCGTACAAAGGGAGTCCCAATTAGATTAAGGTTTTGAGAGAACCTCACATGAAGTACAATGTTACTCAACTGGATGATAAGAATATACCAGTCAAACCTGTGTTGGGAAACTATTTTCTCGAACTGGAACCAGGGAACTATCAAGCGGAGGAAGCCAGTGACACATCTAACACCCAGCCTGATCTCCTTCCATTTTCTCAGGCTGATGAGATTGATTGTAAAATAGTAGATTTAGCAGTAGGTGTAGATTCATTTTCAGTAGTTAGTGATTTTTGGACTTTATTTTTTGATGGCTCGAAGACTTTAGAAGGATCAGGGGCCAGCTGCGTCCTTATTGATCCACAGAAGAATAAACATTTCCTGTCATGTAGATTAGAGTTTGAGTGTACTAACAATACAATTGAATATGAAGCGCTGGTGCAGGGTCTCAAGAAAGAAATTGAATTGAAGGTAAGTAATTTGAAAGTTTTTGGGGATTCTGAAATCATTGTGAAACAAATCCGGAATCAAATTCACTGTATTTCCCCTCACTTGAAAGCTTACCAAAAAGAGGTATGGGATTTGCTTAAATGTTTTTATGCATTCAATATTATTTCAATCCCAAGAATGAAAAACGCAGCAGCTGACTTATTGGCCACTTCGGCCACCAGGTTTGTTCCCTCGAATAATCGATGTACTATTGAATTGCTTTTCAGGCCTTCTGTACCGGATATGATCACCAATCTGAGGGTGTTTGATGATGATCAACAAATCATAGAATGTTTAACAAATGAGGAGGTATTCAAAGGAGCGATCATCGATGATGAAAAACACCAAGCCGAGATGAAATTTGACAATTTTGTCCCTAAAGGGGTCAGAACGTTAGAGAAGATGTTTGACTTGGATGAAAAATTCAGAAGACCCGCTAACATAAAGACGCACAGCTCAACTCTACAGTTCGAACTGGTAAACTTAGGGACTGAAACGGATCCTAAGTTTGTGAACCTCGGCAAATGTTGTTCACCAGCTGAGAGGGATAGGTTCATCAGTTTGTTTAAAGAGTACAAAGATGTCTTTGCCTGGACGTACCAAGATTTGAAAACCTACGACACTAGCATCATCAAGCATATCGTCCCTATTAAAGCGGGCGTCAAGCCATATCAGCAGCCGTTAAGGAAGATGCACCCGAAGTTGGAGCCACTAATCCAGAGCGAAGTAAATAAATTGTTAGATGCTAGAATTATTTTTAAAGTCAGGCACTCCGAATGGGTGTCCAATCTAGTACCGGTTAGAAAAAAGTCAGGAGAAATCAGACTGTGTGTGGACTTTAGGAACTTAAACCGTGCCTCAGACAAAGACAACTATCCGGTGCCTCCCATGGAGCAATTGCTACAAATGGTGTCCGGTTCTGAATTGTTTTCATTGTTAGATGGTTTCTCTGGTTACAACCAAGTGTTAGTAGCCGAGGAAGATAGATTAAAGACAACGTTCAGAACTAAATGGGGAACTTTTGCCTATAGAAGGATGCCCTTTGGATTGATTAACGCTGGAGCAACATTTCAGAGGGCTATGGACATAGCTTTCCACGAGCTGATTGGACGAAGTGTTGTGGTATACCTTGATGACATCACAATATTCTCGAAGAAGAGAGGGGAACACGCTTTCCACCTAAAGCAAATTTTCGAACGCTATCGAAAGTATGGCATTTCCCTCAATCCTAGGAAGTGTGTGCCACGCTATCACGGAAGGCAAGCTATTGGGGCATATAGTTTCAAAGAAAGGTATATCTATAGACCCAGAAAGAATTAAGGCCATTGAAGGAATCCCTATGCCCCACAATAAAAGGGTTATGCAATCCTTCATGGGAACCATAAACTTTGTAAGAAGATTTGTACCTGATTTTGCCCAGACTGTTAAACCACTGCAGCAGATGGTCAAGCAAAATACACAATTTAAGTGGACTGAAATTGAAAAGAATGCTTTCAGTAAAATCAAGACTACTGTTGCACATGCGCCTTCTCTGAAAATCCCAGACTTTGATAAAGATTTTATTATGTATACATTTGCATCCGATGATTCATTAGCAGCTGTGCTTACACAAAAGGAAGATGGGGGTGATGAATTTCCAATCTCTTTTATGAGCACTGGGCTACAAGGAGTTGAATTAAACTACCCAGCCATTGATAAGCAGGCTTACGCAGTATTTAAGGCAGTGAAGCAATTCAGGCCTTACATATTAAAAAAATGAACCAAGGTAATAGTCCCTTACCCAGCGGTAAGATCCCTTCTCATACAGAAAGAATTAGGAGAAAGAAGGGGCAACTGGGTAACAACTCTTCAAGAATACGAACTTGAATTCAAGCCAACCTCTATAGTGAAAGGTCAAGGATTATGCAAATTGATGACTGGAGGCAGAGACAATGACGAACAAGCATGGGAAGATGAAGCCGAATTGCATGTGATGGATGTATGTCCTTTGTTCATGGCTCCTGAGTCCTGGTATAGAGACCTTGTGCATTACTTGCAGTCATGGCTGTTGCCAGAACATTGGAGTTCAAAACAAAGGAGAGCTCTTCGTTTAAAATCAGCTTCCTACCAAATCGTAGAAGGAGTATTATTCAGAAAGAACTACAATGGAGTCCTCCTGAGATGCTTGGAGAAAGAGGATGCTAAGAAAGTAATGTCTGAATTACACGATGGTCCGGCCGGGGGACATTTTTCAGGTGATACTACAGCCCACAAAATCCTTAGAGCCGGTTACTATTGGCCTACGCTCTTCAAGGATGCACATGCACATGTCAGGAAATGCGATATTTGTCAAAGATGCGATGGAATAATTCCTAAAGCAGCAGCACCTCTAAAGCCTGTGATGGTCATGGAACCATTTGAACAATGGGGGCTGGAAATTATTGGAGAAATAAAAGCAAATTCTTCCTTGCTGCACAAGTACATTCTTATTGCTACCGATTATTTCACCCGCTGGGTTGAAGCTATCCCACTGCGCAAGATAAACGAAGAAGAAGTCATCAACTTCCTACAAGATCATATCATGACCAGGTTTGGAGTTCCAATTTCGTTAGTTTTTGATAATGCTAAATACTTTTCGTCAATTAAATTGACTGCATTTTCTCATGATGAAGGGATAAAATTACATTATTCTTCTAACTACTATCCGCAAGGGAATGACCTGGCTGAATCCTCTAATAAAAACCTTATCAGAATTCTGAAGAAGACTGTCATCGAAAACCAGAGAAGTTGGCACTCAGCTTTACCCAATGCCCTGTGGGCTGACAGAGTCACCCCCAAGTCTACAATAGGAATATCACCCTATACCCTTGTGTACGATAAGGAGGCCGTCCTGCCCCCCAATATCATGCTACTAGCTTCCATACTAGCCCAAGAGTCTAGGGGGTCAGATGACGAGGTTCTCCAAATAAGGATATATAATCTTCTAAAAGCAGAGGAGGCCAGATCCAAGGCTAGAGAATGTTTTAAACAACAGCAGGAGATAGTAAAAAGATGGTTTGACAAACATAAAGTTGGGAAAAGGGAATTGGAAGTGGGAGACCTCGTTCTCAAATGGGATCATCCCCATGAAGAGAAGGGAAAGCATACTAAGTTTCAACAATTGTGGGTAGGCCCATTTCAGATCAAAGCAAAACTTGGCCCTGCTACTTACAAGATGCAAGATTTACAAGGATGGGAGGAGAACCTGCCAGTTAATGGTTTGGTTCTCAAGCCTTATTTTTCTTGAAGTTGTCTTTGAGTTTTCTGTCTTGTATATAAATAAGCTGTGGGGTTGTTTTTGAGTCATGCTTTCATTTGATTTAACTTTAAGTTTTTGATTTTCAATAAGGGGAACGAACTTGCGGTTGTCTGGAGGATATTAAGGTCTTTCGGGAATAGCAAATACATTGAGTATCAGCCTGTGTGTTGCTAAAAGATTTCTTCCAGCCTAACAGTTTTCTCGAATAAAATGTTGTGTGCATTGAAGTCCTGCTTAACCCCTGTGAATTAAACCAGATTCGAGGAGTCTGGAGTACTATGTCGGGGCTCCATCCATGTCACATTTAAAATGTTCTAAGGAGTGGCAGTAAAAGACCCATGGGAAGAAGCAAGGTGAACAGTGTATTAAATATAAATGATCCCATGCCAAGAAACGGATGCCAAAAGGCAAATAAAGAGTCAAAACTTCTATAAAAGCATCATAAATCAAAGCAGGTGCTGAATCATAAGTACTAAATTGCTGAAAGATCCTCTCCGTCCGTGAGTTGAAACTTGAAGCACACCACTCACACAAAAGGACACTATGGGATAGAGGATCCTGAATTAAAATTCAGTAAGAAAGGCATACGGAAGGACTCAGATGAAAGGGACAAAAGTCCAAAAGTACAAAAGTGTTAAAATAGCATGGGAATGAGGAACAAATGAATACTGCTATTCACTATCGGCTACAATCCTGTGGTGTCCACACTATTAGCTACCTGAAAACAGAGGTAATATTGAAACTCATACTCTGGCCTCAGCATAGTTATCTGGACTTGAAGGTCTTGGTTTTCCTTTTCCCTCAATGGACCATCATCAATGATTAAGGTACACACTTCTGTCGGTTGAGAAATCCATCTGGATAGCTGGAAGAATTCATTTGATGCAATTTTGTTGTGAAACAGTCTGTCACTCAAAGAAAAGTTACCCAGAGATCTAGGTTCACCAGGAAATCGCCAGTTGTTGCTGCCGCAACTGTTCTCCCCAAATTTACTGTTATTTAAATTATGGGCCCCTCCTCATCATCTTTGCTTGTTTTGATTGTTAAATTCTTGAGCCTCTTGGGCGTACCTTATTTTCGTTTCACTTTGAAGATGGATGTCAGCCGGTTTATGTATTCCTTGTTCAGTTTCGGTTTGAGTCGTGGATGTCTGGTTTACTGGTCGATAAAAGAAAGGGGGAAAATCGTTGTTCTTCAGAGTGTCCTTTTCGAAGAAATAACGAACCTAGTTGTGCCTGATCCTTAAAACTGTTTGAGTACTTGTTTTTTCTTGTGATCGGGCCTCTTTTTAATTTCAGATTGGAAGCTGTGAGTTTCTTTTTCGCTGCCGTTGCGGCTCTCAGATCATTTTAGCGTCCGACTCTGCAAGTTTCTCCGACGTCCGATTCGTGTTAAACCTTAAACCGCTTACCCATAGCCTTGACTCATCCACCGTTGCGGCTGGGAGATTCTTTTAACTTCCAATGTTAAAGTCGCCCGACGTCTGATTATTTCTCCCGCCCGCTTCACGTATCTCTGAGCTCTCTTTCCCGTCGTTGCGGCTCTGAAAGTCTTCCGGCCTCCGAAGCTCAAAACCGTCTGATGGCCGATTTAAAGCCCCTCTTGCTTGCATTTTTCTGGCCCACGACTTAAGCCTCACTCGCCGTTGCGGCTGGGAGAACCTTTTGGTCTCCGAGCTTGCTTCCTTCCGACTTCCGATTCATCAGTTTCCCTCCCAAAGCTCGATCGATTTTCTTCTCCGAACAAGAGACGAACCTGGCCATTTTCTTGTGGGATTGTTCTTCAATTGTTAGAATCTAATGCTTTGTTTGTGACGCCTTTGAAACAAATGATGCTTGTCGATTGATTGCAGAGAGTCTTGAGGAGACCAGTCAACCTACCATGGTGTGAAGAAAGACGAACCGTCTGGCAGAGGTATAACTGAAGCTCAGGGAATCGCCGTGGAGAGCCATGGCCATAGAAGACACAATCTGGAATAATGAATACACAGAAACGGATTAGTTACCAAGTGGTTCATGATTGCATGCACACAAAAGGTCAGAATGTGAAGCGTTCAAGAAGCTGAAAGGTCATGCGTCTGGGGGAAAAACGAAACACTCTGTAGGGGTAGTTAAATATGGGAAAGGGGAACTGAGAAAGGGGCTTTTTCCCTGGAAAATTTTGTAAATGTTTGCTTGTAAGAGGAACTACTTCGTTTTGCAAAGGAAACTGCAATTTTGCCTATTGGAGAGAGTGAAAAGTGGAATGTATCAATGTAACTCAATGAATAATGTTGAAGAGGAACTCTTTCGTTTTCAGCTGTGTTTCATTTACTGTAAGAGTATTTAATGTTCTGAACCTATGTTCTTGTTAAATGTTCTTCAGTAGTTTCTGGGATATTTTTTCACTGTGAGTAATAGATGTTGTTATAAAATGATCGGCTATCTGGTTATTTAAATATCTGTAAGCATTCATGTGTCTTGAAAGAAGTACCAGCTATCTGTGATTCTTCATAATGCATGTGCAAAATGTATTGCTCACTCATAATGATAACTTTTCTCCCTAGGGATAGATTAGATAGTTAGTTTATTTCTTATTGTATCTGATTTGGTTGCTTGCGAGCATAAGACAAGAGGTAAGAACCTGCGCATCACATTGTGACTGCTCCCTGCATCTTGATCGCCCTGCATTTAGTTAGGCACTTGCATCTCATTTCTTAAAGTCAAAAAACACAAAAACTCAGTGGGCCGGGCCGCAATCGGTAAAGCCTTTGTTTTGTTTCTTGACCTACAGTAGCCGGACCGCAAACCGGACGGATTCCCTATTCCAAACGGTCAATGGGATAGTTGGGAACGTTGATTGGCGAGAATCCCTTACTGTTGCTGCCTGCAAATTTCCAGGCCTCAACAGCACCAAAGTGCTAAAATGGCATGGGAATGAGGGACAAAAGAATACTTCTGTTTACCACATACTACAATCCTGTGGTGTCCAAAGCTATCTGCCACCTAAAGACAAAGGTAATAATGAAACTCATCTTCTCGCCTCGACAGAGTTATCTGAACTTGAAAATCTTGGTTTCCACTTTCCTAAATTGGACTATTATCAATGATTGAAGGTACACACTGCCGGCATTCGAGAAATCCAGATAGCTGGAAAAATTCAAAAGGATGCATTTGTGTTACACAGTCTGTTACTCAAAGATTAACTACCTAGAGATCTAGGTTCACCAGGTAATCACCAGTTGTTGCAGCTGCAACTGTTCTCCCCTAATTTCTAAATTTTGGGCCCCTCCTTATCATTTAAATTTGTTTTGATATCATGAAATCTTGCTTTAACTTTGGTTGATTCTAAATATTAGATTGCGGCTTGTTTTCAGAGGTCGTTTGTGTTTGATTTTCGTGTTGGGTCACAGATGTGAATTTGGAGAAATCAAATCTTTGTCCTTTAAGGCCGCCATTTTGTAGGAAGAACGACTTTAGCTGCTGCTGATCCTTAAAAAACTATTCAAAGCACTTAAGTTTTCTTGAATCGGGTGTCTTTTTATGTTGAATCGGAAGCTCCAATCTTTCTCCCTTCCACTGTTGCGGCTGCCAAAGCAGTTTGGCGTCTGAAGTGTAAATTGCTCCGACTGCCGATGCGCATTGATCTTTATTCGCCTTCCGCTGTTGCGGATAGGAAATCCATTTGACTTTCGATGTCCAAACCGTGCTGATTTCCGATTGAAGCATTTCCCACCTGCGCCGAGTGTCTTTAGCCTTCTCTTGTCTGTCGTTGCGGCTAGGATAGTCCTTTAGCCTCCGAAATGTAAAGATGCCCGATTGCCGATTTAGGTTCTCTCCAGCCCACGTTTTGTGTCTCGTTAGCATCTTTCTTTTCGGTCGTTGCGGCCAGGAAAGTATTTCCACGTCCGATGCCAAAGCTTGCCGACTGCCGATTTATAACTTTCCTGCCCAAAGCTTAATCGAGACTCTGTCCGGATGCACTTGACTATTTTCTTGTGGATTTACCATTCCGGGCAGATAATTTTAATGTTTAAAATCCCATTCCAATGAATAATGCACCGAAATTGTTTACAGGAGGAATTCGATGGACTGTTGAAGCGTCCCGGAGTGAAGACTTATCTTGGTTAAATTGAAACCGACCAGATCACTGAAAGGGCCTTCGAAGCGGAAGACAAAGTCAATAATGCTAAAGGCATGAACCTCACTGCCAGTCCGTTACTAAAAGAATCATGAGTGCATACAGACAACTCAGAAAAATGCGAAACGATGGGGAGACCGAAAGGTCATGTGTAGGGGAAACCCAAACGGTTTACTGTTTATTTAAATACTGGAAAGGGGAAAGTTACAGGGGATTTTTCCCTGAAAAATTTGTAAACTCTTTTGCTTGTAAGAGGAACTATTTCGTTTTACAGTCAGAAAGTGCAACTTTTGCATGCTGGAGAGAGAGAAATGTGGAATGTATCAATGCGACTAAATGAATAATGTTGAAGAGGAACTATTTCGTTTTTAGCTGTGTTTCATTTACTGTGAGAGTATTTAACTTCCTAAACCTATGTTCTTGTTGAGTGTTCTCCAGTATCTTTTGGGATGTCTTCCACTGTGAGTAATAAATGTTGTTCATAAAATAATCGGCTATCTGGTTGTTTAAATATCTGTAATTGTTCATGTGTCTTGAATGAAGTATCAGCTATCTGTAACTCTTCATAATGCACGTACAAATGTATTACTCACCAATGAACGATAACTTTGCTCCCTAGGGATAGTTTAGGTAGTTAGTTTATTTTCTGTGTTGTATGTGTTTTGGGTGCTTGTGAACCTTAAGACGAGAGGTAAGAACGTGTGCATCACATTGTGACTGTTCCTTGCATCTTTAGCACCCTGCATTGTTAGTTAGGCACTTGCATATCATACATTAAGTCAAAAAATACCAAATTCATGGTGGACTGGGCCGCAACCAGTAAAAGCCTTTGTTTTTGTTACTTTGACCTACGACAATCGGACCGTAAACCGGATGGATTCCCTATACCAAACAGTCAACGGGCTAGTTGGGAACGTTGATTGGGGAGAATCCCTTACTGTTGTCACCTGTGAATTTCCAGGCCCCAACAAAATGGTACATTGAACTTCCACAACATTCGCTTGTGGACTTTAGATCTATGGAAACTGTTTTACTTACGCACTTTCAGCTACCCATTTGTTATGAAAAAGGTACAGAAATTTTAAATTCACTCCATCAGAACACCTCCACGCACATATCGGATCATATCCATGAGTGAAGAAGGTGGAGAAGACTCATTAAAGCTCCCATCCTGGACCAACTCCTAGCTGATTGGTTCACTAAGTCATTGTCACCTCCTATTGCCCGAGATGTCGCTATGGGTGGTGATGTTACTAAAGAGCAGACTATCAGTTGTGCTTAGTATCTGGATTTGGTCTATTCCCAATCCAAAATGATGTATGACCTAATTTCGCAAGATCCTCGCCCCAACACAGATCCCGCTAAGCCACCAGCAGAAACTCCTGTTGATGGGGTGGTTGGTTCAATCCAGCCCTCATCGACAACCAAACCTTCCAAGTAAACAAATGCTTCTACCACTGCTCCTTCAAATCCTACGGTTTCCGCTGAGGTGAATTCTATTCAAAGTTCACAAGCACTCGATAATAAGAAAAAGGGAAAAGGTAAAAACAAGAAACCTGGGAACCAACAAGAGAATACTAAACCAACAACCAACGAGAATGATAAAGGGAAGAGGAAAGCCAAATATCCCTACTTATTGTGTGGAGGAGATCACTTCACAAAATAATGTCCTTGTTGTGACGAAATCAGTAAAGTTGTGAAAAGTAACCCCACACTAGTAGTTCTTACTGATAATTTTCCCTCTCAACAACAACTGTCGATAGACCACATGTCTAATCAAGGAACCTCCAATTCCATGGAAGAAATAAGAATGATGTCTTATGAGACTTTCAATTTTAGTACTCGTATTCAATCTTATGATAAGCCAGTAGAGAAAAAGGACGAAAATCCTTCTTTTGACAAAGCTCCTTCTACTAGTTCTCCCCATCTTCGTCTAATGGCACTCTCGTGATCAAAAAACCTAATCTTGATTTAATTCTACGACCACCTAATTCTACCCTCAGGAAGTCTGTTTTCAATCCCAATTCCCAAGCTGCGCAATTCTATAATGTTGTTGAAGATCTAGCTCAGGCACCTTGTGCGATGTCTACCCTGGAGGTACTCCAAAGTTGTCCAACGCAACGTAAAAACCTGCCAACAAATTTGGGTGAATTAGACCTAGATAATACCAATTTGATTCATTTCAACGTAGAGAACTATAAACCTAGACTGCCTCACCAAATCGCATTTTAGATTCCTTCAAAAGTAGTTGGGAGAAAGGTCCATCAGACTGTCCTGGATGAAGGAGCTTCGATGTCTATCTTTTCTGTAGCTTGTTGGAGAGCAATTGGTTCTCCTGAGGTTATGAAATCACCTACTACCTTGAAAGCTTTTGATGGACTAGTTTTTTAGCCCCATGGTCTATTGCCAGCATTATCAATTGAGCTTGGGGGAAAGACTATTTCCATTCATGTGGAAGTGGTTGATGCCCCATTAGATTGCAATCTTATATTGGGGAGGAATTGGTTTTATGCTATGACCGCTGTCGCTTTGACAATATTTAGAACTCTCCAATTTTTGCATATGGGGAATATTGTGACTATCGATCAACTTGATTATTGCATGCCAGATGTTACAATCCCCATGACGAATAACATCCCTATTCTAGGTTAGTCCCCTCCTCCTAATCAATCAATTGGGATAGGTATGCTAAAAGACTCCACCCTCATGGGTGTGTTTACGTAAGCGCATCCTTGTACAGAAATGGTGACAATAAATATGATTTCCACAACTGGATTTAGTACCAAGGAAAAAAAATTGTTGAGTCATCCTCGCTTGGCCCACATGAAGTAATGTATGATGCTATCCAATCCATTTCCAATGACCATGTTGATTACCTTCATCTAATGGCTTCAGATCCTTACCACTTACCTTATTAGTTGGAACCTGCTCTTCCCACTCTAGATTATCTTACACAGACTTTTCCTTCAGATGAGTCCATCATGGAGATTATGAGTGAGAGCGAACTCGTATGGGAAGATCATCATCATCGATCTTCTTTTCTTCCCAATGCCACTTCGATAGGTTTTGAACTTGAATCACTTATCAGTACTGATATTGTCACCCATTTGCAAACGCCTGTATTGTTGCAAAATACGGAATTTGAAGGAAACCTATGCAACATTACTAAAACAAACCCAATTGTCATATCAATCAAACTTGGAACCATTGAGCATGTTCACGTAGGGAAGAACTGCTCAATAGAAGAAACTGAAGCATATAGAGAATTATTCAAAAAATTTTGAGATATTTTTTCCTGGATTTATGAGGAGATTCCTGGGATAGACCCGTCTATCGTGGTTCACAAAATTAAAACCTATCCCACAACAAAACTTGTCAGGCATAAATTGTGTCAAGTCCATCCCTGGAAGGCTGTGGCTAAAGCCGAAGTAGAGAAAATTTTGGAGGCAGGATTTATTTATCCTGTACCCCTGACAGAATGGGTATCTAACCCCTATGAACAAAAAGTAGGGCACCATTAGAGTCTCATCGATTTTCGAGACCTAAACAAAGTTTGTCCCAAAGAAAAATTTTCGACTCCTCATATTGATCAGATTATCGACAACTGTGCTGGAAATGTCATCTTCTCGTTCATGGATGGATTTTCTGGATATAATCAGATTGAGATATTGCCCGTCGATCAGCACAAAATGAAATTTATATGCATGTGGGGAACTTTTGCCTATAATAAGTTACTGTTTGGCCTCAAGAATGCCAGAGCTACATTCCAGCGCACCATGTCCTATGCATTTCACGATATTAAAAACATTGTGGAGCCGTACCTTGACAATCTCCCAACGCATTCACAGCAACAGGAAGACCATCGTGAGCATCTTAGAGATATTTTTATGAGATGTCATCATTATAACATATGGCTTGACCCTCACAAATTTGTTTTTTGCGTTGAGATGAGACGTCTCCTTGGATTTGTGGTTTCTAAGGATGGCATACGGATTGATCCACTAAAGATTGCTACTATATTGGCCCTACCTACCGCAAAAAATATTGTTGAAATCCAAATTTTTCAAGGGAAGGCAAACTTTCTCCGTCGTTTCGTTTGCAATTTCACTGAGAAAAAACATGGTTATATGCATCTCCTAAAGAAGAACACTCCATTCTTCTGGGATGACCAGGCCCAATGAGCTTTTGATAATCTCAAGCATGCTTTGACTCATTCACTCGTGATACACCCCCTGGATTATTCAAAGGACTTTCTCCTGTATGTTGCTACCTCCACTACTACCAATGGGATGGGATTAGCATAGGAAGATCCCAATGGTCAGGAGCACATGATATATCATGCCAATAAGAATCTTATTGATTCAAAAACCTGATACTTGCGTGTAGAGAAGTTAATGTTGGATACTATCATTGTTGTTCATAATTTCTGTCATTACATCCTGCTTCACACTACCACAGTACTTGCAGATCAGAACCCTATGTACTACATATTGGCTCGTCAGGTGCCAGGGGGGAAATATTCCCATTGGATTGTCATCCTACAAGAATTCAACCTTGAGTTCGCCAAGGTCACTTCAAACAAATCCTTGGTCTTTGCAGAGTTGATGTGTGACCTTCCCTGTGATTTGATGGATATTGAACCCAGTGATTCATTTCAAGATGAATTCCTACTCTCGATAAGCACAACCGACCCATGGTATGTAGATTTAATCATTTATCTCCAAACTCAAATATTTCAGCCCAATAGATCCCGTGACGATCGTCGCCATGCGAAGTACTACCTTATCTTAAATGATACATTGTATAGATGTGGTATCAATTCCATTCTTCGACGATGCCTTACACATGAAGAGGCTGAACAGGTCCGTAATGATTGGCACTCTGGAGCATGTGGAGATCATATTTTTGGGATGGCCACGACTCAAAAAATCATTTGTGCTAGCTATTTTTGGCCTTAAATATTCAAAGACTGTCATGAGGCTGTTAAGAAATTCCCACCCTGCCAACATTTCTATCTGAAAAAGCGCACCCATCATACTTCTTTACACCCTGTCATTGCAGTTGGCGCTTTTTCGAAATGGGGAATTGACTTTATGCATTGTAAGCCTACCTCATCCGGGGGGCATGGTTATATCATCGTAGCCATTGATTATTTCACAAAATGGGCCAAGGCTATGCCTACATATGCAGAGGATGGTAAGACTGCCACCCTCTTCTTATTTAATCACGTGATAGCTAGGTTTGGAGCCCCACAGTCTATTGTCACTAACCACGGATCACATTTCTGAAATTAGATGATGACAGAGTTGAGTATCCAGTTGGGTTTTAACCATGAAAAATAAACACCTTACTATCCGTAGGCTAATTGCCAGGTTGAGGCCATTAACAAAGTTTTAAAAACCATGTTGTGGAGGATGGTTGGAGATCATAAATCCAATTGGAACCTGACTCTCATTTCTGCCCTTTGGGATTACAAGACTTCGGTAAAAACAACAACTAGTTTTACACCATTCCAGTTAGTTTCTGGACTAGAAGCTGTCCTTCCTACCCAATGCCAAATTCCGTCACTAAAACTTGCAGTAGAACTTCTACCAAACACTTCCACTGGGGAAGAGAGATTTCTATACCTGACTAATCTTGAAGAAACTAGAAGAGATGATTCCTTAGCTAATGAGGCACATAAGAAACACGTCAAGGCCGAGTACGATAAATATGTTCAACCTCAAGTTTTTAATGAAGGTGACCTAGTTTTGATCTACGATCAGAGACACGATAAACTAGGAAAAGGGAAGTTCGAGTCAATGTGGTATGGTCCCTTTGTCATCAGCAAAGGTTTTGAAAAAGGAGCTTACGAGCTTGTAGATTATGACGGGATCCCCTTCGGGAAACCTCGCAATGGGTTGTACCTGAATAGGTACTATACTTAATAATTTTTGTATGGTGCCTTGTATATATGTATATTATTGACTTTTAGTGTGTTGTGTCTTGATTCAGTATGGTGTTGAGTTTAGTGTCCAAACTGTTTATACCATGTTTTGATTATGCATATCGGATGTATTTTTATGGATTTACTGTTAGAAAACAAGACCACAGAGAAATAACACATATATAGTTAAATCATTAAACAAGATGCAAAACACATTAAAACATTACAGAGAGACACAAATATAATGTGGTTCACCCAAACGATGGGATACGTCTACAAAGAAATTGCCAATCCTTTTATTACAGTCTAGAAATATGAAGGGATTCAACCTGCTGCAAAACCGTTGCACTTCCTCTTCATGCTCTCACAGTCTCTCTTCTAATACAAAATAATGCCATACACAGTCGTGTTACAATGCTTTCTTTTATAGGGGAAATACCATGGAAAAATACTATGGTTAACGCAATACCATGGGTCCACAAACCTGTTGGCCAACACACATCCCAAGGGAGTGGTAGAAAGTTTGGGTTTAGAAGTTACTAGACCATATAAAGATTTGTATTCTTTTGATTCTAGGAAGGTGAATTCCTAGGACTGATTAAAGATATGGTGGTAACCTTGACAAAAATGCCATATAATACTGTGGTAATGAACGTTGTGGTAGCAAACATCCCTCTAAAATTTGGTATATTGTTATCAAGGTCTTGGACTTGAAAATTGAAGGGAATTTTTCAAATGGATATGTCTTGTTAGAAAATAGGACCACAGAGCAATAACACATATATAGTTAAATCATTAAACAAGATGCAAAACACATTAAACACATTATAGAGAGACACAGATATAATGTGGTTCACCCAAATGATGGGCTACGTCCACAAAGAAATTACCATTCCTTTAATTACAGTCTAGAAAGATGAAGGGATACATCCTGCGGCAAAACCGTTGCACTTCCTCTTCATGCTCTCACAGTCTCTCTCAAACAATAATAGAGATTGTTAACAATACAAAATAATACCATACATAGTCATGTTACAATGTTTTCTCTTATAGGGGAAATACCATGGTAAAATAATACGGTTAACCCAATACCATGGGCACGCAAAACTGTTGGCCGCACACACATCCCAAAACCCAAGGTAGGGGAAATGAGTGTATAGTACACCTGGGGTACAAACACAACTGAATAATATCTTTGGATCTAAAATATCAGGCTCCACAACTAACATTTACTGATGGTGCTTGCCATCATACCCTGAACCTTGCTTCAGCTGCTTGGGTTCTCTATTCCCTGGATCATGACCTAATCAGTTCAAGAGCGATTTGTATTAGTCTCGCTACCAACAACATAGTCGAGTATCAAGCGGTAATAGGTCTATTAACTGAGGCCGCATCTCGAAACATTTATGACTTGGTAGTGTTTATGGATTCACAATTAGTGGTTTATTACCTAGACCATGTTTATACCATCAGAAACCCTATACTCCTCCATTTATTTTGGAGAGTGCATTTATTAGAAAGGTCATTCGAGTGTATCACTTACATGCATGTCCTTAGGTCAGATAATACAGTTGCTGATTTGTTAGCAAACTACATCCTAGACTAGTATATTTCCCATTCATAACTTGTAGAATAAACATGGTTCATTGTAAAATAAACTGTAAATGATACATTAAACTCATGTAAATATGATTTCCATTTGAAGACGTATAAAAACCAGTGAAAAGTTTGTATATATATATATAATGTTTTTTACAAAAATGTGGTCACGAGACCTCGTATGAAGCACTATGGATTTCAGGAAATACAAAATCATACAAAAAAACCCTGAAGCTAGTCAACTTTCAGTAGTACATCATGCAGTCCACTATCTAGTGATGCTCATGATAGCACATGATAGCGCGTTCTACCCTGCGAAGAATTCGATTGAAGCGGCATGGAACCCCTATAGTATGTCTCTGACACCTCATGGGGAGGCCATCTATTGCCGTGTTAGGAATGTCGAGAGTTAGCCGCTCTAAGTTCTCCTACAACTCAGTAAGGTGATCATCACTCCTGTGAACGAATTGAGGCCCAACTTGTCTATCCATAGGAGAATATCCTCCAAGTCGTGCACCACCAACATCTTCATGTAAAAATTAGGTCTTGTCACTACACATAAAAAACATAAAACATAAAAAACATAAAAAACATAATCACCATTTCAGGGTTTTGTTTCTTACCAATATCCCCACTCTGAGCACCAGGTGGTAGTGTTAGATTAGGGTCACCTTTGAAATCTGTCCCTGCATAGGCGTAATCCTCTATCATGAGGATCTGATCTCGTAGCTAATGGAAGAAAGTGACCTCAAAATTCACCTTGGATATTCCACCACTTGTATGAGCCATGACCTCAACCCACCTCAGCATGCGTGGATATCTAGCCCTGAGCTCAATATAGATCACATGGGGTCTCATGAGAGGCACCCTCTCAAAAAAGAAACAGGCTAAGATGGAACCAAAATCAAACTGCTTTAGCTCTCTTTGCCAACATTTTGTTAGCTGATCTTTGAAGACAGGAAGAAGTGCCTCTGCCTAATTGTAAACCGTAGGAGCCATAGCTTCCAAGGCATATAGCATGTGTTCTTGGGATGGTTGATGGGGTTCTTGGTTTCCAACCAACCTCTGCATGATGAACAAAACTATGTGGAGTGGAATATCCACCACAACACTAATTGGAATCTTCTTACTTGACATTTTTTGTACTAGGCTGGCAGTGATGATTGATCAACTCTTGAGTAGTCACAGTCCCTCCTCGGGAACCAGTAAGAGAGACAGGGGCCCTTATCTAGAAAACCCCATTAAGAAGTAGATTTCCTCTACCTCTATGGTCAAAACATGAATCCCTACCTAAAAATATTGCTGCTCCGGGTTCCACATTTGTAGGATATTTTCCTACAAGCGTGGGTGGGAAATAATGCTTGGGGTCTGGAAGAAATTCAGAAGTCCACAACCCTGTAGGGAAGCCACACAATCTGCATGTCCTGCAGTAGCAACATCATCTAGGTCATGTTTCCTTTCTTTCCAGATAACCATTTTATGATCCAACAAACTTGCCAAAACAATTTAAGAGTTATTTAGAAACATTTCTCATCATTGAAATTGCCTTTAAACTTTTAGTTTGGCCAGTCTTTTAATTTTTGTTTCCCACGGCTGGCACCGCCTCTATCCAATTAAGACAAAGCTATTCCACCACCTGTGTATAACTGAAGAAACACGGTTTCTATTGAGCACCGCCTTTTCCGTAAGGGCTAGGAGTGGTGCCTGCATTTCTCATTTTTGGTTTGGCCCACGAGCTCAAAAACTATGGAAACTGAAAATTGGAAACCATGAAATGAAAGAGGATGGATTTAGATGCTACCTGGAACTGACGGTATGAAAAATAGAGGGTGGAAGATCCTGGAATCTTCAGCTGAAGTTTTGGCTCCAAACTACCCAAAATGCTCTCCAAGATTGGTAAATAGTGAAATGAATTGTTTTTACTATTTACTTTGACTTTTATAGCCTATTTTTAGGGTTTTATATGTTTTAAAAATCATTTTTATAGAAGTGCCCTTTTATATAGTTCATGAAATTCATTTTTCTGAATATTTTGGGAAACTAATGGTCATTTATGTCTTGCAGGGACACAAATAAGCAGTAAAGTCCATTGGGAAGTGCATTTTTTACTTTTTCGTACTTTTGAAAACGAAAAAAAGTTCTCGAGCATTCGTTTCGATACTTTTATCACGCTCTCAAAAACCAGTATCAAAGTTTCGAGTCTTTTTCTGATTCCTTTCAGACTCGTAAAACTCTTCATTGTAAAAAGAGACCGAATGGAGTCTCCTTTAAACTCTTTTCAGACTCCCTAAATATGAAAAGATTGTCGAGTACTTGTCTTCTTCATACTCGTAAAATTATTTGAAGAATTGTCTCTCCAATGGCAAGTTATCCTTTTTTTGGTTTGGATGGACTATTAACGAAAAAGGAACACTCTAACCTATCATGACTGAAAGAGTTCTCTTGGGTATTACTTTACACTTTTTTCGGGCTCTAGAGACTAAATTATACGAAAAAGGACCTGTCGGAGTCTCCTTCTGTCTTCGTTTAGACTCTCTAAACATGAACGATACCGAGTTAAATTTGATTGGACTTGTTAAACTAAACACTGAGAGACCCTTTTTTGGGAATGAACCCGTCCTTTCTCATGTTCGTAAAATGTGTGAGAATGGACTTGTCTTCGGATAAGCTACAACGAGTGTTTGTTACCCTCTTTGGACTCGTAAAAATGAAAAGAGGAACTCATCAAACATGATGGGGAAATTAAGGGAAGGGAATCAATTCATTTTGCAAATAAAATGGCAGTTTGTCATCACCTTTGAACATGGCACTTGTTTGCATTTCATTCAGTCAATTGGGTAAATCAGCTTGTCTCTGAGTCGATCCACTTTCATGAGTCATGTCACTCCTTGGATTATTTCAAAGAATGCATTGTCCAATGTCGTATTGTGCTCCGTCTTGTCAAGTCAATGATGCCAATTTTTTTTGTCGTGCCACCCGATGTTCAAAGGGAATTTATAAGTTTACCTCTGCAGTTAAAACAACCTTTGTGTCAGTACCTTTTAAATTAGTTCAATGGTTACATTATCCACTACATTCAAGAACTTTGTTCTGAGTTTCATGTCGTCGATGTGGGATTCATCATGGACCTTCGTCGATGAGACTATTCCTGTCAACATCAGCTCATCATCCGGGAATTAGTCTTAGAAACAAGTTTAGTACCTTGAGATCTGTATGCCTCAATGAAAAATTCTCTCCCTCTCGACATAGGTTCACATAATTGACCTTTGATCAATAGATTTGACTAAGTGTTCGACATCAAAACATATATTCACACTTAGTAGATTGTAATA
The DNA here is from genome assembly GCA_001517045.1 of Pseudotsuga menziesii. NCBI lineage: Eukaryota > Viridiplantae > Streptophyta > Pinopsida > Pinales > Pinaceae > Pseudotsuga > Pseudotsuga menziesii. The sequence goes on along the minus strand of LPNX011060839.1, from coordinate 1,078,486 downwards.
GGGTACCTTGGGAATCATTGACATTAATGGTGATCTCCCTTGCACTTGTTAACGGTTCACATCTTTGGCCGGTAATCAAGTGGTTTCTACTATGTTTGACTTCAGATCATTGTAATCACATGGATAGAATCGTACTTTGTGGAAGATGAGACGAAGACCCTAGGTGTATGTTTGAAAGCAATCATAGCTTTCTCCCTAGGTTGCGATGGAGTATATTGTGTGAAATACCAGCATGGATCCACATTTGTATGCTCGTGGCTATGCTCAAATTTTCGTTTGTATGACATAGATCTACATTGTATGTCTGGTAGCTATGTCCAAGTTTGAGTCCTCTATCACATGGATCTACGCTGTATTCTAGTAGCCATGTTTGTTTATCTTTCTCATGGATCTGCCTTGTATTGGTCTGTAGCCATGATGAAGACACATTTACTTATGAGTCAAAAGTATTTATGTATTAAAGATGCTTGGTTGATGATCTCCGACCAAGCTGATTCTTGCCTCGAAGTGATAACTTGCTCTTTCAAAGCTCTTTCCTATCATATCCCTCTAGCCTCATGCTTTGGGTGGCATTTTTTTATACCTAAATCTCATCATCAGTATGTGATAAGATCCCAAACTTCAGTGTTTCCCTCAATCCCAAATTGTGAAGACAAGAACATTGGTCCAGACATCAAATTTGTATATGAAAATACAACACCGCTTCTACCCTTTAGTAAAAAAGCAGTACCTTCTTCAGAATCGCTTGTAATGTGTTGGCAATAAGCGGTGGCACCACCTTTACCCTTTAAGCAAGGCGCAGTTTTTCCTAGAACCGCTCTGTCATGGTGAAAAAAGAGTAGTGCCCTTGGTAAAAAGTGAAAAAGGGAGGTTCTCATGAAGCTTCTCGAAAGAAGGCTTTGTGGCACCCTTATCCCTGATCACTAGGTTCAATTGGGATCGAGATCCATCCTTGTAGGATCTTTTAGCCACCTTAGCCATCAATTTCTCAACCATCCCTATCCATTGCAAGCCTATAAAAGCAGGCTCGATTCCCATGGTTGAGGAGGGAGTAATGTTATGCTGTTGCTTTGATATTTTGGCCTAAGTCATTCAAGAGAGCTTGAGGGAGCAAGTTGGAGCTGTAGGGGACAAGATGTTGGTTTTGTGAGAGAGAATATCAACACTAAGGCAAAGGCTTTAAACTCTTTCTTCATTTTATTAATGTAAATTTGGTTCCTTTCCCATATATTTGTTATGCTATAATCTTGCATGTTATTGTAAGATTCCTTAGTCACTAACATAGATCTAAAGATGATGTTCTGGTTTCTTTGATCTCGTGTGTGTTTGATGTGTTTATGCAGGTATTTCCTTGGAGACCTTTTTTCATAAGAGAAGAACCATATCACTCCATCAAATATTGCATTCCAGGTGTCTATATCTTCTAGGGAAAGTATTCCAACCTTATTGTGAACCATTTGTTTTGGATCTAAATCATTCAGACCAGAGGAACAAATTCTGTCCGCAGAAGGTGCACCAAAATTCCTAGCAACAAAGATGATGGTATGGAAGAGGACTCTACTTCTCCAACTCATGGAAGCAACTCACCTCCACTTGGAACTTCAAGAATGGGCCTAGCATCAGAGAAGATAACACCTTTATCTAGTGTCTCTAAGCATTCCAACAAGAGGGACTTTTTTGATGTCATGGACACATAGGAGAAGGACACAACCAACACACCTAAGAAGTAGAATTTGGATGATGCATGTCAGCTGGAATAGTTATTTGGTGGGAAAGGAAAGAAGAAGCAAGTAAAGGTCAAAGGCCATGCCTTGAGGTTCAAGAATATGAATTTTTCCATACACCTGAAGGCTCAACAAATAGATATAAGTCCAAGACTGAGCTATTGGAAAAATACAAAGAAAACAAAGACATCACCATGAATGAATCTCTCAAGTTGTCTACAGAGGTAAGGAAAGGTTGTGGGTAGGAGGTGTCTCTGGTTTCTATCAGAGATCACAAGCAGAATACACGAATCTGGCTATAGCCTTTAGGAACAGATTAGTTGAGATGAGGATTAATCTTGATGACATCCCGGTACCAGATATGATCCACCTCCATAAGTATACTAGGGACATTATTCATACTGATTTGCTGAAGTCAACTCTCAAGATGTCTAAGCTGCAGACTAGCAAGAGTAGAGTTGAAAATAAACTGAGACAAGAGAAGGTGGAGAGTAGGGCCCATTAGGATCAGATCAAGAATCTTCAGATAGAATTGTTGTTGTTTGAAAAAAATGCTGATAATGGGGATGGAACACAAAGGCTGTTAAGGGAGAAAGAAGATACCATTCAACTGCTAAAGAAAAAGCTGAAGATTCTAGGTACTCAGTTGGTCTAAGCTTTAGAGCTATCAGAGTTAGAAAAGGAGAAAGAGAGCTTGAATGGTAAGCTTATAGACTTCCAATCCCAGCTAATGAATTTCAAAGAGAAAGAGAAGCAATGGTAGAAGGATATGACCCTTATAGTGGAGAGTGAGAAGGCTCTCAAGGCCAAAGTAGATGATATGGAGAAAAAATTACAAGAGAAAGAGAAAGAAATTGAAAAAGGAGTTATTTCCCCTATCACTGAACCTGGTGAGTTCTCCATTGTTCAAGCCCTGGCACATCAAAGTCTGAAGGAGTTGGAGATGATAGGGTTGAAGCACCAGAACAAGAACCTGGAGGGATTGGAATTGGAGAGAGAACGTGAAAGAAAGAGATGAGAAGCAAAGTGTGCAGAATTACAGAGTAAGAATGAGAATCTGGTACAACAAGTCATAGGGAAATAAACAGTCTAGGGGGAAAATAACATAATATGGGATGGCCTCATATCAAAGGCCACCAAATTGAGACCCTTCCTGGATTCAAATTTTGGACAAATAAAGGATTATATATGCAACCAAAAAAAGTGTTAGAATAGTAAATGTGAAGCTAAATAAGAAACCTGTTGACTATGCTAAGAATTCTATAGAGTTTTTAAATGGGCTTACAGAAGAGGAGATCAGAAAGGATGGCATAAGGGACATGATTTCTATCATCACTTCAACTAGGAAGGTGGTAAATCAATACCATCATTTAGAAACTATCGAGGGCAAGATTGGTATAATGGCACATGAGATCAAAGTGTTTATCGAAATGTTTGACCCTCTGGTAAAAATGGGGCTACCATTCTTCTGGCAAGAAAATGGAGGCATGTTGTCACAGAAAGAATACCATGACCAATTGATTGGATGTAGGTTAGACCACTCTAAATTTGAAATAAATGCAGCAGTATCTGTGAGGAAAGACAATTGTTGATAAGCTGGTTGATGAGTTTGAGATAGTATTCACTTTAAGGGTCATGTGCACACGGATGTCATATTTTTCATATAGGGACCATGTGGAAATGTGGGTGATGTCGAAGGAGATATCCACTCTAGAATCACCTACTGCAGATCTGTGAAAAGCGGTCGAGAAGTTTGGGAGGACCAAGTACGTTATGCATGCCCAAGGATGATAGAAATTAGGGGGTAGTTGGTGAAGACAATATTTACAGCGAGGATGGGCTACCCCACCCCTGCGGTTGTTTCAAGGAATTCTGTAACCGATGTGGACACCACTTGTTCCTCTACCCTGTATGATACAATAATAGAACAAAATAAACACAATGATATATCCTTTCCCTAGATATTTAATTTACTCAACATAAGACTACTCTCATATCTCAGATCTGAATGCTTTTGTCCTTGTTCCAATTGTTCCACATGAAATCTTCAGTACCTGCAATGAAAGATCAAGAGACAACACAACAAGATGAGAGCATCATGACAAATTAACAATTTATGCTAGTGATCAAGGAATCTAACAACATTTAATTGATATTGACACAAATTAAGTACGGGAAAGGGGAACAATTTTGTATTAATAAATAAAGAAGGTAAAGCTACAACCAAAGCCTTGATGTTTCCAGCTTTGTCTTCCACAATGGACTTACAACACTCCTCACTGACAACAATATCTTCACACAAAGAATCACTCAAAATTCCCTTTAAACTAGATCTCAGTCCAAAAACATAAGGGTGCTTTATTTGGCCTCCCCTCACTCACTCCATGAAGGCTTCATTTATAGGCCAAATGATATGAGATTTACTTAGGAAATGGATAGGCTTGGTGATCCCAATAGGTGAGGAAGGAGATTTCCACCTCTCACTAGCTAGTAGGAACCAACTCCATGGATGATTTCGCAAGGAAGCTTCTAGAATATTCTTTTTTCATGTTTTAGGTCCACCGATGCACTTGGCTTAAGGTGAAAAGGCGTTGAAGCTTCTTGATCACAGGGGAAGAGCATCGACGGTGCCTATTGTTAACAAAACAAAAGGTGCTGATGCTCTTTGCTCCACAAGACAGTGAACCAATGATGCTCTATAATAACTAAGAAAAAGTGCCGGTCTCCCTAACGATGGAAAAAAGTCACCAAAGGAAACTCTGACCAGGATTTCTGAAGGGTAATCAGGAAATAGTGTATTTTTCTGGTGCAACAGAATGACCGCCAAATTATGAAGGTAGAAGGATGTGATAGGTGAAATAATTTTCTAGACATTAATCTGGTATTAGAGGAAGTAAGAGATGAGTTCACAACTGACATAAGATCAGTAACTGAATTGTCTGACTCAATTATGGCTTCAAACCAATACATTCCAGATCCATGAAGATGACCACGTCATGGTTACCAAGAATACACTGTAGATCCGTGATCAATAACGTATAGAGCAAAACATGGGTGCATAACATACAAAGTAGATCCATGTTATTCGAACCCAGTACTTGACATAGCCACCAAACATACAACGTAGATCCATGTCATGACTCTGAATAATATTCCATCACAACTTGAGGATAGGAAATTATACTGATGAATCCTAACTGCTTAGGGTCTTCATTCCAATCCCAAACCGATACGATTTTAGCCTTGTGAATATATGTATTAACGTTGAACATGGTAGAAACCACTTGATTAGTAGTCATTGATGTATACTATTAACAAGTGCGAGGGAAATCAACATTGATGTCAATTATCCCCTAGGTATCCCAGTACATTTTCCTAAGTGTGAATAGATGTTTTGAACTTGAACACTTGATAGAATATTTCAATCAGAGGCCATTGATGAAAAACTAATGTTGAAAGCGAGGAAATCTACCATTGAGGCATACAGGATTCAAGGTACTTGACTAGGTTTCTGAGGAATATATGCTCATTGACAAAAGAATCCTCATAAACCTCCTTTTCCTCCAAATTTGGGAAATTTGATATGAGTTCAGCAAAGATTAACTATTTCTTTGATTTCGTTGAAACGAACTCGAGATCAAACTCTTGCAAAATCACAATCCAATTATTATATTTTCCCCCAATCATCCTTCTAGTGAGGATGAATTGAAATGGATTGATGTGAGCTATGACCAAAGTTTGGCGAAGGAGAATGTAATGTCTCAAATCCTGAACCACATGAACGGTGGCTAAGGATAGCTTCTCCACATGGGAATAGCGAATTTTCGCATCAAAAAGGTTTTGGCTCAAATAATATATGACATGCTCATGGAGATCCTCATCCTCTTGAACCAATACCATACCAATTGCCTCTTGAGACGCGACCACATAAATCAAGAAATCATGGCTATAGTCTGGTGTAAGCACGGGGGAGTTGCTAAGGCTTGCTTAAGAGCATCGAAAGACTCCTGGGCTCGCTCATCCCAGTAAAAAGGAGTGTCCTTATTCAACAGACGCATGAAGCCTTTAGTCAAGTTGGAAAAATTGACCACAAACCTTGGCAAGAAGTTTTCCATACCTTGTAAACATTGAAGGTGTCAAATGTTACACGATGAAGAAAATTGAAGTATTGCCTCAAACTTCAAGGGATCGACTCTAATACCCTCCTTAGACACAATGAATCCTAGTAAATGACCAACTGTCACGCAAAATATGCACTTATGAGGGTTTAAATGAACTTGATAATGACGAAATATTTTGAACACTAATCTCAAATGATAAGGATGATGCACTCTCAAACGAGAGTGAGTAGTGATATCATCCAAATATACTTCAATAATTGTTTTAAGATCATGAAAGATTAAGGTCATGGCTCGCTAAAACGTAGCTCCGACGTTTTTAAGGCCGGAGGGCATATTTCGATATGAAAAGTACCCTAAGGACAAATAAATGCAGTATTGTGTTGATCCTATGGCTTAATTCGTATTTTATTATATCCAGAGAATCCATCCATAAAAGAAAATACCTCACTTCCCGCACACTCATCCAAAATTTGATCAATAAATGGTGTATGGAATTTATGTTTAGGATAGGATCTATTTAAGTCATGGAAATCAATGCATATTCGGATTTATCCATGCTTCTTATCCACCAGAACGAGATAGATAAAACCAACTTTGAGCAGTTTCTCTATCTCAGCATTAATGGCGGGTGCTTTTCTAGGATTCACGGCATGCAAATGTTGTTGAATTGGTTTTGCATCCGGATAGGTTTTTATTTCGTGTTCGACAATACGAGGGTCTATACCTAGCATTTCTTCATATGACCAAGCGAAAATATCACAAAATTATTTAAACAACTCGGTATACTCTTTGATCTCATCGGGGGAACAACCCGCCCCAATGTAGACATTCTCAATCTTGCCAGGATCACGAGAAATATTGATAGGAATTGTTGGTGACAAGTTAGTCATGTTCCCTTCTGCCATCTAACCAAGAGAGCTTAATGGGACCATGGGGCTACCAATATTCTCGCTAAGAATCTCCCTAAAGCCATCACACCCTAAATGATCAAGCTTTGGAAGGAAATACGATCTATGGTGCAACTCTTCCCAAGGTTTCTCAATTCTGGACATGGCCTCAAGAATAGATTCATCTGACAGGAAAAAATCATCAAGGCAGTCGTGAGAGTGAGATGACTCTACTGCCCATGCAGACATCACATATGGGTACTCCTCCTCCATTCACAAAGAGGAAGGACTAAGCTCTACAACACGATCAATATTCACTTGATACGCCACCATTGTTGCAGGCAATGGCATGCTAGTCTCAACAAGCACACTCAAAGTACTCGGTGAAGGAAGAATCCAAGGATCTCCCATATGAGTAGTGTGAAAAGATACCGAATTTGACGAGGATGAGGGCCCACCAAAACTAGACCCAATCATAAGGATGGGTGCAGGACAGCTGAAGGCTCCCATAAGAGAAGGATACATACCCACACCCACATTCTCAGTTGCCGGCTGAGAATGATTGATTACCGGGATGGAAGCTCCCGATGATGCATTAACACTCGGATTATGGAATGAATTTTGATCAATAGTAACGATATTCCCATTAAACAGAAAGAAAACTACTCAAAATAGGGAAAAATCTACGACTTGCATATTGTACATCCAATTCCTACCCAGCAAAATATTGTAGTCAAGGGGCGCATCAACCACCTCAACCTCGATCGCGACAGTCTTCCCTCCCAATCGGACCTCTAGAGAAGGAAGTATATCGTGCGGCCGAAATGACCTACCATCGAAATCCGTCAACATGTTGGTAGATTGAGACAATGTGGGAAAACCTAAACCCTTACAACAAGACAAAGACATCATGGAAGCGATAGCGCCTTCATCAGTAACAGTACACATGATGGTGTTGTTGAGATAGTCTACATGAATAAAAAGAGACATGTAGTAAGGCAAGCAAGGCTGTACTCCCATGGTTTCAAATTCGATAATGGAAGAAGAGCTATCGTCACTAACCCCAAGAGCAGACAAAAAGTCCTTTCTCTATGACGACAAGTCTGAAGCACTTCTAAAGAGGACATCGCACAGGGGGTTTGGCCCAAATCCTTGAGAACTGAATAATTTTGGGCAGCTCAAGCATTAGGATTGTGCCCCGAGCATTTCAATACTCCCTTAGGAATGCGAGGCAGAACTTCAGGTCTATCCGTAGTTTTTTCAATTTGCAAAGGGCTCTTAGGTTCTTTGCCAAGGTCAGGTTGTGACGAACCATAATCTTTCGCATGTGTCACAACTTTGGTAGCTCTCACCATGTTGATGCAACCATGACCAGGAGCGACCTCTGGTGGGTTTTGATTTCCACCAGATGCACAATCAAGATCAATGGTCCTTGAGTTCTTTTTTTGATTATTAGGAAAAGGATTAGTAAACATAGCTGGGCCTTGTGCTATGAACTTTGAGGCATCCTCCATACAAGGGAAAACGTGAGTGAGGTGATCATCCTTACACAAATTACAAGGAAAGTTCACCTTATGCGTAGGATTCTTGTCCCCCCTAGCATTGTTCATGTTCTTGTAATTATTATTACCATTTTCATTTTTATTCCCACCCTTACGATTATTTTTTCCTTTCTTTTTATTCCTTCCAGGTTGCTGGTTGTATTTTGGGTTCAACGTTTGCACGGAGAGTACACTCATCGATTGGGTAGGTTGAGACGAAGCCATAGCTTGTCCCGACGTAGGCTGGTTAATCGATAATTGGATCACTTATTTCGTAACCGAGTCTATAGGTTTGATACTCGTGGAGCCAACAATACCATCGGCATGTGGTCCAGGTTTGATCTTGGGGTCGAAATTAGATCTTGGAGCATTTGGAATAATCTAATACAGGAGTCTAGATTGAGCATAGATCAAATTCAACTCTTGAGCCCTAAAGATAGCTTGGTCCTCATTTTGAACTTCGGATGTAGAAAAATCCTTTGCGATGTACGGTAACAATGACTGTAGAAACCATTCTAGAAGAAAATATGGTGGTATAAAGGCTTTAATTAATTGGTTCCGTCTACGCCACTCTTGAATATGATCCAAAATATGCATGGCTTTGTCTTGCCAAAAGGTCGACAAGAGTTTGGTACCGACATCGTAACATATGGGTAGCTGGAAATGATTAAGAAAAGTCATGGAAATGTCATCAAACGCAGTATAACCCCCCCGGTAACTCTATGTACCATTTCACCGTAGGACCCATGAGGGTGTGTTGAAATAGCCTCAAACATATAGAATTGTCATGTAAGGAATTGGAAGAGCACCAAAGGTTGAAAGTGGTGACATGCTCACTAGGATCTTCACCATCCTTACCTTTGAACTTGGAAATGTCCAAAGGAAGCTTGGTAGGGACTGCTGTCCATGCCAGATCATGAGCCACAAGATCATTCATCGATCTTGACAAATTAGGTAAGTTCAATGTCGCAAGGAAAGGGAGCCTAGGTTGATTCGGTCGATTCCATGCTCTCTAGTAGTACTGATTCATATAAGGTTGATTGCTATATGCACCATGGCCTTGGCTAGTGAGATAATAACCTCCTCCCATATGACCCATGGTGGGCTGCATGGAAGCATTGTGATACGGAGTACCTTGATTATGAGGTGCGACAAAGAAATAATTAGAAGAGTAAGTGGGTTGTTGATACCCGTACCCATATGGTTGATAGTTTTGTCTATACTGCAGTCCATAAGAATGTCCATGGGAAGCTCCATAAGGTGTTCCATGAGATTAACCATAGTTAGGTATATGGGGAGCTCCATGAGCTGAAGCATGAGATGATCCAGAAATAGGTACAAGACCTGCTGACACAACATGAGGCACTTGGCATTGTGATACTACAGTGTTAGTAGTCACATGACGGACATGGCTAGTAGTGGTATCCTAGCCTGAAGGCCCACGCGAATTTGGGGGAGGATGGGTCGTTACAAAAAGGAATGGGATTCGAAGACGATGGGACATGTGAAGGAATGTAAGTGGTGTTCCCGATTTTCACACGTCTTGGTCCTAGTATCTGAATAGGGTTACTAACATTAGGCCTAGGATGATCATGTGAAGATTCCTCCATTAGAAGGATGGAAGGTGCAATGTGACCAGTGCCCCCAAACCTCTCCGCATGGAAAGGAATGGGAGTGACCATAGGTGTAGTGCTAGGGTCAAATTACAACTCGGCATGACACGACGGATTAGACTCGGGAATATCAGGAAGGCCATATCTAACATTACTAGTGCTTGTGGGTTCATAGTGAGTCTCGTCGCCTGGAAACCAATACCAGCGACCCATGAATGAGGGATCATAACTAGATCGTGAAGGATTTTCATGTGGTGGATCATATGTGCTAGTAGGATCACCCTCCCCAACCTCGTGAGGTGGGGAGGACATCTATGGAATCTCATCCTCATGATCTCCCATGGTGTGTGAATCAAAGTGAGAAGTAGTCTGCCCAGACTATCTGGCTGTCTCTCCCAAAGGAGGAGGAGACGTGGAAGGTGAAAGTCCTACTAAATGATGAGGATGGTGAGGTACCATGCCCGAATCCATAATGACTCAATAAAAATAAAAGACTTAATCTAATTATTCAACCCTAAGTGAACTAACGTGCATAGAGCATACACCTAAGAAAATCTAAATCCAAACAACAAGAAAACCAAGGGTAGGATAAGTGAGCTCCCGAATGAAGCAGGTATGTCTCGCTTAGGAGAGGCTTGAGACTCCCTTACACAACAAGTGGAGGTTTATAACCAATTATAGTGGCCCTCATCTTCAACGCATATAGTGATTGTGTCGTCCTACCCCTACCTGGCCAAGACACTTGCATAATAACCTCTGCAAATACCCCCTTGATCACCTAGGTAAGGAAACCAAGGTCACCTCAATATAATCAATGCTTAGGTGGACATTCATAGGTGAGATTGACTATATGGGTAGGATAGCAAATCTCGAATCCTGAAAGCACAATTGGTACCCCAGGGGTGCACCATCCAATACCTCAAAGGCCCCCAGATACGAATACAATCCTGGAAATATCTCCGGTGCTAATCAATCACAATCAGGGGTCATCCCAATCATAATTTCTCACACTGCCTCGTGCTTAACTCCCATGTAAGAGGAGGATCTTGATAAACACTAATTATACCAAGGGTTTCACACTCTCACCTCGACAGACACCTAAATGTTTTGTTTAGTGGTCTTGGAGAATTAACTGACATTGAACTATTACAAGACCCTAAAGCCTATTCTTGTTGATGCACCCTAGAAAATAAAAGAGTGTAATTCATTTTATTAAGCATTGATTTTAGTTGGCTGTTATACTCAAAGGGTAATGGTCGTGCAACTTATGGTGTTATGACACAACATGAAGCAAAATGCACACCTAACAATCAATGAAAATGCATTGCGTATAATGAAAAACAGGGTATGCTACTATGTGAAGTGCAAAATTTTTCCTTCAAATTTAAATGCAGTCATTCCTATATGAAAATCTGACTAAGATTCACCAAGAAAACCTAATGCAAGTACCATGCTGATGAAAAATGCAAGCAATGCATAACTATGCAAAAAGCAAAATATTTTTGTATTTTTGAATTAAATGAGATATAAAAGAAAAAAAGATGACTCTGTAACCACTCATAAACAACAACCAAGCAAAGCACCAAGGTAAAAGAGACCTAATGCACTAATCTCAAAACAAAAAGTAGAAAATGATGACAAGAACATTTATAAAAATCAAATTAAAAATAGTCGCTGGTCAGAAACAAAGGGTAGATACAGACTCCAGAAGCATCCAAGAAGACTCAAAAATCATCCAAAATCACCTAGCAACACCTAATTCTCAAATAAAGCAAAAAAAATCAAGGCATACACGATTGTTCTCAGTGAACCTGCATACATACATGACTATTCTAGGACAACCTGAATGTATACGCAACTGTGAAAGATAAACCCACGTACAGGAAGAAAAAGAGAGAAAAATAAGGTAAATAGACAAGCTGAGACAAAATTTACTCCTTCAAGACACTACTGGGAAAGCATGCCCCCAGAACCAACACAGAAACAGAGAAATCAGAGCAATTCAAGTACATTGAATATCGAAAAACCCCCAAAGAGAAACAACTAGGAACCTCCACAGTATGGTCACCAATTCTGTTACGGAGAGAAACTTCCTATGGCTTGGGGTGCACCACAATAGACAGAGAAACCACAGAAACCAATCCTTTCCTATATGCAAGAGAAACCAAATATCTAACACTAAGGGATCATGGGTCATACCTTATTCCGGACGGTTGAAGTAGATCCCTGTTGAGATTTTTCCAATCCCGCTTGCTTTAGCAATTCACTCTCAACAACAGTAAATAAGACAAGCATGCTATATGATATGGTGTTAGATCTAATCTAGCATATATATTCATCAATGTATAAACAATTAAACATATCCATGGATTCAATATTACTTCAATTGCACATTAAATGGACATAAAAATATATTTCTATTATTCAAATTAGAGATTACACAAGTGACAACCTCTATCGACACGTCTGCGACCTAGAGAAACCGAGTCCTCCACCTGGGCCTCCACCACCTCAATCCTCCATCTCTCGATAGAAATCTCACAAGAAAAGGAAAGCTTGGGAAGAACACAAAGTGCTCCAAAGGGACAAAGGGATGCAAAATCAAGTATAAGCAAGCTACAACAACAATGGACTATAATTTCCTTTCTCTTCAATTCCTCTTCTTCAATGTATCCAAGGGGTTCCTTATATAGCACTCCAAAGGGGTAATGGAGGGTCAAATTTGAGCAATCGCAAGGCATATGGAAGGCCAAGAGTCAAGTGGTTCGGACACACATCAAGGAAAACTACAAAAATATTTGGACTTATGCACACATCCTGATGTACACAGGTTTGAGGTAAATATCTGCGTATATACGTGAGAAAGGGATTAAAAGTCACGTACAACAAATAATAGGTGTTTTTAGGAATGATATTGGAAACATCAAAGGTACAATATTGGTCCATGGGGTCCAAAGAGTCTGTAGAGGGACAGGGAAGGCCATAAATATGTGATCAACCATGTGTGGTAAAATCAGCTGTAACAGGTACACCAAATTCATTATCTCACTTTGCATTATTTTTGCCTATATATGATCCATTAACATTTGAAGAAGTTGTTGAAGAAGAAGTATGGGAACAAGCCATGGATGAAGAAATAGAATGCATTGAGAAGAACTAGACATGGAAACCGGTTGATATACCAAAAGACAAAGATGTAATCAATGTCAAATGGATTTACAAGACAAAGCAAGATGCTGATGGGAATGTGCAAAAGCACAAAGCAAGAATGGTAGCAAGAGGGTTCACATAGCAACCCAGCATAGACTTCAATGAAATGTTTGCACTTGTTGCATGCATGGATACAGTCAAAATTACAGTCTTGGCCATTGTTGCACAAAAAATGGCCTGTTTATCAAATGGATGTTAAGTCAACATTTTTGAATGGCTATCTAGAAGAGGAAGTATATGTGGAACAGCCACAAGGTTATGAAGTTCCATGTCAAGAGTATAAAGTGTACAGGTTGAAAAAGGATTTATATGGTTTGAAACAAGATCCTAGAGCTTGTTACAGTCGGATTGATTCCTATCTCACTTAAAATGGATTTCACAGAAGTGAAAGTGAACCGACTTTGTACACGAAAGTGAATGAACTAGCTAAGATGTTAATTGTCTTCTTGTATGTAGATGATTTAATATTTACTGGTGATTTTGGCATAGCATATTTTAAAGCAGTCATGGAAAGTGAATTTGAAATGACTGATTTGGGGCTTATGAAGTTTTATTTGGGCATTGAAGTTTAGTAGTATGAAAGTGGTATTTTTATATCACAGACAAAGTATTCAAGTGAAGTTTTAAAAATATTTCAAGACAGCCCCAACACCAGTAATAACAGGTTTAAAAATGAGAAAGGAATATGAAGGATCCACTATAGATCCTATGTTGTTCAAAAGGCTTGTTGGAAGCCTTATGTACTTGACGAAGACAAGACTAGACATTATGTATGGAGTAAGTCTGATCTCAATATTCATAGAGTCACCCAAAGACTCACATTAGAAAGCAGGTAAAAGAATTCCGAGGTATGTAAGTGGCACAAAATACCTTGGCATTATGTATTCAACCTTAGAAAATTTTAAACTCATTGGCTACATTGATAGTGAAAATGGAGGAAGCATAGGTGGCAGGAAAAGCACATCTGGGCACACACTTCATTTTTGTACAGGTGTTGTTTGATGGGCTTCAAAGAAACAACCCATAGTAACTCTGTCTTCAACAGAAGCAGAGTATGTTGTAGCGACAAGTGCTGCATGTCAAGCTGTTTGGATGAGGAGAGTGTTAAAAGACTTGTCACAAAACCATCAAGAATCGACAACCATCTTCTGCGACAACAATTCATCCATAGCATTATCAAAGAATCATGTGTTCCACAAGATAACCAAGCACATTGACACAAGGTTTCATTTCATAAGACAGTTGGTAAACAACAAAGAAATTTGTTTGGAATTTTGTAGGTCTAAAGATAAACTTGCAGACATCTTTACAAAACCAGTGGAAAAGGACACATTCCAGTATCTGTGTAGTTATCTTGGAATGACAAGTTCTGCACAGTGAAATCTTTCATGCACAGAGCATGTTTAAGATTTGAAACATTTTGTAAATTTTGTTTTAAAAAAATCCCCATATGCTCATAATTAAGGAGGAGTGTTGGAAATATTAATTACTCGCAAATCCGTATCTGACCCCAGCCATCTCTGTTAGAGTCAGTATCAGTCCAGATCTTGTCAGTCAGTCTGACAATAGTGAAGAGTCCATGATTCGGCAATGTAAACCAGTCGAATTAATTTCTGAAGCTAAGTTTGTAGGTAGATAGTTATTACAGTCTTTAATGGTGAGTCAGTCGATTCACATAGAAGCAATTTTTAGGTTTCCTATAAATAGTAGAAGAAGATTGTAAATAAAGTTAGACACCAGAACTCATGAGAGAACTCCAAGGTGAGAAAACGAGAGAAACTGAAGTTGAAGCTCAAGCTTCTGTGTATGTGATTCTTTGGACAAGTTATTTATATGAAATAGTTTATGGTTGGATGCATGTTTATTTAGCCACACAATCTTTCCATATTTACTTGTGTAAATGTTGTTTTTAATTTCTCAACCTGTGAAAGTTCCAGGTTTTACGACAGAGACATCGACTCAAGTCTTCCTAAATATTTGGGTATATGTTTTTATAAGTTCTGTAGAATTGTTAATGTGTCGGTTTTTACTTCATCTTTCTCACAGGTGAAAAATATTTTTAATTTCTTAAGTCTTTTAGACTAAGAAACATACTTTGTAAATTTCGACTAAAACCAAACCAAAGTAAGTGAACTGACAAGGTCGGTTGAGTAAAACTGACTAGTGGTCAAAGTGATCAACCGACTAGTGGTCGAACATGTCAAGCTGACAAGTTGTCGGTTACCACAAGTGGTCGAAGTAAAACCTGTTGGTAGAACCGACAAGTAACTATGGTAGAACTGACAAGTAAGAACTTGTTGATGTAATTTAGTCGGGTCTAAAAGGCCGACCAAATTTAATAAAATTGTCTAGTCAGGAGTTAGACAAGTTTCACTCGACAAGTAAAAAATAAAAAGAGGTTGGCGTGTAAATTAATTTTTAATAACTGAGTGGTAAACTCAAGTTTAGTCAGCTTTGTTTTGGCTAACAAAAATCAATATATGCAATGTTTGAATAATACTTTACTGAAACCAAAGAATTCATGCATACCATTCCAGCATTGTAAGAACTCCACGAAATGAATATGCAGGAATATGAGATCGAAATGTGTAATAGATCAAAGATAATTTTGTATGAATAATAAAGAATTGAAATGGATGGAAATTATACAGTACCTTCCGATGTTCTGTGACTTTGTTATTGATAACTAGTTTATTTTCATAAGCTTCAATTGAAGCCATGATGCAAAGGTCCGCATAGAACCTGTTCCCATGGTCAATGGTCGACGAGTCAATAACCCCACTGATTCTATCATCAAACAAGTTTACCCGATGCACAATGAGGCCGACAAAACTTAGAAATGACTCGGACCTCTACTCAGCATAATGATGATTTGACCTGAACAAATCAAAACAATATCCAACTAAACCCTAACTCATGGAGCATGAAATCCTTATTTAATTTTAAATACATTGAAAGAAGGTATAGAAGAAATAAACAGATCAATACAATCACTAGTGAGTAGGCTGAACAAGCACCAAACTTGATAAGTTTTATGAATATAAGAGAAAGCTTGATTTTCCAATTCTCAACCACCTTCAATATGTTGGACTCTGAACATTTTAAAACAACGGATATGAGGAGATACAAAATTCACAAAGGAGGTCGAAGCCAGAGCATGCTGTAACTTTCTACAAGAATTATTTCATTAATAGACAAAAGGAAAGTTAGAACACCATTAATTAGGATTACCTTGTCTAAAGGATTTAATGTTTATCAGAGTGATTAACAAATTACAATGAAGTAAATGATGGTTGACTCTATATTTATCACATCTCTCGATATTTTCTAGACCATGATTCTTTCAGTTCCATTTCAATGCAAATTATATTTAAAACAGTGTAACGTATTGTTGTTTCAACCTAACGTATATTTAAAACAATGTATTATTTTATGTATGGTACTAATTTAGATTTTTTTTATTTTTTATTTTTAACTATGGGAATAATAGTATTTTTTTTTAACTTGGGAATAATAGTTTTTCTTTTCTTTTTCTTATTTTTAATTACGAGAACAATAACCTCTCAAGACTATCCAACAACTTATAAGGGGAACAACAATATTTCAAGGGTATATCCAACAACCCAGAAGCCAGATATATTAGTAACTTGTGACTCAGGAAAGAAAAAGTTCTTAAACCCAAACCCATTGGAGTAAACCTCTATCTCAGAGGTCACCTACCCTTGATGTTCGGGTACACAAGGTACTCCCAAAAGACCGAACACCTTCAGATACCACTTCACACAGATAGATCACAGATCAACACACCGATGTTTGTCACGTGGTTAAAACCATCGAGAGGGAAATAGTCCACGGCCCCAGCCAAATATCTACTTGGAGCAATTTATTATGCAAAAGAAAGAAAGTTACATGAGCTTCTCATAATCGATCAACTAGCCAAGGACCCTCTATGCTCTTTAAATAGAGATCATAGACCAATCGGGTGTTAAGCCATGGATCAATGGTAGGTATGATCTAAGAGAAGTTGAACCGTTGGATCACTCTATGTCTAGAACATATCGTGACCGTCGGATTAGAATATTTAAAAATTCATACTAAAGAAACACATTTTTACCTAATGGATATATTACACAAGTTGATCTTAACTAACTCCTAAGTGTCTAAATATCCTAACATCCCCCCTTAAGAACAACTTGGGATAGGATTGAAGGATTTACAAAAGTGACACTATTAGGAGAAGGAAGGAGGCTTAGAGCCTATCCCCCCTTAAGAAAAAATTCCCAAACTCCTAACATAGACCGAAGTTTAGAAAACTTCGCTTCTGTAAGAGACTTGGTGAAGATGTCTACAACTTGATCATCTGTAGGGGAATAGAGAACTTCAATAACACTATCATAAACAAGATTTTTGATGAAGTGCATGTGTATCTCAATGTGTTTGCTGCATTGATGTAGAACTGGATATTTGGAAAGCTTGATGGCACTTTGATTGTCGCACCAAAGTGGAGCAGGCTGCTACTGCTCGAATCCAAACTCTGAAAGGATCTTTTGAAGCCATAAAGCTTCCTGATTGGAATTAACTGTGGCTCGATATTTTTCTTCTGCTGAAGAAAGAGCAAGAGCTTGTTGTTTCTTACAAGCCCAAGTGATTGGTCCAGATCCCAGACTGAAAACATAACCTGTAGTAGACTTTCGATCATCAGGATCGGCGACCCAATCTGAATCAGTGAAACCAATCAACAAAGGTTTCCCCCCTATACTGCAATGAATCCCAAACTGAATTGTACCTCGAATATATCAAAGTATTCTTTTTGTTGCTTTCTAGTGACTTTCATGAGGAGTTTGCATATAACGAGCAACACGACCAACGGCAAAGGAAAGGCCAGGAAGGGAATGAGTCAAGTATTAAAGAATACCAACAAGCTGACGATACAAGGTGACATCTACTTCAGGGGAAGTACAAGTGGCAGAAAGTTTGACTCCAGACTGGAAGGGAGAAGGGGCTGGTTTACAATATTCCATGTGGAAGCGACGAAGAAGGTCACAAGCATACTCAGACTAGGAAATAAAGATTCCTTCTTTGGTTTGCAAGACTTGGAGACCAAGAAAATAATGCAAATGTCCTAAGTCTGACATTTCAAAATCTTGCTTAAGACTGGATTTCACATGGGTTATAAGTTTAAGGTCACTACTAGTAAGGATAAGATCATCAACATACAGAACAAGTATGATGATATGGTTTCCTACTTTCTTGGTATATATATTGGGGTCAGAATGGCATCTAGAAAATCCAGTGTCAAGGAGAAATCTATCCATTTTTGCATACCAAGCTCTAGGAGCTTGCTTAAGGCCATATAAGGATTTCTTAAGGAGACAAACAAGGCTAGAGTTATTCTGAACATATCTAGGAGATTGTTCCATGTAAATTTCCTGATGTAAATCACCATGTAAGAAGGCAGACTTGACATCCATTTGATGGAATTCCTAGTTATGTAAGGCTGAAAGGGAAAGAACAAGGCGGATGGAGTTCATTTTTGCTATAGGGGCAAAGGTTTCATTGTAGTCAATCCCTTCAACTTGGGAAAAACCTTTGGCAACTAACCTTGCCTTGAGTCTTTCAACACTTCCATATGATACATACTTAATTCTGTAGACCCATTTATATCTGACAAGTTTTCTTCCTTTTGGAATAGGAACAAGATCCCAAGTATCGTTCGCCATTAAGGAACGATATTCTTCATCCATAGTTGCATCCCAATCTGGATTTCCTGAAGCTTCTGCAAAAGTTTCTAGATCATGATTCTCAGAAACTTGAGCCAAAAGAGAAGAGGCTCGCTGAAATTGAGAACGTTTTCGACATTGATCTCTAGGATCACTAGCAAGATCACCAGCTGCTTCACATGTTGAACGGACCCATCGAGGAAGTATTGGTGCTGGTGCAATTGGAGGAACATGAGTAGGCAGAGGTGGATTTTAATCCTCACTGTCATCATCAGAAACTGGAGTTGGAAACCTATCAAGGAAGTTGGAAGAAGAAGAAGAAGGCACAATCACTGAATTAGGCTCGCAGGCCAAATATGGCACACCCGCCAAGTTAGACTCATAGGCCAAGAGATTTTCATCAAATTTAACATCTCTTATAATGATTATATCATGTGAATGGGGCTGAAGAAGTCTATAACCTTTTACATCTTCAGAATATCCAACAAATATGCACTTTTCACTTTTAGGCTGCAATGCTTTCCGTTTTTTATCCGGAATGTGAGCCCATGCTTCACAACCAAACACACGAAAGTGACTTACATCTGGTTTAATTTTATTCCATGCTTCTTTCGATGTTATACCTTGTAAAACTTTAGTGGGTGTGCAATTAACTATGTAATTTGCACAATTTATGGCCTCAGCCCAATATTGAAGACTTAGTCGCTTAGATTGGATCATACAATTAGCCATTTCTTTTAAAGTGCAGTTCTTCTATTTAGCTACACCATTTTGTTGTGGTGTATATGGAATAGTGTGCTGTTGTTGGATTCCTTGTTCAGTGCAAAAAGTAGTGAACTTGTTGTTAACATATTCTCCTCCATTATCAGATCTTAACTTAATAATTTGATGACCAGATTGTTTTTCAACAAGGGCCTTGTAGGCCAAGAACATGTTAAATACTTCGCTCTTAATATTTAGGAAGTAGACCCAAGTGCGTATGGAGTAGTCATCAATGAAAGTTAAGAAATATTTGAAACCAAAAAAGGATGCAGATGGAAGAGGACCACACAAGTCACTATGCACAAGCTCCAAAGGAACCGAGGCGTGCCAAGAGGCACGTTTGTCAAAACTGTCCTGATGATGTTTTTCGAGTACACAACCGGAACAAACACCATCTTTGCAAGATACCATCGGAAGACCAGTCACCATATTGTCTTTACATAGTTGTTGCAATGAATGATAATTTAAGTGACCAAATCGCTCATGCCAAAGTTTGCTCAAGTTATCACTATGAGCAACAAAAACTGAAAGAAAAGGTGATGACCCAAAGGTGTTAAATTTGTACAACCTGGTAATATCATCAACAGTTCTAGTAGCAAGGACATTTTGAGGATTTTTAAAATCCTTGATTACAACTTGGTGAGGTGTAAAGATCACAGTTTTACCTTCACCTGAATGAGTATTTTGATAGACTGATAACAAATTGCAAGAAATTTTTGGAACACATAGTACATCACTAAAATGACCATTTTCTACTGGAACTGTTCCTGAACCTACAACACTTAGAGATCTATCGTCACCAACACATATTTGTTTGGTGTTACATTCATGCATAGTAGAAAATATGGCTTGATCCTTAGCCATATGATAAGATGATCCAGAATCAATAAGCCATTCATTTGAAGTAGAAGATGAAGATGTAGTATAAGAGTAACCAGAAGCACAAAGTGCATGTCCATGAGAGTTAGATTCTGAAGACAAATCTATGCTGATGTGGTGCTTCTTCATTGCTGCTTTCAAGGTTGCCATCTTCTTGAAACACTTAGATTCATCATGATTATCTTTCCCACAAAAATTGCAATGATGCTCAGTCTTCTTTCCTTTTTGCTTGGATCCTTTGTCATTTTTTAAAGAAGGAGCTGACTAAGAGGGTTTGGGACCCTTGTTGTTTGGCTTATTATTGCGAAAATTCTGTTTCTTGGAAGGCTTGGACTTTTCTTTCTGTTGGGACAATAAGGCTTTCCCAGATGTATCTGCATTGTTAATTATTCCAAGATGACTGAGCTTATCTTGCTCTCTAATTAAGGAATCACAAAAGGATTCAAGACTAGGCTCTTGATAGCTAGCTGCAGTCAAGGATTCTTTCATGGAGTAGAATGTAGATACAAAAACAGAATATGCAGGTCCAAGTTTGGAAAGAATATGATAAATACATTGTTTGTATTATTTCTTAATCTTTCTTTCTGCACATAAGAGTCTAAGAGTTTTATACTTAGATAAATATTCTTGAATGCATGAAAAATCATTTGGATTCAAGGAAAACAACTCATTCTCAAGTTGATGACCCCGAATTTTATTGTGTTTACCAAACACATATTCCAACTTTTCCCAAGCTTTATCAGGTTCATCAATTCCAGATATGTGGAATCGCAAATTAGTAGATATTGACATACCAATCAATCCACGAGCTTCATCACATCTATTTTCCCATTTAATTTTCTTATCATCATCAGTGGGTTCTTTTTCTTTCCCTAAGGTTATCCTGAAAAGTCTCCTACTTCGTAGAACATCCTCCATACGAGATTTCCATGAGAAATAGTTAGAACTTGTAAGTATAATATCACAAGGGGCGGCTACACTGTAAAATAATAGCTGAAAAAATAGAAACTAACTATTTGGTTGCAAAGAGCTCAAAAAAATATGCGGTTTAAAAATAAAGGGCACTAAAAACTGATTCTGGATGATGAAGTTATGTTTGATCAAAGAAAATGTTGAAGATGTCCCCAATAGTGACGTGGCAGATTTTAACTTGACCAACTAAAAAAAAGAATCCCCCTCTTCCCAAGATCAACCTTTGACAATCACTTTACAATAAAGTTGCTTTGAAGTGAATTACTTTTGTATAATAAGTGAGGTTCACTTTTACAATAATGTTATTTTTAAATAGTGCGGCAATAAATTAAAAGACTTAAGTGACTCACTTTTTATTTTATGAGATGCACTTTTACAATAAAGTAACTTGAAAATAGAAATTGCATGCACTAAAAAGTAGCTTAATAAGACTTGAACTCAATACCTATTAAGGAATAAAACAACTTTGGACCAAGTGAGCTAAGTTTAAAAGGTACATAAAAGAATGGAAAGAGGAAGGGTTTTTTTAAAAAAAATTTTTACTCTTCTCTCTCGTTCTCTGTGCTTGCCTTTTTTTTTTCTTCAAATCACAAAAAAAAAAAAACAAAACAAAAAAGCTTTTTCCACACAATAGGGTTAGATCTTGGTTAGCTTACCCGAAAAGTCTACGTTTTCAAGTTTTTTCGTTGTTTCTGATTTGCCGTGATCGCACAAGGTGCACGACAAAGAGCATACGTAGCCGAGAAGACAAGAAAAAAAAACTTTCCCTTACTTTTTCTGATTCACCGCGATCGCACAAGGTGCGCGGAAAAAAGCATACGCAGTCAGGGAAGGAAATAGTCTGAGACTAAAACAAAAAGAACTGATAATAAAACTGATGAGATAAGAGATATTAAAAAAAACAAATCCGTCACTGTAACATTATACCTTCAGATTTGCCGAAATGGGTGTTTCTGGAACAAACGAAAATGGTTTTTGGTGAAATGAAAACTGTTTTCCAATGGAAACGACGCTCTAGATGCAATGGAACAGTGCCCATAGGCCAAAAATGCACAGAAAATCCAAAACTAGAAACCCTTTCAAAGTTTCGGCAACACCGATTCCAGATCTTGATCAAAACCGAAAGCGACTCTTCATAAAATATCTGATACCATGTTCGGGTACACAGGGTACTCCCAAAAGACCAAACACCTTCAGATACTGCTTCACATAGATAGATCACAGATCAACACACTGATGTTTGTCAAGTGGTTAAAACTCTCGAGAGGGAAACAATCCACAGCCCCAACCAAATAGCTACTTGGAGCAATTTATTATGCAAAAGAAAGAAAGATACATGAGCTTCTCATAATCGATCAACTAGCCAAGGACCCTCTATGCTCTTTAAATAGAGATCATAGACCAATCGGGTGTTAAGCCACGGATCAAGGGTAGGTATGATCTAAGAAAAGTTGAACCGTCTGATCACTCTATGTCTAGAACATATCATGACCATCGGATTAGAATATTTACAAATGCATAATAATGCATACTAAAGAAACACACTTTTACCTAACGGATATATTACACAAGTTGATCTTAACTACCTCCTAAGTGTCTAAATATCCTAACAATTGAAGGCTTGCTATTAAGCAACCCCTACCCACCTATTTTGAACTAATCTTATCAACAACTATTTTATTTTGGAAATGCCCATTACTTCTATTTTATGTCCTTAGTCTTTTGAAAATTCCATTTTCATAGAACTCTCTAAGCAACCAAAAGATGACCCCAGAAAAATATAGAGCTTGTCAACCATTATATACTTGTTTTGGAAATGTGCAAAATTATATCATGCCACAAATTTAGACCTTATTTACAACTATGTCGTTTTAGAAAGGCTTATTAAAATCTTTAAAGTCATTTCTGTTCCAAAAAAAACAATTAAAATCTTAATAATCATTTTTATTTAAATTTTACAAAATCAAAAAAATAAATTATAAATTATATTTAAAATTTATATTTAAAAAAATATAAATTATATTTTTAATATATTTATTTATCCAAAAGAAACTAAATATATAAAAAGATTATGTTTGAATCTTTGTTTTAGTAAAATGAAATATGAAATTAAATTAGAAAATTTATTTATTAATTAATATTTTGAAAATTTATGTGCATAAATTACACTCATTTAACATTAGTGCAAAGTCCAGAGCAGATAAGTGTTGATGTTATGTAAATTTGTCTTCAAATTCTATTAGAAAATACGCCAAGTTAGGTAAGCCTTCACATGTGGGTAGCTCACTTTCCTCACTACCTACCCATCGCACATACTGTGTAATTCTTTCACATCTACTCATCGATACTTCATGAAATCGGTTCTTCCAGTTTTCTAAGGCTTCTCCAGAATCCGATGTACTTGAACTAACACCTCACCAAATGAGATTTTTGTTGGCCATTGGATTTACATAATCATACCTTGTAGATGTGATGTTATAAATATGGTCCAGATAATCTCCTTGTGCTTCACTATTCACTTGTTTGACATATATTTGTCCTTCTAGCAGTTCAATTGGTGCGACCACCCTTAGTTCTGAATTTTAAAATGATAAGATTATTTTTTTAAAATTTATAATTGTTTGATTATCATCTCCTATTCGATCCCTAGAAGTGAGGGGTATGGATTTGTATCATCTACAATGTCAATCACTTCGAAATCAACATAATTTTTAATGCCTTCTATCTCAACAGGCATTTGAGTTAGTCAATCGATAGGTAGAACCTTCGACTAATTCGTTAATAAGATATGGTTAGGAGACCATACGAGTCTCAGATTTCCCATGCTCTCCCATGTTTGTCTAATCAGAATGTTGACATCAGAGCCAAATCCTAGAATAATATAATCCATATCATAATCTCCTATTTGCGTTGTCATCTTGAGTTCGCGACTAGTCTTTAGTATTTTCTAGATATGATTAACCCTTTTTTTTGGTCGTAGGTCTTCTTGGGGTTATTCTATTAAAGTTGTCGGTTCTACGACAACATACTTATCTTGTATTAGCATTAAGAAACTTTTAAAGAATTCATTTAGTTTACTAACCTTTATA
This sequence comes from Pseudotsuga menziesii, assembly GCA_001517045.1. Lineage (NCBI taxonomy): Eukaryota > Viridiplantae > Streptophyta > Pinopsida > Pinales > Pinaceae > Pseudotsuga > Pseudotsuga menziesii. The sequence goes on along the minus strand of LPNX011060839.1, from coordinate 1,053,968 downwards.
GTCGGTTGTTTTCGGAGTAGTTGGTCAAATATTTCAGGCATCTCTAATATTGGTCTTGTGGAAGTCGACGCTTGATATTTGTTGATGAATTCTTGGCACACGTCTAAGAATATTTCCTTCTCTTTTTGGACATCTAGTGGTGCTTTCCTTTGTGTCGCTGGTTGCACTTGCGGTTGTCCATACAATGCTTCTTGATCTGCTCCCATCACAACATCTCCTCTTTTTATGACAACTATATTTGGTTCCCTTGGTTCATTGGAAATATTCTGGATATTCTGATTGGGGTTTGGATAGGGATTCTACGGTGGATTCATATTTCCCACATTCTTATCCTACCACTTCGCAATCAATTTTGGACATAGCTCGACAACATGATCAAAATATTTGCAATACGAGCATGTTGTAGTAGGACTCATGTAGTCCCTGGAAAAAATTTTGGGCTGCCCACAATTATAAAATATGATTTGTCCTCTCCCGTGACCAAATCCTCCTCCTTTACCTCGGATTCTAAAATTTCCACCCCCCTGGGTTGAGGGTATTTTTGTTGCAGATACTGGTTCTCAGGGTATTGGTTTTAAACCGGTGGATATTGAACTTAAGTATGCTCAGCCTACAATTGTTCATCATTCTTCATTAAATATGTATCAATTGTTTTCTCCTGTAATAGCTGATATGCTCTGCATCATTTCTCATCATGGCCTACTAATAAAAAAAACTTGTAGTATAAAATAGCCGATGTACTTACAATCTTCTGTAAGTACAAACACTCTTTCAATTGATGGCATATGGTCTGGCATATTCTACACCAAGGCATCCCTTGTGAATTTATTGGGCTCAATTCTCCCGGTGTGACATAATTCATATATGTCGGGCAGTTATCTTTGTGGTGTCCCTCCATTCTACATCTGGTACACCAGATTCCTTCTTGTACTTCCTTCCTTCTCTTAATATATTGAAGTTGCAGTGTAAGGTTGGCTATTTGCGACTATATTTGCATCATTCTAGCACCAGTCTCTCCAATAGGTGAGGATTCCAATTTCATATCCAATTAGAGAGCCTCAGTCCGTGACGACAATCTTTTTTTGCATCAAGAGGATCTGATTGTGTGGTAACAATGTTGCAATAAACCATTATTTGTGTTGAACATCGAACAAATGGATACTTACTTTGGCCATCAATGTCTTAAATCTCTGGTCGAATTCCGAAATAGATTATGGAGGTAATTGTTTAATTTCTTTAATCTCTGTAATGCACTTCGTCTCAGATTTGGGATTTCTGAACTCATCTTTTAGTTCTGCTCATATTTGGTCTAATTGTTTCTATGGGACTCCTGTCGGAACCACATAGAATTTCATGTACCAATCGAATGCTCGAGCCCTAAGGGTTGTGATCATTTGAGCCTTCTTGATGGCTTCATCTTGGACTCGTCACACGATCCACATGACTTCACATAGAAACCAATGTTGCTATGGGTATTCTAACCCATTTACATTAAATATTGGTAACTTAATATCATTCCTGACCATTATATTCGTTATAGGCACTACTTGGCTAGTGGGAATCCCTTGTATGCTATTCCCACGACTACTATTACTTTGATTAACAAACCCACTGGGAGATTAGTTCTATATCTTACCTCTGGATATGTAAGCCGGGTAGTGGGTATGGTGTACTCGCACATTGGACATGTAACTTCTTCTTCTTCTCTTTCAGGTATAGGATGGTATTCTTCTTCCTCGTTGCAAGAGCCTTCGTCAAAGTTCAATGCCAAATCCTAGTCCTCTGTTTCAGTTATGCTGCAACTTCCTCTTTCGGTCGTAGTCCTTCTCCTCTTTCCCGACCGAAATATTCATCCACTTCTTAGATGTCCACCCTCTATTTCAGTGTCACTATCACCAGGAAACATCTCAGCTTACTCTGTTCCATTCTTCTCGAACTTCTCTTGTGACATATCCTAGGTCTCTATGCACAAATATTTATTTGTCAGACTCCATTCTTAATATCCCTTTCTCATATACAAGAATCTTGATCCAAACCTTTAAAGACTTCAGATAATGACCTTTAGGTCCTCAAATTTTTTTCTTTCCACCTCATTGTACGATTATGTTGTTTTTACAGCAATTTCAGTGAATTATCCTTCCAAAATACTGTCAACCCAGAACTCAATTTCCCTAGATATGGGGTTGCTAACACTTTTCAAATGTTGAATCAGCAGATGGATCCAATCTATCGGTTCTTCTCCTTGAAATTTTCCCCACTAGTTTGCGAGCTTCAACAACCACTCATACAACAAAACATGAAATTCACAAAAGAAAATATCATGAATCTCTTTATAGATGTATCACTCCAACCACTCAGTTAGATTCAATTGATATCCTTCATTTTCCTTCCATGCAAATTCTAGTGCCTTATAATCTACCAAATCTTGAATTTATGGCTTCATTGGGTGCCACAACATATCCCCACTAAAATGATTTACGGCCCGACAACATAACCATTTTTTGGCTTTCTCCTCTGGTCGACCTAGGTTTAGATCCTCGGTCATCAACAAATACCTAGATATCGGCTCGACAGAGAAGGGTTCAACCGGTGGCACCTGAAACATAGATGTAGGCTCACCCGAGATATCCTTATGGGGAACTTCCATAACCAGGTTTCTGCAGTCATGTAGGTATTTCTACTCTTGTTGTACCTTATCACAATGATCGATCGAAGCCAGGGGTTATACTTCTTATCCCTTGTCTTTTCATTCAAGATACCAGTATAATTACCAATCAACAAATATCATAATAATCAACATAACAACCTTATTACATATTCATTCAATAATAATTGTGACAAACAAATATGAGGGATTATTCATAAACAAATGTAGAGCGACACATTTAGATTTACTTATTTACAATATACATGCAACATACATAAGCACATTAATCATTGACACACATATACAACAGTTAATGTGGAAACCCATTTGGGAAAAACCACAAAGGCACTCTTCATCTAGCATGAGAAATATATTAGAACCTTTTGTATGTGCACTTATCTTGTAGACTCTTCTCTAGGTATTCTTTACAATTCAGGAAGGCTTCTCTCCCCTCATGCTCTCAAGTTTTAGGTCTAGATACTTCCTCTCCTCTTCACTCCTTTGTCGATCCACAAATAGGCTGGATTGTTTCTTTAGCTAATAAACTATCCTCTTCTCTTCTCTAACAAAACAATTAATAACCAAATTTAGTCCCACACACAACTTGGGTTCTCTTGTTTATAAGCTTCTACCTATTCTAATCAACCGATTCTTTTCTATTAGCCGACATGTTGTCATTTATATTCTCATAGATCCAATTACAACTGAAAATAGGCACTATCAACCCAAAATGCAATGATGCTTTATTACCAAAAGCATTCTTTATTATAACTAACTCCTTACCCACGATCAGCCGAGTTGTCCTTTTCACTGCTCTACTCTTCTTTTGTCATGGTTTCTTTGGTCGCGACTTCTCTTGGTGCCAATATTTTGGTTGTATATTTTCCTCCTTCGCATCTTCTCCTTCTTTGTCTTGTGATTAGATCCTTTATCTTCCCGAGCAATATTATGCCTAACTTGTCTTAGGGCCAACAATCAACTATAGGTTCTGGTTTTGTAAGCTAATAAACAAGTGATGGTTTGTGTTCAAGAACAAAAGAAACATTAGGAACATTTCCTGAAGAGATAGGGATGGCATCAAACTATATAGGAGGCTTTGGGACAATTTGTTCCCACCTAGTACATTTACCTCGTGGAGAAGGGGACCTAATATCCCAACTAACATTGTGAATATAATGATGATGAGATAGCTCAACCAAACTAGGACAAGGTTGTGGAACTTGAGACACATGAGCAGGTGGAGGCTGGTAAAATGGACTAGCATAGGGAGGTCCTAAATAGAGATGACATGTTCTTTCCAACTAATTGGACTCATTGGAGTTGGCATTAAAATGCACTGAAAATATGATATTCATGTTTCTTCTTTCTTCCTAAAGGTATTGACCTTTATTACCCCTTCCCTTGAATGAACTTCTTGAACCCCTACTGAAAAATCTCATCTATGATTTAACAGAACAAAATATGAGCAACCTTTATATCAAATAAACCATTTTTTTTAATAATATAACTAATGAACAATAGAAATTGAATACTCATATTTATTTAATACAAATCCACATAAATTCACTCTTGTTATCATGCAATTGTTGTTAAAGTGTACACAGGGAAGAAACATAGAGGATAGGTTTAGGGATAGGAAATAGACAACATGAAATTGAAAAGGAAATCCCAACCACAGATTCTGTAAAACATTTAAACACAACAACCATCACTATCGAATTCATCCTTATGACTTCATTCCTTTAATTTACAAACATTTGATTTTCAAACAACCAAAACAATAATCATTTAATAATTATTTCAACCACAAACACATGATAAAATAGGTTTCCTTCAAACTGATTGATAGTGTTTACTTAAAATAAACTTAACAATTCCATGACCTTAGATCATTATTTAACAATATGATGGTGTTTTTAAACATATCAATCAGACAGCAAAATTCCTGCTTGAAATACATGGAAATTTACACCACTTTAAGTAATAGTCAAGCCACTTCTGAAAGTTCTTTGTTATGTCACAACTATATATATAATTCCATAGTTTATGGTTGAATTCATGTCGTATTTATGTCGCACATCTTCTCCAGATTTACTTGTGTGAATATTGTTTACATTCACTATTTTTTTAAAGACAAAGAATCCACAAATATTTCATCGTGTAAAAGTTTGAGTTTTAATTGTAGAGTGTTCGCCACAATTATTACTTAATACTTTGGTTATATGATATTGTGATCTTGTCACAATCTAGTTGTGTCAAGGTTTATCCCAAGTTACGGGTGGGTAAACAATGTTTTTCATATTATAAGTCAATAGACTAAGAGATCTCCTTTTATAAAGTTCCACTTAAAGTGGTCATGTCGAAGTGGGAGTTGGTCGCAACCAAAATTTAGGTCGAGGATAAATCTTGTCACAATAAAATCCCGTCGAAGTCAAGTGGTTGTATGTCTAGGTAAAAGTGTCGACCAAAAAGTGGAAAGTTGAGTCTTGTCGTAGAGTAGTCTGTCACATACTTGTCCATCGCAGTAAATTCCCATCGTAGTAAATCTTCATCACAGTAAAAACCCCGTCGTAGTAAAATCCTATAGTAGGTATTTTGGTTGTAATTATTTCAGTTGAAGTAAAAGGTGGGGTTTCCCAAAGGAATTATGTCGCAACCCCAAAAGTAAAAAAAGGGGGGGAAATTTCTTACTGCGCAGTAACTCAATTTTACTATCATAGAAATTCATCCAATATCTGGTATCAAAGTAGGTTTAGGAAAGAAACCTTGTCTTAAAAGGAAAAAAGAAATTCTAAGGAAATAAAAATTTAAAAAATGGCTTCCACTTCTGGTACACACATGTCAAGATTACAAACTCCAATTTTATTGGGAAAGAATTATGAGTATCGGTATCTAACAATGAAGGCTTTGTTTAGAGGACAATATATATGGGAGATAGTCCAAAATCGATCTACAGAACCAGCAAATCGGTGACATATAATAATATCACAGAATCTGAGAAGGATTCCTTGAGGGAACAAAGGAAGAAAAACGTAAAGTCCTTATTCTACATACACCAAGCAATGCATAAAATCATACTCCAAAGAGTAGCACCAGAAAATACCTTTAAGTAGGAAATGGATACATTGGAAACCAACTATCAAGGCTTTGACAAGGTAAAGACTTCTAAATTGCAGATTTTCTGAATATATTTTGAATCTTTTCCAATGAATGACACAGAGTTATTGGAATCATTCTATACTCGAGTTGTTGGGTTGATAAATCAACTGAAATCTCATGGAGAAAATATAAAAGACAGAAGGGTTGTTGAAAAATTTCTTAGAAGTCTTCTCCAAAGATTTGAATCCTTGGTCATGACCTTGAAAGAAAACAAAGACCTGTCACAATTTACCATTGATGAGCTACAAGCCTCACTCATCAATCATGAACATAGACTCAACCAATCAAATACATCATTAGAAGGTGCATTTGCATCACAGTCATATATAATTCATGGAAGAGGCAGGGGAAGATGTAGTTCTAGAGGCAGAGGAAAATGTTTTTTCATTGGAGGATGCAACAACAGTCCCATGATTGTCACTGGTAGAGGACAATATCAAAACCACTGTCAGCCAAGTGGTCACAGGTTTGATAAGTCAAAAATACAATGTCATTACTACAATAAATTTGGTCATTATGAATATGAATGCAGGAATAAGCAGTATGACCAAGGAAGGAAAATCCAAAACCAGTTGAGTAACACCAACACTTCGTTAAGCACAATGTTTTTGGCATGTGAATCCCCAATTGAATGTAATGTAGTCCAATAAAGTCCATGTGACATATGGTATTTATATTCAGGTTGTAGTAATCATATGAATGCTAATTTAAACTTGTTTTCTAGTCTAGATATATCAGTTCAAACTGATGTCACACTTGGAAATGATGTCCAAGTCATAGTTTTAGGAAAATGTATTGTTGGTATTATAACCAAATAGGGGGAGCGAAATATTATGCATGATTTATATTATGTTGAGCACAATTTGTTGAGCATTGGAAAACTGATACAAAAAGGTTATAGAGTCTACATGGATGACAATCAATGTGTGACTAAAGACTTGCATCCAAGCAACTAGCTGATAGAAAAAGTACCAATGACAAGAAATCATTTGTTTCCTTTTTGAGGGTAACACCAGACATGAAAGGAAAGGAAAATACAGTAACTGCATTCAAGGAAGAAAGAAAAGAAGTAGAAAAGCACTTCGAAAAGGAAGAAAAAGACAATGTTGAAATTCAAGCAATGTTTCAATCAGAGGTTCAGGATGAGTCCTCGTCGTGGCATTTCAGTTTTGGACATCTGAATTTTGGTTGAATAAAGCTTGTTGACACGGGAAAGGGGCATAAGAAGGAACTTTGTATGTGTAGCCAAGGAAGATGTGCTGTGCGCGCAATAGAAGGAAAGGATGAAAATGGCTCGCGAAGAAGTGCATGGCAAAGGAAAGGCAAGCACGAAAGTGCGCAAGGGGAAAATGAAAAAAAAGCGAAAGATACAGAATCCAGATCGTGGTTGTATAAGGCGGTGTGAGCCTACAGCTACACACGTGCAAGAAGATATTTGTAAGTCAGGCCGATAGTTCCTCGTGTCAAGTCATGATCACCACAGCTGTAACTAGAGGGGCGGGTGATGATGATGGCTAACAAACTACCGGGATGAAATTGTCCCTGTGTGGCCATGTAAATTAGTATAAATAGGAAGGATGCAATGGTTAGAGGGTTGGTTGGTTGGTCTGTAAGGTTTCCATTGATCATTGTTCAGTTTTTAGTAGTAGTTTGTTATCCAGCGGTAATCCATGGAAGGGGATGCCGATTATGTTGTAATGTCATAGCGATCAGAAGAGGAGTAGACTCTGGAAAAGTATGGTAGTATTAGAGAGACTGTTGAGATACAAATCTGACCACAGTGGGAGCAGACCGCTAGGCGTAGGAGTAGAGTAGAAGAGCGAACTAGAAGCATGAGAGCCATACATATGAACTTAAAGACATATCTCAAGAACAGTTTACATCCCGTAGACTTCAAGGTGCTATATTCTTTCTCATGCCAGATGAAGAGCACCTTGGTGGCTTTTCCTAGATGGGTTTCCATGTTATCTCTTATGTCCAAATCAATGATTTATGTGGTGAATGTTTATGTGATTGATTAATAGTTTCTTTCCATATAAGGTTAAATGTGGTTCAGTTTGTGTTAGTTTCTTGCAATTGGTAGATGGATGAACATGATTTATTTTTGAATTGTAACTGTATAAATATATATTGTTCTGTATCATTCTTGTTATGAACCTCGACTTAAGTCATATACCCGATTGATGTGATTTATTTGTGCTTCACGAGTTGCGCCAGTTGCAAGGGGGAAAGGAAAGTCAGGTTGCATGCGATGACATACAGTTGTGCTCATTCGCGCAGAATCGAATCCTCCGTCCAGCTGCCCTGTTTCCTTCGTTGAGCTCCTTGGTTGTGAGCCAAGGGACTATACTTCCTTGACAATCATGGAAACATGGTTCCAGTGGTTACCCATCTATGAGATATCTTGGGTGAGACTGTGCCTGCTTCGCAGGTGTTGCTGATGGGGCTTGCTTTATCGGGCCAGTATCTTGGGTAGTTGTTGGATAGACAGGATGCGTAGAACCTGGGTCACGCAAGTGGGGAAAAGTGGCTAACAAATGGTTTTGTTTCTGAGACCCTCTTGATTAAATCAGGGAGATGGTGTGGCACCCAATGAAGGAGGAGATAGAAGACTAGCTGGATGCTAAAACACCGGTGTTTGTGCAAGAAGAAAGTGCAGGAACATGGTTCAGTGCAGAAAGATGGTTAGATGATTATATATACTCTGATATTCATGAGATCTTCTTTGTTGAGTTCCCTATTCTACTACATGAATGGTTGATAGGATTGGCATCTAGATGGACGAACTACCAGACAAGGGAGATTACCGAGTGGAGCGATCAACTGGTTCAAGAGGTAACCAGTGTAAGTAACGCTATCTCAAGAGCTATTGATTTTTGGGTTGATAGTATATTGCAAGGGTATATTATTGAGTTTGCAATAGATACCATAACTTTATATAGTGAAGATGAACGATATTTCTTCCAAGGACCATGAAGGAGATACTTATTGAGCATAAGTAAATGGATAAAACTACTTGCTTATGAGAAGGGTCTTTTTCACTTGGATAGATGAGCCATGTGTCTAGGAAGGGGCTATGTCGCTAACAAGTAGGTAAGAACATTGGGAGGAGTATGTGGAGATGTTCCCTGAAAGAATAGAACCTAAAATCGAGGTTGGAGTCCTAAGGAGTGGGAGAATATTTAGATCAGGAAAGAGAAGGAAAACTGAAAGGGGCCGATGAAATCCTAGTTTGTTTGAAGGAAGCGAACACGAACTTCGATCGTGAAAAGATGAAGGGTCTTGCGACGAAGAGGAGGACTATAGCCCAATATCAAAAGGACTTGAAGATCTGGATAGCTCTGATGAGAGCTCAGGGTTAGAGAATAATTATATAACACCGACTATATCGCCTAAGACAAGATCTAGAGTCTCATCCCCTGAAAGGACCTTTAACTTAGATAACACTAGTCCTGAAAATGGTGCCTCAGAAGGTGTAACTAAGTTGAAACCTGCCCCAAACAACCTAAATGCAAAACCAATGGCTAAAACAGATGTTTGGTTACCTACATTTAATGGAAATGGAATGGAAGACCCTGAACAACATTGGTTCCTATGTGAAGCTGCATGGATGGTACGTTTGGTCCATGGCGTTAACGTCAAGAAAGAACAGATGATTACGACCCTAAGGGGTCACGCCCTGGAGTGGTTCATGAAATTTTGTGCCATCCCAACTGGAACACCACAGAAGACCCTCGAGGAAATCTGAGCTGCAATGATCTCAGAGTTTAGAAAACCCAAATCAAAGTCACAATGTATTACTGAGATTAAGGAGATTAAACAGGCTCTAGCAGAAACTGTGTGGTATTTTGGCCAAAGATTCAAGATGCTAATGGCTAAAGTAAGATTCCAAATGTTCAATGTACATCATAAGGAGTGGTTTATTGCTTCTCTGCTACCACGCATCCGAGGGCCATTGATGCAGCAGAAGATTGAGTCACAGATAGAAGCATTGGAGCTGGTGATGAAGCTAGAGGCCTCACCTATTGCTGACGGTGCTGCCGGAATGGTCTAGATTCAGTCATAGCTAGCCAACCACACACTAAAACTTCAAGATATCAAGAAGGGAAAAGAAGGACAAGAGGAATTGTGGTGCACAAAATGTAGAATGGACGGACAGACCAAGGACAACTGTTCAACCTTCATGAATTATGTCACATTTGGTGCACCTAATCCATTGAATGGGAAAATGATACCCTAGTGTCGTATATGCCAGTTAAGAGGTCACCATGACAAGGAATGTGTGTATTTGTAGAAGGTTGTAAGTACCCCTGCAAACTTATTTTGTAAATTTTGTAGATCGGTAGGACATGATGAAAAAGACTGTAGAGCATACCAGCTCTTGAAAGAGAAAACAGTTGATACATACTTAATGAAAAATGAGGGGTTCCCTTAGGTTGAATAGGTGCAAGCCTCATACCAACATGCACAGTTCCTAGCTAATCAGTACCAACAATCGTATGCACTTCAGTAGCCATACGTGTAGAAAAATCCCTATCAACAAAACTACCAGCAGAACCAGTACCCACAACAGCAATTACACCCTCAGGGAAGGGGTGGTGGAAACTTTAGAGGATGAGGTGGTAGAGGAGGATTTGGTAGGGGGAGAGGTCCAGTTACATGCTATAACTATGGACAGTTAGGTCACCTTTCCAGAGATTGTTTGGAGCCTGCAAGGACATGCTCATATTGTAAGGGTTAAGACCATAATGTTGAATAATGTCCTCAGCTGATCGCAAAGTGGCAACCAAGAACTGTTGCCACACCCAATCCCCAACCAAACCCAAACCTGAATGCAAATGCGAATGTTTAGACGATCGTGGTTGAATCACGAGACCTGAACATTACTACCATAACAAGAGGAGGTGCGACGACTAAAGTAGAGCAAGAGAACCCACAAGAACAAGTACAACCGCAAGTGAGGTCAGCGGCACAGAAAAAAGAATCATCGATCGTCTTGAAGCAAAAAGAAGTATTTTGGGATGTGCAATCAGACTTCATAAGCCTTGATGTACCATCAAATTCAACAGAAGTCAAGGACATGTCGTAACGATTCCAACACCTATTACAGAAAAAAGCTTCAACCGAGGTTAGTAAGATGAGACCTCTTCTATCAAGTTGTTTGATGCTAATCCAAGATAAAGATGTTATTGCAGAGCTATAGGCAATAATAGATGAGATCCTTGTAGTACCACAAATTGAGAAGAAGGTTAACCAAGTACGATGAAAATGTAAGACTCACCGCGAATTGAGAATGAATGCATAGATAGGTGATTATGACATGGACTATATCATTTTAGATCTGGGGTCAGGTGTCAATATCCTAACCTGCTAGACTTGGGAAAGCATGGGTAAGCCATGCTTGGAATGGTCTCCTATCCAGCTGTGTGTTGTCAATCAAGCGAAGGTACTACCCATTGGATGATTGAGCAATGTCATCGTCTATGTTGAAGGATTGCACACATATGCAAACTTTGAGGTCATCAACATTGTAGATGATACAAATCCTTACCTTGCACTACTAGGGATATATTGGGCTATAGACAATCAAAACAATTATAAATTTCAAGAAAAGGATCCTCTCCTTTGAAGATGAGGAAATGAGAGTAGTATCACCCGTTGATCCATTTGAGGGGTAAAGATATGTTGAACCTGTTTATAATGAGGGGCAGGTTGACTATCTCGATCAAATCTACAATGTTACAGCTATGCACAAAGATCATATCATTTCAAAGACAGATGGGAACCTAAGCTGGAAGTGTGCAAGTTCATGTACGTCTGATTCAGGGGAGGCTTTAGAGAATTGGAAAAATAGGTTACATGAAGTCTCCATGAGAAGGTGTGCAAGAGTCACAAGGTCTGTGCGACGGGTGGAGACTGAGTTAAGGGAGTTACCCACCTATGAGAGTTTCATATACACTTTGGATATAGCACCCAAGACCTGTGATAACTCTAAGTAGTTGCGACAAGGAAACTAGCAGGTCACTCATACAGTTCTAAAGGTTGAAAAACAACCTATTATTCATAGTACAATCTAGAAAGACAAGGGGGGTATATTTGAGAAGATCAATGACGCTAATGCTCACCAACATAGTGCAGCTACTCAGCAAGACAAAATACCCAGGGATACAGAAGATATCCCGACTAACTCGAGTGGGCCAAAGATAATGGAACTAAGTAAATATTGCAGAGTAATACAAAAGCTCTCGCCGGATGAAGCAGTTGTACAAATCGCAGATCTCTTGAAGGAATACTAGACCCTCTTCCCTCTAAATGATATAGAAAGAAAGGGAATGGTGGGAGACTTAGTTAGGATGAGGATACCTTTGCGATTGCAGACTAATCCAACTCAACAACAACTGCCACCACAACATTATCAATATATCAGGGTGAATCCATCCATAGAAGGAAGAATTATCCTACACTATGATAGCAGAGTCTTCGCGCACCCGCACAAGTTGAAGGAAAATTGGCTAAGGCCATATACCATCACACAAAATATGGGTATGGGCAGAGCACAACTTCAAAAAATTTGATGGTACCCACATCGTGAGTTTGGTAAATGACAGTTGCCTGAAACCTTACTCCGACACGTGTTTAAAAAAAAAAAAAAGCTGCCAAAAGACGTAAACTATTATGTTGAGGGATTGCGACAGAATCAACATAAAGCATGGGAAATAAATAGCCTAGTGGTCACATCATCTCATATACACAAGCGGGCGACCTAAAGTGTGCAAGCAGCAAGAAAGCTAGGGGCCAAAGAATGCAAAAAGCAGGAATGACAGTCTGGCTAGCATTAACCAGCGGATCCATGCCAAAATATTTGTATGACTGGGTCAGTTGCATGGCATTAAATCAATGTAGTATGAGGAGAAAGGTGGCGTACTATTATCTCTCATCAACTGTCTCAACACTAATTTCCATTACTAGTCTAACAAGTGGAGCTCGAAAGGTCAACTACAAAAATTAATGGATAAAGCATTGGAAAAGGCGACCTGAGAGCATGATTAGACCTTAAACTTCTGTCAAATGATGATTGAAGGACATTGTCCAATATTTAAATATTCCTTTCCCCATCAAGACAATTTTCTGTTATGCACTGAGAGCATCGGAGTCGAGCTATTGCAGACCTGCATCCTGTCACCTGTTTTCCATCCCGTTCAAGCCCATGGTAATTAACATTCCCAATGAGAGTGAGGCTTCAGACACCACTGTCATCTCTGGCTGCCCCATTGATGAGGAAGTAGAAACACAGTCAGCCACTAGCCCGTAACTGCAGTAGTCACCAAAGACCGACACAATGGCAAGAACAAGGAGGCCACAAACAATTCCAACCCCTAGTTCACGTCATGTGCTGAACCCAGTCCAGGAAATACAAGTTATTCCAGGCAAGTCATCTGCACGACCACAACTGAGACAAAAGAAACGTAAAGTTCTAGACACTCCAATCGAGCGAGGAAAGACGCCTACTATTGACCAGGGAACTGATGATGAAGATGAAGAACTGCTACCATAGGCAGATCCACAGAGAGAAAGGGTCGACCCAAAATTTCCAGATTACATTAGACCAAGAAGACTTGGCACAGTGCATGCAGATCTCCCAGTGAAACCGGTGACCACTTTGATAGCACCATGGATCCCTGTTGACATACATTTACTGAAGGACATCCTCCCCATGTTAGTTGTTTTGAAACTCTAGGGCTTCGACACTCGGCAGCAAGAGGGATTACAGATAATAGACTGCATGGACATAATACAGGCCACTGAATCTGCTATCAAGGTATTCAAACCACAAGAGTGGGCTGAGGGACTAGCCACTTCTGGCCTAATGAACATGCTGTTCATGCGTCATTTTGGCCATAGCGTACAGGCCAGTGCACATGTAAAGCAGTTACTAGTGTGTGTTCGTAGAGGATACTTATGGCTGGATCAACCATACCCAATTACTACTGAGCTAATAGTGAGAATTACAGGGCTCCCAAGTGAAGGCAAAGATCCTCTGCCTTACCTCACTAAGCATAATACTCAGGACATTAAGTAGAAACACAACCTTTAGCATGCAGGACGGGGATACTTAATTGGGCCCATCTAGGACAAAAGTGTTTGGGTTGCTACAAAAATATTATGCTGTAAAATATTTCATAAAGTGGTACAGACGCAATGTTCCGCAAGGGTAATAGAAATTGCAGATTTATGTGCACGGGGACAAAAATTCAATTGGTCATGGTACTTGCTCCATGCCCTGCTTGAAGATGTGATTCTGGCACAACAAAAGGAAGGTCATAAATTATACTATTCTTGGCTGCTATTTTTGATTTCCTTCACTATCTGGGCTGACCCCCCGGACTATGTACAAATGGATGTCCTGATATCCTATTTAGGGGAAAAATATTATAATCTATGGGAAGACAAGGCTGATAGCAAGCACCAGTAGGATAGCAATGTGGTATTCTTCTTGCACGTAGAGGCACTGCAACAGGTTTTTCGGCAAACCCACTGGATCTGCACCACAACTGTGCAAAGGTATGCTTCTTTCATCAAATTTGAAGCTGATATGCATAGTATAAATATGTTTCCTATATAAGTTCCACGTCGACAAATACATCAAGACATATTCGTAGTAACTGATGATGATGTGGATGCAATTGTCAAGCTTTGGCTAGAGGAATGGCTCAACCCACTTGCAGAACCACTTCCTGAAGAGTAGAATGTAGAAGAACCACCAATTCACCAATTTCATGGTGAAGAGCAAGAAGGGGATGATACCCAAGGGGATCCATCGCAAGAAAACATGGAAGATGATGATGATACAGAGGACTCAGACCACCATCCTTCTACACAGCCGCATGCTGAAGAATAGACATAGAATCGTGTGTAGCCCGAGGAAGGCCAATCGTTGTGGAAGTAGCAGAAGGCAGACAAAACAACAAACACCACTACCTTAACAGAGGATGAGTTGCAAGAACTTGCCAACGCCGTGGCAAAATTTGCACAAGATAACCTTGGTGGAATAAGGGCCCAATAAGAGAGTATCACTTCCCAAGTCTAGACCCACCTCAATTAGTTAATAGAAGCTATCAATGAGGTCAAGCACACGGTGGACACCAAAGCATATCGCATTGATCCTAACATACCACTACTCACACCACCGTGGGAACCACCAATCAAGGTACTCATTCAGACGCAAGCACTTGATGTGAAGGAAGAGACAACTATAGACATTGATAATAGCACTACTGAGATAGACTTCTCCAAGTTGCTATTGGATGAGATCTATATCATCCAGCAGGCAGCTACAGCTGAACTCCAACTAAAAAAAAACGTGGTTTCTCACCAGGAAGCAAAGCAGAAAAAGAAGGCCAAGCTGCACAAGGCCCCATTGCAAGGAAAAGATCGGGAATTGTAGGAGCACACCAACCTCCTGGCCGAGAAGACGCAAGAAATATTGGCCTGGGAGCAAATCCATGTCATGTTGGCAGATACTATTAAGAATGTCATTGCAACATTCCCACCAGAGGCTGGGCAAGCCGATGAAGACTCCTTGGCTAAAGTGGCCAGGCTTGCAAAGATCGACAAGATCTTCAGCGTCAAGTAGAAGATCTGCAAGCCCGCTAGATACCAAGCACACCCCTAGAGGTGCCGGCAGAACGAAGAACAGTAGTATCTGAAGCTGCTACCAAAATTAAAGGTGGAGAAGCAATCTACGCAAAGGCCGCAGACACTCTTACGACCATTTGGGAAGCATTTCTTGAGGATGACGCAACTAAGAAAATAAGGTAGCACATTCATGAGGCAAATCAGCGCATCACTAATACAAAGGTGGACATGTGGAAGCTACCCCTCCAACAAAAGGTCATTAAGCATGCAGAGATCAAAGTATCTAATAGGAAGTCCATACCCTTCATGAACAGGAGAAGGCTAGGGAATCCAAGGTTGAAGAATTCCAGTAAGAGGTAGGAAAGCTCACACACCATATTCAGTCGATGCAGCAAAAGCTTCAAGACATATTATAGTCGATAGAGAAAGACTTGTTGGAGCATGTACAGTCCAACCAGGTGGAGAAATTGGCTGCGCAAGCAGAGGAAGCTGTGGTGGAAGTTGCTAAGATAGAAGTAATGGTGTAGGCATTCCAAGGCAAGGTCTGTGCTACTGAGAAAGCAGACCCATAACCAACAAGTTTAAAATAATGGATGCAAAGGAGACCAAGTTACTCGGCTGAAAAAAAAAATATATTTTGAATTTTGGAGGAAACCATAGCACCGCGTGTGCATGGCAGGCTGGTAGAACTTAAGGAAAAAGTTGTGAAGACATGATGAGACACATTACAACTGCCACCAAAACTGATTATTAAGCAAGTGATGGAAAATCCGAGATAGCTGGCACTTGTTGACAGAACGTTAAATGCATTAAGATTCAGATGAGATTTTGTGTTTGGACCAGGACAACACTGCAGCCGGATCAAGTGTGGAGAACTCGGTCACCATGACCGTCCAGCCCATCCACACATGCTCATGACTATCACTACCCAAAAGTGGCAACGCCGGTAATAATATCATATCTAAGAAGGAAATTCAGTACACAAGGTGAGGTTCTTGTCCTCATAATGCCACTAGATAATCCTGCACGAAGGAAGACCCAATGCTCTTCCTATACTATCAGGGTTCACTTGCACTAAGTAGTCATCACTGTGTTATGCTACTCACCCACCAGATACAGTTACAAATGAATTGGAGAGTCTCCTGCCGAGCAGCCTTGAGGGCTAAAGTTGTTGCTATAGATTTTAGTCTATCGGGTGTATCCAGAGATAGCAAGAAGAAAGATGGTGATAGTCATACAGTTGTTTCAACCCATTAACAAGCATTCAGCGAAGTCATAATTGGCTATTAGTATATCAGTAGAGCAATGGCCCTATCGGTGGCACCAGAGTGGACTCCTGTAGGGACTAAAGACCCGACCCATTTTGACAAGATCTGCGGGGTCCGGTCCACAGTCTCTGTAGTCTTTCACAAATTCTGCAAGCTTGGAATATGACCATGGAATCCACCCCTTCAGGCGGGATCTCCGTCTCTTATCAGGCTACAAGGGGTCCAATGGGAAAGAGTTGGCTTGAACTCTATGCTGCTTAGGTGAAATTTGTCAAAGTTTGGCAAATCACTCACCTCCACCACCCACGATAGCAAGACTTGTCCAGTTTTCAATATGGACAAGTCTTCAAATTTCATATCTATGGCAAAGAGGGTGGTGAAGACAGCGGTGCAGAAGAGAGAAACTTGAAGAAGCACATCAAGAGAACAAGCTGTAGCAACCCGCAACAACTGCACATCAACTCTCTGGAGCATGAGAATGGTGGAAGGACCAAGGCCACATGAATTGTTGTGTTGGAATGGGACACTAAGTACCCTTGGTGAAATTGGAGGTGAACTATGACAAGATGATGCGAGAGTCCCATAGAAAAGACAACATTCCTCTTCGCAGGGATCTTGGCCTCAATAAGAAGCGCATAAGCTTACCTTGTCGGCTCAAGAAAAATTTGCCACCGAATCCTCCATTACCTATCCTCTAAAATGGTGCTGCGAAACAACCTGTATCAATGTCCTTATCTCTGTTGTAGTAAAGATAACAATTTGCAGATAGATTCAGAGAGTTCATATAGAAATGTCGGGGTCACGATGATAAGGACGATTCCAGGATTGAAGATAAAGGTAAAAGGTCAATGAAGCGGAAGGGGCCTAATACAGGTTCTGGTAGCAGTAAACCTTCTATGAGTGATTCTGCTAAATTACTTCAAGCGATTCCAAATGTGAAGAGGGGCCAGATTAAAGACAATAGGAGGAGAGAAACAAAAGAACCTGTCAAAAAGTTTCCTTGAGAAAAAAGAAGAAGCAAGGAGAGGATTGCGCAAGCTAAGATGCAGCTGAAGCTAAAAAATAAAAAATAAAAATCTCTATATTTTTCAAAAAGATACTGCATAGATCTGGCCGCTCATATGTCCCTTGCTTAGTGACTCAGAACGAGCCACAGGTGAGTGTTGGGGGCCTGTTGGCTTGGGAAAGGGGCATAAGAAGGAACTTCATGCACACAACCAAGGAAGATGCGTCGTGCACGCGATAGAATAAAAGGAAGAAAAGGGCCCGCGAAGGAAGAGCAGAGAAGTGCGCGACAAAGGAAAGGCAAGCACAGATGTGCGCAAGGGAAAAACGGCTGAAAATCAACAGATACAGAATCTAGATTGTGGCTGTATAAGGCGGCATGAGCCTACAGATATGCACGTGTGAGAAGATATTTATAAGTCAGGCTGATAGTGCCTCGTGTCAAGTCATGATCACCACAACTGTAACCAGAGGGGCGACTGATGGTGACAGCTAACAAACTGCTGGGATGCAGTTGGCCCTATGTGGCCATGTAAATTAGTATAAATAGGAAGGATGCAATGGTTAGAGGGTTGGTTGATTGGTTTGTAAGGTTTCCATTGATCATTGTTCAGTTTTCAGTAGTAGTTTGTTATTCAACGGTAATCCATGGAAGGGGATGTAGATTATGTTGTAATGCCATAGCGATCAGAAGAGGAGTAGACTCAGGAAGAGTATGGTAGTATTAGAGAGGCTGTTGAATCATGGTTTTGACTGCAGTGGGAGCATACCACTGCGAGTAGGAGTATAGTAGAAGAGTGAACCAGAGAGCATGAGAGCCATAAGTCTGACATTAAAGACATATCTCAAGAACAGTCCGCATCCCGTAGACTGCAAGGTGCTATATTGTTTCTCATGCCAGATGAAGAGCACCTTGGTGGTTTTTGTCGTATGGGTTTCCATGTTATCTCTTGTGTCCAAATGAATGATTGATGTGGTGAATGTTTATGTGATTGATTAATAGTTGCTTTCCATATGAGGTTAAATGTGGTTCAGTTTCTGTTAGTTTCTTACAATTGGTAGATGTATGAACATGATATCTTACTGAATTGAAACTATATAAATATATATCATTCTATATCATCCATGTTATGAAACTCGACTTAATTCATAGAGTCAATTGATGTGATTCATTTGTGTCGTATGAGTTGCGCTAGCTACGAGGGGGAAAGGAAAGTCAGGTCATGTGCGATGACATATAGTTGTGCTCATTCACGTAGAACCGACTCCTCCGTCTAGCCGCCATGTTTCCTTCGTTGAGCTCCTTGGTTGCGAGCCAAGGGACTATACTTCCCTGATAATCACAGAAACATGGTTCCGAAGGTTACCCATCTATGAGATATCTTAGGTGAGACTGTGCCTGCTTTGCAGTATTAATTTGTCATAGTGGTCTAGGAACTGAAAACATAGTCTCACAAAGAATACAGATAAATATGCATAAAATTGGCAAAATGGTGCTGCAATGGGAGTAGCAGCTCTGTATAATCAATGAATAATGAATAATACAATACAATGATCATGCAAAGTGCATGAATTCCAAGACAATTTGAATACTCAAAGAGGTCATTCGAATTGAATGGATGTGTGTAGCTTAACTGACTGTAAGCCATAGTGAACACACTAGTTAACCAACTGATCAAGTGCCGATTGACTCAATTGAGTACTAACTAAAGTCGGAGTGTAATGAATGACTAAGTATAACTAAAATTATCTCAGACACATGTCACTGCATGCCAACCAACAAGTGGTAGCGCATCAATAACTCCAATGAACCCCGATGAGGTTGACTGAAGTCAACTGGTCATCAGAAGTGGTTGTAGGTTCTTGTGTTAGCTCCAGTTCATAAATAATCATTAAAAATAATTAAATAATGAATGGAGGCACCTTCACCACTTAACTTAACTGATTGTAACCATTAGTTATCAATTAGGTGCATTTATGACACTCAGATCACTCCCGGAGTGCTCCAGTTGGCCTCCCCAAATGAAGGAGAAGGCTTAGTTGGCCTCCTTGACTGAAGGTAGGCATGGGTGTGCTCATGCTAATGTCATACAGTGCTCCTCTGATGTCAATTAAGTCAATAAAACTTAGGATAGTGGTTTAAAAAGGCCAAATTGGCCAAATTAAGTGTGCATGGTGGGTACATGTCTCCAACACCCTCCCTTAAGCTATACTCAGGAGAAGTAGAAACATAAATTGCATGAAATGATAGGGCCTCGGAAACTAAGGCCATAGGTCACCCTATACAATAATGTAACTCCAACAATGCTCAAAAATAAATCTAAGTGAGGAAAAGAGAGAAAACCCAGTGGGAAACCCCCCCCCCCCCCTCAAGATGAACACTGAAAGTAGTTTGATCACCCTGATGAACTCACCCCCAACAGTGAACGGAAGTAAGTGAACTTCTTTTCTAAAAATATCTTGGTGAAGATGTCTGCAATCTGCTCATCAGTCAGACAGTATTGTAGAATGATGTTCCTGTCATGCACTAACTCTCTGATGTAGTGCATGTGTATCTCTACATGCTTGGTCCTCTACCTAGTAACTAGATCTATGGATATCTTAATAGCACTTTGATTGTCACAAAAGAGGACAGTGGACACAGTACTACCAAGTTCAAACTTTTAAAGAATGCCTTGCAACAAAACAGCTTGGATGCAAGCATTCACCGCTCCTTGGTACTCGGCCTCTGCTGAAGACAATGCTATGGTGGCCTGATTTTTTCTATACTAGAAAATGGGGCCACCACCAAACATGAATACATATCCAGAAGTATGCTTTCGATCAATAGAATCACCCACCCAATCGGAATTTGTGTAACCAACTAGCTCTAGCTCGGAGTCTGCAGCATAGTGAATGTCGTAGGTCTTGGTTCCCTGAATATACTGGAGGATCCTCTTGGCTGCCTTCCAATGAATATCATGAGGCTGATACATGTATCTTGACACAGGATTCATGGCATAGTAGATATCAGGATGAGAATGATTCAAGTAGAGAAAGCTACCTATCAACTGTTGATAAATAGTGCAGTCCATGGGAGGTGTGTTTTTTCCTTCTTCAAGGCTGATCCCTGAAAGGAAAGGGAATGGAGCAGCCTTACATTCAGCCATGTTAAAATTTAATGACAGGTCTGATATGTATTTGGATTTATCGACCATTATCCCATCAAAATTTTGCTCAATTTCGAGCCCTAGAAATTGCTTCAAGATCCCTAAATGGCTCATTTCAAATGCATTGTGGAGAGCAGTTTTGATGATTGAAATAGAAGTAACTGTGCTACCTGTAATCAGTAAGTCATCAACATATAAAACAATAATAATCAAATTACCATTATACTGCTTTTTATACACATTTGGATCTGATTTACACCTTTGGAAGTTTTGCGAGAGAAGGAAGGCACCCATCTTGGAATACCACTCTCTTGTGGCCTGTTTTAACCCATATAGTGACTTCTTTAGATTCAAAACCAAAGATGGATCAGAAATGTAGCACTTAGGCTGCTTCATGTATATCTCCTCATGAATATCTCCATGTATAAAGGAATAATAACATCCATATGATGCACTTCCCAGTGCTTAGATGCAGAAATTGTCAAAACTAGGCGGATGGAGTCCATTTTTGCAACCGGTGCAAAAGTCTCATGGTAGTCCACACCTTGGACCTGGGAGAAACCTTTTGCTACCAGGATTTCCTTATATTTTCAGGTGCTACCATCAGCAGCAATATTATTCCATAAAACCCACTTGCATTGAACCAATTTCCTCCTCGGAGGAAGAGAAACTAGCTCCCAAGTGGTGTTTTTCTGAAGAGAATTCGTCTCTTCATCCATGGAAACTTGCCATCTTGGATCCTTCCGAGCATGGTAGTAAGACTTAGTGTCTGAAATTATCATCAAATAACAATATTCAGACAGCAAATAATCAAGACAAGAGAGTGCAATACCTGCTCTTTGGAAATCGGACCGAGTTCTCCTTGGATCATCTCGATTTCCAATGTTATCTTCTGTGGAGGAGAGTGTCTGTCGGGCCCAAGTTGGGAGATGATTTTGTACTTCATGTTCTGATTCAGCATCTGATGTTTTCTATACACTGATATCAGAAATCATAGGATCCAAATTAGGGTCATCACCCCCAATTATATCATCCAAATATTCAATAGAATAGGAAGGAAATTCAACAATTTTCTCCTTCACTAGTTCTACCTCCTGAAGAGGCTCATCAAAATTGACACTCCTTTCAATGATGATCTATTTTGTTTTGATATATAGCAGATTGAAACCTTTTGATTCATTATGATATCCAATAAACATACATTCTATGCTTTGTGGTTTCAACGCCCTCCTTTTATCAAGTGGAATTCGGGCCCATGCAGTGGACCCAAACACCCGCAGATTCGACACATCTGGCTTGTGTCCAAAGTATGCTTCAAAAGGGGTCTTCCCTTTCACACATGGGTGTGGTACTCTGTTTTAAAAATATTTTTCATCATTCATGGCTTCAGCTAACAAATTTGCAGCCAACTTCTTTGATTCCAACATACAGGTGGTCATCTCCTTGAGAGACCGATTCTTCCTCTCCGCTACACCATTTTGCTGGGGAGTGTAGGGGACTAAATGCTGGATCTGAATACCACTTTGAGAAAATATATGTAGTAACTCATTATTGACATACTCCCTGCCATTATCAGATCTCAAGATCTTGATCTTTTGGCCAGATGCATTCTCAATCAAGGCCTTCAATTCAATGATTTTTTCCAAGACTTCCAACTTCTTTTTGATAAAAAAGACCCATGTGTATCTGGAAAAGTCATTCGTGAAATTAAAAATGTACCTTGATCCATTCATGGATGTGATAGGCATGGGACCACTGATATCAGAATTTATCAGTCCCAAGATGCAAGATGCTTGGATTTCCTTCCCCCGATCGAACTTGTGCTCAGGGTGCTTTCCAACAGCACAGCCCTTGCAAATTCCAGTGGTAGCTTTAATGACCAGGAGGCCTTTAACAATAGAATTATTCTATAATTGATGCAATTATTTGAATTTCATATGGCCAAACCTCTCATGCTACAGTATACTAACTTCATTTCCATGAGTCAACAATGCGGTGGGCTTTGCATCCGCCACAAAATGGGAGAACTCGTAAGCTTTTGCATGATGGTTTGCAAGGCCTTTTGCTACAAGTTTTCTGGATGCAAGTTCTATGATCTCTACATCATCTGGGCTAAAGGAGACTCTCTTGGGCACTCCCGTATGTGTCATTTGATAAACAATTAGGAGGTTTGATGCAAGAGATGGCACATGCATAACATTGGAAAAATAACCATGCTCAAGAACTACAGTACATTGTCCTTCGGATATGATTGTGGAGTCATCTCCCATGTGGATGGGATTGGATTTTTCGGTCTCCAAAGATGAGAAGGAGTCTCTTTCAGCCATCATGTGGTTCAAATCTCTAGAATCTATCAAGAGTGCTTTGGAATTCGAAGTGCTTGCCATGAGGGCATGACCTCTTTCATGCTGTGGTTCCCGATCTTGCTGATCTCTCCTCTGAAAGATTTTCGAAAGATTGATGTGATTTTTCTCAAGAAGAGAAGTAGCTTCATCAAGTTTCTTTTTCATGCAGGCATGTTCAGGGTGGAATCCATTCCCGCAGTGTGAACACTTGACTTTTTCCTTCCCATGATTCCCTTTGCCTTTGTTCTTCTTCGAGCTGGAAGGCTCTTCATGCTGTTGGTTTTAAATTTTAGGGTTAGGAGATTTGAATTTGGTTTTTGGGTTCTTGTACTGCTTTCATTTACCCTTCAGATCTTTGGGCCCCAATGCATAGAGGGCTTGATCACGGGAGGATCCGATGATCCCCATCTAGACAAGCTTATTATGTTCACTTGTTAAAGACTCAATGAAGGAATTGAGTGAAGGCATCTTCCATCTAGGGGTTGTGAGCTTCCCCACATGGAATGTAGAGACAAACACTAAATAATCAGCTCCAATTTTGGAGAGTATGGCGAGGATGAGCTGATCATCCTACTTCTCCACCTTACATTTCTTCAACAGTAAGACAATGTGCTTGAACTTTGTGAAAAAATCATTTAAGGTCTCGAAATTGGAAGGCTGGAGAGACATCAACTCATTTTCAAGCTGGTATACTCTCAAATCATCCTGTTTTCCATACAGGGTTTCCAATTTGTCCCAAATTTCCTTTGGAATCTTCAATCCCGAGAGATGGAAAAGAAGATCCCGGGAAACAGAGAGGCACAATAATCCGAATGCTTCATATTTTTTGTTCAAGAATATATCTTTGTTTGTCATAGAAGCAGGCTCTTCTTCAGTGTCCATAGTGACCCTATAGAGTCCTCTGGCACGTAACGGGATCTCCATGTCTCCTTTCCATGAATGGAAATTGAACGGAGTCAAGAGTTCTACTGAAGAAGCCATTTCAAACTGCAGGAGCGAATGCTTTCACCTGTTAAAACTTGAAAATCACAACAAAAGGGGCACTGTAAGGTTGGACAGCCTGTAAATTTTAGGCTTTCACCACACCCAACATAGTTGATCAAGCAAGCTTGATCAACAATTCCTTTACTTGGGGTATTAAGTTGTAAGCCTTGGCTTCTAGTGTAGTGCTGGAATTTTGAGCTTTTGCTCAATTTTCATGTAAGATATGTCAAAAACCTTGTTTTTGAGAGATATGAGCTTCGTCCTGCTGTGAGCTCTGATAACATATTAATTTTTCACGGTGGTATAGGAATTGAAAACATAGTCTCACAAAGAATACAGATAAATATACATAAAATTGGAAAAATGGTGTTGCAATGGGAGTATCAACTTTGTATAATCAATGAATAATGAATAATACAATACAATGATCATGCAAGGTGCATGAATTCCAAGACAATTCAAACACCCAAATAGGTCATTCGAATTGAATGGATGTGTGTAGGTTTATTGACTATAAGCCACAGTAAACACACTCGTTAACCAACTGATCAAGTGCCGACTGACTCAACTAAGTCCTAAATGAAGTCAAAGTGCAATGAATGACTTAGTCTAACTGAAAGTAGCTTAAACACATGTCATTGCATACCAACCAACAAGTGGTAGTGCATCAATAACTCCAATGAACATCGATGAGGTTAACTGAAGTCAACTGGTCATTAAAAGTGGTTGTAGGTGCCTGTGTTAGCTCCAGGTCATAAATACTCATTAAAAATAATTAAATAATGAATGGAGGTGCCTTCACCACTTAACCTAACTGATTGTAACCATCAGTTATCAATTAGGTGCATTTATGACACTTAGATCACTCCCGAAGTGCTCCAGTTGGCCTCCCCAAATGAAGGAGAAGGCTTAGTTGGCCTCCTTGACTGAAGGTAGGCATGGGTGTGCTCATGCTGATGTCATACAGTGCTCCTTTGATGTCAATTAAGTCAATAAAACTTAGGATAGTGGTTTAACAAGGCCAAATTGGCCAAATTAAGTGTGCATGTTGGGTAAATGTCTCCAACACATAGGTGTTGCCTATGGGGCTTGCTCTATTGGGATGGTATCTCGGGTAGTTGTTGGATCGGTGGGCTGCGTAGAACCTGGGTTTCCCAAGTGGGGAAAAATGGCCAAAAAATCTAATGCACACAAAGAATATGGTGAAAGGAGTTCCATTAATCGACAAAACAAAGAGAGTTTGTGAAGGATGCATTTTTGGCAAGCAACATAAAGATAATTTTCTAGTTGAAAAGTCATACAGAGCACACACACCACTTGATGTTGTGCACTCTGATATTAGTGGCCTAATGAAGACATCATCCATGGGAGGATGCAATTTTTTTTTTACTTTTAATGATGATTTCACAAGAAAAACATGGGTATAATTTTTTAAACATAAATTTGATGCATTTGGATGTTTTTAGTAGTTTAAGGCACTCATGGAGAACCAGAGTGGACACAACATCAAAATCTTAAGGACAGACAAAGGTGGTGAATATGTCTAAAATGAATTCCTAAATTTCTACAAGTCCTATGGCATACACAAGTAATTCACTGCATAGTATACACCTCAACAGAACGGTGTCACAGATAGAAAGAACATAACCGTTATGGATATGGCATGCAACATGATGGAAGATAAGCATTTGTCAAATGAATATTGGGCTGAATGTTGTACAGGATTATACACCTTATAACCATAGGTCTGGGGTTACCAACATACTCAATTAACTTGCAGACAATTGACTTCTAAAGTGCAGTAAAGGAAATAGGAGGATGAGAAAGACTTACTCGATTAACGAAGGTCGATCCTTGCTTGTCCTCTTCCGTTCCACTTCACCTCCAAAGTCTTCAAGGTTTCTCCTCCTTCACCTGTCAAGAGTCAATCTTCCAGATACAAGATGATTCATATATATATAAGTAGGTTAGATAAATCATATATAAAATGCAGAAACACTAACATTTATCAAACCAATATACATGAGACACATATGGAAGAAGGATTCTCTTTATTATCAACGATGAAAGAGTTCAGATTACAACCCAACGCCTGAGACAAGGACTCCTCTGCAACCAAAGGATTATGAGTTCCACTGCTCCAAAGACTTCTGTATAAAATCCACCAGCATAACTTTGCTCTCCAAGTCTCTGTATCCAACACCCTCCCAAAGGCCTGTATTTATATGGATGAAATAAGGAAGTTTCGAAGGTTGAGGAGGTTGAGACAGTTAAGGTGATTAAGGTAACAATGCTTAACTAATATCAAGTCATCGCGTATTTTATTTTTAAATGTAAAAGATAGGCATCCGCAGGTATCAAGAAGGACAACTCGCGTATGATCCGCGACTTTCTATAAGAGCAACCCGCAGATACATCCATCCGCGACTTGCAAACACCAACACTCGCGAATGATCCACGAGTTGCATATGGATAGGGTCGCGGATATGTCTTGACATATCTAAAAAGGAAAAGTAAACCACTGGATGGATAATGAATGTCATTTACAAGAAGCTCATCTATAGTGTTTTGGGCAAACCTCAATCCATAGATGTCCTTTTGTGTGCCAACATGAGGGATGTTGGCACTCGGACGGAGAGGTGCCATTTAGGTGGATAACACTGAAGCAGTAGCAACTGATGTATATATTATGAACCAATTTCTGATAAAGAGCATGAAGAACAAAGTCCCTCAAGAAGCATGGACATGTATGAATCACAATTATTCTCATTTAAATGTTTTTGGTTGTGTCGGATATGCTCATGTTCCAGATGAGCTAATAAAGAAACTAGACAAAAAGGGACATAAATGTATTTTTGTTGGTTACTTTGAAGACATAGAATCATACAAGTTGTATGATATTGTTGCAAGGAAATTATTAATTAGTCACAATGTTCAATTTGTTGAGAATAATCATGGGATGGAACCATTTAGAAGAATGTCAAGATTGTGTTCATTGTGAAGCATGATGACTGTCAAACACCACATGTAAGCCAAAATGTCGCAGCACTGTCGACTCCTAGGACATCATGACATGGTTCAACACAAGGAACATTGACACAAGTCGCAGCTCAAGCTATGTTGACAAGCACACCAAGAGGACCACAATCTCCATCAAGCAGTTAGTTGAGGTTGACATCGACAGATCCAATAAAGAAAAGAAGTCTGCATGAGATATATGAGGTTGATACAACAAATTCACTCTCTCATTTTGCATTATTTTCTCAAATAGATGATCCTCTAACATTTGAATAAGCTATCAAAGAATAAGTATGGGCACAAACAATGGATGAAGAAATAGAATTCATTGAGAAGAACCAAACACGAGAGCTGATAGATGTACCAAAAGATACTGATGAAATTAGTGTTAAATGGATTTACAAGACCAAGCAAGATGTTGATGGGAATGTGCAAAAGCACAAGGCATGAATGGTTGCAAAAGGATTCAAACAACATCCCAACATAGACTTCAATGAAACCTTTGCACCTGCCACACACATGGATACAGTCAGAACAGTTATGGCCATTGCTGCACAAAAAAATGACATGCCTACCAAATGGACGTTAAATCTACTTTTTTTAATGGCTATCTAGAGGAGGAGGTGTATGTAGAACAACCACAAGTTTATAAAGTTCTAGGACAAGAACATAAAGTATACAAGCTGAAAAAGGAACTCTATGGTTTGAAGCAGGCTCCTAGAGCTTCGTACAGTCACATTGATTCCTATCTCACCTAGAATGGATTTCACAGAAGTGAAAGTGAATCAATGTTGTACACCAAATTTAATGAACAAGGTAACATGTTAATTGTCTACCTGTATGTGGATGATTTAATATTTACTCGTGATTTTGGCATAAATCATTTTAGAATAGTCACGGAAATCGAATTTGAAATGAATGATTTGGGGCTTATGAATTTTTTTTGGGGCATTGAATTCCATCAGTCTGAAAGTGGTATAATTATAATAGAGTCGAAGTATGCAAGTGCAATTTTAAAAAGATTCAATATGTCTAATTGCAAGGCATCCCCAACACCATTAATAACAGGTTTAAAATTGAGCAAGGATGATGATGGATCGACTATTGATCATACGCTATTTAAAAGGCTTGTTGGTGGCCTTATGTATTTAACTACGATAAGACCAGACATAATGTATGGAGTAAGTATGATATCAATATTCATGGACTCACCAAAAGACTCTCATTGGAAATTAGGCAAGACAAGTACCAGGTATATAAGCGGCACAAAGGATCTTGGAATTATGTATTCAAACTCATTGGATACATTGACAACAACAATGGAGGAAACATATATGATAGGATAATGGAGGCAACATAGATGACAGGAGAAACACATCTGGGTATACATTTCATTTTGGTACAGGTGTTGTGTTGTGGGCTTCAAAGAAACAACCCATTGTAACTTTGTCTTCAGTAGAAGCAGAGTATGTCGCAGCTACAAGCGAAACATGTCAAGTTGTTCGGATGCAAAAAATACTAATAGAATTGTTCCAAAACCAGCAAGAATCAACAACCATTTACTGTGACAACAGTTCAACCATTGCATTGTCGAAGAATCATGTATTCCACAAGAGAACCAAGCACATCAACACAAGGTCTCATTTCATAAGAGAATTGGTGAATAACAAAGAGGCTTGTTTAGAATTTTGCAGGTTTGAATATCAAGTCGCATACATCTTTACAAAACCATTGGTAGGGGATATGTTCCAGTATTTACAAAGTTATTTAGGAATGAAAAGTTTTGTTTAGTGAATTTTGTCATGCATAGAGTAAGTTTCAACTCTGAAACTTTTTGTAATATTAATGGGGAGTGTTGGAAATATTAATTATTTGGATATCTACATATCATGTCTCAGTTGACTTAGTCAGAGTCTACAGAAGTGCAATGATGTCAGGTAGTCTCTCAGAATGAAGAGTTCGTGTCTCTCCATATTTAAGCAGTTGAATTGAATTTCTGAAGTTAAGTTTTTAGGTAGAAATTAATTACAGTCTTTAATGTTAGTTGGTAGCTTCCAATAGAATCAAATTTTAGTCTTTGTATATGAAGAAGAAGACAAATGAAAAATAGAGAGGACAAAAGAAGACAGCAAGCACAGAGTAGTGGAGAATAAGAATAAAAATTGTGAGAAGAGTTTGAGAGCTCAAGCACTTGCATTTGGAATGTGTTGAGAGGTAAAAAGTGAAACATCCTTGTTAATTTCCAAGTTTGTAATTGTATGGAGATTGATCACAAGTTACAGGTTTGTAAAAATTGTTTTTCATATTATAAGTTAATAGACTAAAAAATATCCTTTTATAAAATTCCACTTAAAATAGTCCTTTCTATCAGTCCCAAATGTATAAAAAAAGAATTTTTTTATTGCCCAATAACTCAAGTTCACTGTGTCAACAAGTCATCCAAGAGAAAACACAATATTTCTCTGCAAATTCTTCTAAAGATCATCCAATAACCAACTCAAATCACTCTTTTAAAAGACAAGGTGAATACTGAATTACCAGCACCTTTCTCAAGGTCTTACGGCTGAACTAATGTTAGACTGTAGCGGCAGAGTATTCAATAGTCTCACTTTCTTCAAAACTCATGAATTTTCTCTTCGCTGCGTATATTTTAAGTCACGTCTTTTCTTATTCGTGGATAGTCTCTATCGTAGAATTTTCCCACCTTAAATTATTTTCAAAATGGTTCTTTGGAAGTTTCTTGATCCACCCATTAAAAAAATTATAAACTAGATTCTCAAAACAAAACTTCTGTCCTACAAAAACTTACAAATACTTCGATTTTTTAAGAGTATAATCGTAAAGAATCTTTTTAAATAAACTTCCTTTGTTAAGAAACCTTTCTTCATTGGCTTTGTGGATGGCTTGTTTTCTTACAAATGGAACAATCGGGATTCTTTCCTCAACGGGTTATTCTACCACTAACAAATCTAACTAATGATTGTTGGCTTCTCTTCTGGAACGTTGTCCAATGATTGGTGGCTTCTCTTTTGGAACATTGTCCAATAGTTGGCTCAAACATTTCCAAACAAAACTGCTCCTGCTTCTACAGGGCCTTCTCTCCAATCTTGAAGAGGTTCTCCATAATTTAAAATCCGTCTTGGATCAACCAAACCCTTTGATACCATGTTCAATTATAGGAGAAAGGAAACAAATGAGCTGTATCAAACCACTAAGAACTGAACTATTTATCTATTATGACCGACTTTATAGCTGAATGCAACTAAGATAACATATTATCACTGACTATATAACTGAATGCAACTAACACAAGACAACCGATTAGATTAATACTCCTAACAAACAATACAGCCAAAGCAAACAATACAGCCAAAGCACCACTGTAGAAGGAGCAAGTCGATAAGTCGACTTGAACGACAGCCGACTTAGTTGATCAGCTGACTAAGTCGATGAGTCGACGTAGTCAATCAGCCGACTAAGTCAGTCGGCCGACTAAACTAGAAATTAGGTCGACCACCTAAGGTCATATCTATTCACTGAACTGACAAGTAGTTATTTTGTAACCATTTTGTAATCATATATATTAGGCTGTTGAGCCAAATGGGAACTCAGTTCAGTTCTCTGTGTTGGATGGACTCATTCATGTAATATAATCTGTTAATTCACCTACTTGTTCTTATATCTTGTCTCTGTTTTATATGTATGTTTTAGTATGTATTATTGGTAACCTTATGTGATCTGTGAGATTACAACATTGGTTCCATTGCCGGTAGTACATGTCTGAAATGTATGCAAACAAATGATATCATAGCAGGAGATTAAGGACTGGTGGGAATGTAAAGTTACAAATTATTTGCAGAATTACACACAAAGGAACAGATTAACAATCGCACAAGCAAAAGAAAGATTCTTCACAGAAACACATGATAAGTTTGTAGAATCAATGCCCCAACTTCTGAAGAAACTCCTGGATGAGAAAACCGGAAGGGACTAAAGAACAACAGTTGCTGGAAAAACTAATCTGAGGAGGTAGAACAAACTTGTCAGAGTGGTTCGAGAAAATTGCCGATGACTTCTGTGAGGAGCAAGCAGTCGAAGACAGAACTTCAGTGGAAACCGTCAAGGAGAAATTTTACACAGACCTCACTGAGCAATTTTTGTGTTCCTTACCAACTTTTCTATTCAAATTTCTGATCAAGAAAGGAGTAGGACATATTGTCAAACCTCGTCCATCACTTCACGAATTGCCATCAAACTCTAACTGGGTGGAAAAGCAAAAGAAGTGGGAAAAATTCATTGCAGAAAGGGAGTGGGAATACTTCCTGAGCAAGTAGACCAAACTATTCGGGCTTTCTAAAAAGTGTCGGGTAGGCTATGGGGGGGTAGCTGGTCATATGTCGAGATAAAGTAGAGTGGATTCTAGTCGACTAGAAATTACCATTCACCAGTAATGAGAAGTCGACCAAAAGGGAAATCAAGAGAATAGTATCACAAAATGGTATGTCGGACATTTAGAAAATAGAGAGGGAAGAGAGACAACAAAGAAGGGAGGCAAGAAGAGAAAGAGCCTTAGTGCTGCATAGAGGAAGGAGTCTGAGGGAGACTGACCAAGAAGGGAATCTACCAGAGTCGGGTCATGACTGACATGAAGAAGGCGTCGAAGAAGAGGCATCCCCTAAGGAGGAAGAATTGTGGATAGAGCAGCCAGAAGCTCTCCAATTAAGAGCTCCCCATGAAGGAACAAATCTCTCTCCATTAAATCTACGTACCCGCATACAAACTATTGTCGAAGAGGACCTCCGACTACGAGCTGGTGAATTTGGTATATGGAGTCAACTAGATGGCAAGACATACACTGGATGACACCTCATTATCCGTCGACCAGAGGAAGTAAATTGGGTTACCTTTCAAGCAGTACCCTCCAACTGAAGTATCCACCCACTCTTACCGACACATGAAGGAGCACCCACCCTGCCAAATAAAGCTTTAGAAGACACAGAACATTCAGAACTGTGGACAACTAGTTGCAGTGGGCCATTGACAGACAAATTAGACATCAACCGACTTCTGGTCGAAGAAGAATCGACAATAGACGGGAACAAATTTTTTTTTGACCATAGTCCCACGGAGATGAATAAACCAATAACCCCACCACCTCCACCCCCACCTCCACCACCGTTACCTACTGAGAGGAAAGACAGTGATTCCAACATGGGTCACGGATCAGCTCACATTCCTCTATATGAGGGGGATGAGGACCCCAGATGACACTGGTTCATTTGCGAGTCGACTTGGGAGGCCAACCAAATTACAGATGAAGATAGACAAATGGCACAGTTTGTTGATGCCTTGAGGAAAAGGGCATTGACTTGGTATATGAATTTTTCGGAAAGACAACCTAGAGCAACGAAAGCTGAGATCAAGGCACAATTTTTATCATTTTTCAAAATTCCAGATGCCAAACACCTGGCAGCAAAAATACTAAAAACAACATCACAGAAGCCAGGGGAAACTGTTCATGACTATGGTAAGCGATGGAAAGACCTTCTGAGCTAGATGGACTATGTTATAGATGAACAATTACTAATCCAGTGGTTTCTTGCAGGTTTATCTCAGAAATTCCGTCGACACATCAGTCTGGAAACATTCAAATCCTACGAAGATGTGCTCACAAAATCTCTCCAAGTGGAAATGGACTAGGACATACCCGCATACTCCATGGACCACATATTGGAAGAAAAGATGGAGAGTGTACATAAGTCTTTAAAGGAGTTAAACCTCAAGAATCAGGATATCTGGTGCACCAAGTGCTTGACGACCGAACACTCCAAAGACAACTGTCGATAGGAATACAACTGATAGGACGTTCGATTCATGCAGACCAAATCTTTTTGTGACATTTTCCAGGAGCATGGGGATCACTCGACAAAATATTGCTCGTACAACATGAAGAATGGCAAGGCATTCTGGTGTGCAATCTGTGAAACCAAAAATCATAATACAACCGACTGCCATTTGAACTTGAAGAAATGACAGAACTACCATGCAGTCTACCAAACCAACGCAGTTACACAACATAATGAGCAAAACAATTTAACAAAAGATCAGAATGGTCAGAGATATGAAGGCCGGAGATATAAGCGTCGGTATGACAATCGACGTGAAGGCTATGGAGGAAGAGGTTGATTCCCTAGGAATCACGACAATCGACCACATCGACCCATCCAATGCTTTACATGTTATAAGGAGGGACATCGGTATGTAGACTATCCATATAAAGACAGAACTGACCTTAAAGTTTGTACTCATTATGGAGTAGGGGATCACTCACTAGAGGATTGCCCTACCATGTTGGAAAAAATAAATACAAAGAAAAATGTTAATTTCTTGTCGTGTGTGCAAAGAAATGATGTAATAAACACAAAAAATTTACATATTGTAACTCGACAAGGAAAAAAAACAGGAAGTGATAACCTCAAAATCAGCAAAATAAAAGAGAAAATTGTCTATCCTGATCCACTAAAAGAAAAACAAACATACAAAGAAGAAACCAATGTATTTAAAGAATTTGCATGACAAAAACAAGCCAAAGATAATCAACATAACACAATAAATGAATTAATATAGCTCGTACAAAAAGACAACTCAGTCTCTCAGTTCATCGACTTACTATATGAAATAAAACATAACAACTTTGAAGAAAAAACAAAGAACATTTCAGCTTAAATAAAAAAGATAAAGGTGACGCCGACCCACTTGTCGACTTGGAAATCAAAGTATACCATGTCCGACAAGTAGTGCTCGACTTTGGATCACAAGTAAACATCATGACTCGTGACACTTGGGAACAAATGGGCAGACCTCGACTACATGAGTCAGGCATATACTTGAAACTAGTTGACCAAGGCCTAATTGAACCTATTCAAGAATGAAAAATGTTTACACAACTATAAAATGAATCTTGACCAAAGTCGACTTCGAAATCGTTGACCCTAAGAAAGGATCCAGTTCCTTCCCAATGTTAGTAGGTCGAACTTGGGGTAGAAAGATGAAAGCATTGATATCCTTGGACAAAGAGAGGATCAAACTAAAAGGAAATGGAAAAAAGGTCATTGTACCTATTCACCCATCTCAAGGAAAACCTTGGACTAAACCTATCGATGAAGAAGTCGATGTCCGACAACTCTACTACATTCAAAACAATACAGATTATACCGAACCTAATATCTACGGAGAACTTCATTTAGGCAACCAAGATTCAGTTGGTTATAATTCAGATGTAGAATTATATGATTGGGAGATTGAGAACTACGAAACATAAGCAAGAGGGTGTTGGACTATTCAAAAAGTGTACAAGAAACCCACCCAACATTGCTTCATAGTGTCCATTGTCCCAAAAATCTTTGAGAAGAAAATTAGGGAATACCCTACCTTACAACCTACCAATGTAAATACTATAGAAATACCAAGATACAAGGAAAGGGAATCACCAGTCATGCATGTAGAACAAGTTTCCAAAAATATTGGTGAACATGGCCTACTTCAAAGCCTAGTAGAAAATTTTACAGGACAAGCTGCTCGATGGTGGGATACCCATCAGACAAGACTGCAGACCTGGACAACAGCTTCGACTTACTTTGTCAAAAGGTTTGGAGGAAATAAGTTAACCAAAAAAGCTTAGATACCCATATTCACTCAAGGACAAAACCCAGAAGATAATATTAAAACATGTGAAAAAGAATGGAGAAGACTTGGATACAAGGATGAACGAGCATGGCCACACCTGTTCCCATCAACCCTCTTCGACTTACCAAACAAATGGTATAAAATGGAAGAAGCTAGAGGTAAAACATTTTTATGGCATGCCAACTCAAGGAAAATTTCATTAAATATTTCAACTTTATACCACAAAACGAAAACTTTGTCGAAACAACAAAATAGGTTAAAGAATTTATCCGGCCGACCGAAAACAAACCCTTAAAAGATAACCGATAGACAATGAAATAAAACAATATACAGATGAGGACAAAACCACAGTTGACAAGACTACAGTTAGAAAATGAAAATACAGAAAGGAAAATCTTTAGATGGAAATCAAACCATGTCGAAATAACCAAACCTATTTGTACAATCCTTAAAGTGGAAACAACCAACAAACAGGACACCGACAGAATGATTGCAGCCGAACTCCCTGCCACATTCTCACAGTTTAAGGAAGGAAGCCGATCGATCAACGAAGCCAAAGAACCAAAATGGCTAGATGCTAAAGTCAAAATTAGGGAATTCGACATCTCAAATGATGACCGACCAAAAATGGCAAATATTGGTGACTACTGGAGTGAAGAGCGGACCACAGAGATAGTGAACTTATTAAAAGAGTTCCAAGATGTATTTGCTACAGATTATAAAGACCTCAAAGGATTAGTCCATGAAATGGGAGAAATGAAGATTGATACTAAGCCTGATGTTAGACTTGTGAATAAAATGCCATATAAACTAGCTCACAAATACAAAGAGATAGTCAAAAAGGAAATTGATAACATGCTCGCAGCAGGCATCATCTATCCTATTGACCAATCAGAATGGGCAAGTCTAATGGTTTTACAGCCTAAGAAACATGATCCAACCAAACTAAGAATTTGTGTTGACTTCAGGGAACTAAATAAAGTGACACTAACAGACCCATTTCCAACTCCTTATGCAGATGAAATCTTAATTGAAGTTGCAGGACATGAATCCTACTCATTTACAGATGGATTCTTAGGTTATAACCAAGTCCCAATAGCTAAAGAAGACCAGAAGAAGACAACCATTGTGTGTGAATTTGGCTCATTTGCTTACAAGGTTATGGCTTTTGGATTAAAAAATGCACCTGCAGTATTTTCTAGGATTGTTGTCAAAACATTTCAAGAATATATTTACAAAACCATGGAAGTATACTTTGATGATTAGACAATATACTCCATGTTAAAAGATAATTGCAAATGGCTCAGGCTTATGTTGGAGAGATGTTGACAAATTCAACTCTCCCTAAACATCAAGAAATGCATATTTGTGATCCCCATAGGGATATTATTAGGCCACATTGTCTGTAAGGAAGGTATTAAGGTTGACTTTGCAAAGATCAAAATCATCCTTGACCTAAAACCACGAGTAAACCCAAAACAAGTCAGGGTGTTACTTGGCTACATAGGCTATTACAGAAAATTCATAAGATATTATGCAGATATGACCTATCCACTTGAAGAACTATTAAGGGAAGATAAATAATTCAACTGGACAGAGGAGTGCCACATATCATTTGAGAAATTAAAAAGAAAACTAGTCAAAGCACCAATCCTAAGGTTTCCAAACTGGTCAATCAAATTCCATGTTCATATTGATGCATCAGGCCTAGCAATAGGAGGAATCTTAACTCAACTAGGATATGATGGAATGGATTATCCTATAGTTTACAGTAGCAGAAAATTAAACAAGGCTGAGAGAAACTACTCGACAACAGAAAGAGAAGCACTAGGAATGGTCTTTGCATAGAGGAAAGAACCACAGCCAGAAGAAACCCACCCAGAGCTATAGGTAATTACTCCGGCTGGAGAAAGTGTTGTCCCGACCTAGGAGCCAATGGGAGAGACAGAGCCAGAAAACCTAGAGTATGCTGTCACAAAAGGCATCATTAAAAATTTGTTGAAAGATATAGCAGTTGCAAGGAAGAAGATCAATACACAAAAACAACAACAAGGAAAAGGTAAGCATAAGCTTATCATCTCTGAATCATCAGACGACGAGGAGGAACTGGTAGCTACAGCCTTCAACATAATAGAGGATGCCGCAAGAAATAAGGTGGCTATAGAAACCCAGGTCCAGTGATTTGTCGACACAGGAGCACTACCAGGTCGACCTAAGAAAGCTAAGACTACCCACACGACGACGCCTGAAAACGTTGTCGATCTGGTGTCGATGCCTCCACCTCCATTACCGACAAAAGTAACAAAGGAGCAAGTGCCTAATCGGCATTCAGTAATCCCACTCGACTTGTGCAAAAGTGCGATGTCGGAGGCTGTGAAGGCAAAATTCGATAAAGACAAAGATTTGTAGGCATTCATTGAGAATCTGCCCGAGATATTTATGTCGGCACACAAGATATCCACAAAAGCACCTCTCTTCGAGACCGGTGGATACCAACCGGGACATGAATTTTAGGCTAGAACCTTTGCAACTATCACTTCAACTTTCTAGAGAAATCCTGACAAGGAAGCTGAAGTGACCGCAAGACGGACTGCGACTATCACTCCGACCGCACCCCAAACCAACCGACATGTCGCTGCATCGACTGGAGGAGAAGAAACTGAGGAGGACATAAACCTTCAAATTAACCAAATGTTCTCTGACTTAGACTCACCTCCCCAGCCTGACAACCCACCACTCACCCACACTTCCCCCAACCCAATCACCCTCGAACATTCACCAACTCCCTCACCACCACCACCATCCCCGCCGCCACCACCACCCCCGGACTCTGAGAAAGACCCACCACAACCATCAGCACCAACTATGACCACTTCTGCAACCCTTGCATCTAAACAACCAGAAGTAGCAGCCATCCCACCTCCCCAACCAGAGAAACCATCAATCACTATCCCACAAACCAAAGATCTCGACTCGACTTTTGCAGGTACACAAGTGTCGACACAAGCAGAGAAAGAAAAGCATAAGAAGAGGAAGGAGAAACAAAAGAAGGAGCATAATGGACAGACATCAAAGGTCCATATCAAATTGAAGGATGTAACCTCACTAACCAACCCAGAGCTAGGACAACTCCTCAAGACCCTAGTAGCCAAAGCAAAGACGAGAAGTGAGTAGAGACGTAAGTAACTCGACGACAAGAATGCATAATAGGTCAAGTTCCTCAACAAATGTAGGAACCAGGCCCATTCAGTCATGCCAGGCCCTATAGAGGTCGACACAGACAAACTGATTGAAAGGGCGTATCAGCTATTTGAGAGCATGGTGTCAGCCCTCAAAGCACAGATTCAGGAAACAAAGGAGGAACAAAAAGAAGAAACTGCCAGACTCATAATGGCACAACACATCACCTTTTCTAAAGCTTATAAAGTGCTGCAAGATCACATAGATGAGTCTGTCATAACTGCAAAAATTCTGAGAGATTGGCCTACTTATTATGGGCAAGTTTATCAGCAAACTTGGCAGACCTGACAAGGGATCCAGGCATTGGAAAGCAGGAAAACCACTGAGGAAGCACTCAGAACAACAATAGAAGAAAAAATAGTTCTTGAAACAACCAAGATGTAGAGACTTGAGAGGGAAGCACATCAGTGGGTGCAACAAGCTCTCCCTAACTTGGAAAATGTCGACATCATATGCTTGCAGATGAAATGACTTATCAATATTGCAGAGGAGAAGGACCATTTTATGGGTCCCGACATGGAGAGAATAGCTGAAGTCTCCATTTCAGAGAAGATATTGATCTTATCAAGCCCAACCACACTCACCATTGACATCCAGAAGTTTTTGCAAAGTTGGACAGATTTCCAACATCACCTCGGAGTAACAACCCCAACCATTATCGAAATCTATGTATAGAAAAGACTGACCATCAGACTTCACCGCCCATGAAGACAAGGCACATCACAATAACTATTGAGACTAGACAGGAAGAATTTTGTACCTCCCTGTTTCTTCAGGGCGAAGAAACGTTTTGTTTGTGGGGGAGATGTAGAAGGAGCAAGTCGATAAGTCGACTTGAACGACAGCCGACTTAGTCAATGAGCTAACTAAGTCGATGAGCCGACGTATTCGATCAGCCGACTAAGTCTGTCGGTCGACTAAAATAGATATTAGGTCGGTCACCTAAGGTCGTGTCGGTTCACCGAATCGATAGGTAGTTATTTTGTAACCATTTTGTAATCATATATATTAGGCTATTGAGCCAGATGAGAACTTAGTTTATTTCTCTGTGTTGGATGGAATCATTCATGTAATATAATCTGTTAATTCACCTACCTGTTCTTATCTCTTGTCTCTGTTTTATATGTATTTTTTAGTATGTATTATTGGTAACCTTATGTGATCTATGAGATTACAACAACCACCAAGGCTGTGGCCTGTCACTATGAATTTTGCATTTCTGTGAACCTGTAATAATTCTTTCAGCTTCTCAAGAAGAACATAACAAGCCAAAGGTTTTACAGGATCTTCTTTATCAATATAAAATGAAGACACATAGCTGGTGAGTAAAGAAATCCTATGATTGTATCTTGATATCAGCTTTTTATGTTTGCAAGACCTAGAGCTTCAAGAAATCCAACATGAACCTTTCCAAATTTGCTAAGTTGATACCATGAGAAATCGAAATTTGTTTCCCAATCATCTGCATCAAATGGTTCTGTACCTATGAATGCTATCACTATCAGTTGGGCGTCTACTTTCTTATCATAGAATATAAACGCTTTAGTTGATTTCTTTTGCAAGTGATATCATTGTACACAACTCAATCTCAACATCAATTGATACAATGTCACAAAATTATTGACACAAAAATTGTTGGAAATATTAATTACTCGCAGAGCAGAGTCAGTATCAGTCCAGATCTTGTCTGTCAGTTTGACAAGAGTGAAGAGTCCATGATTCGACAATGTAAACCAGTTGAATTAATTTCTGAAGCTAAGTTTGTAGGTAGATAGTTATTACAGTTGATTCATGTAGAAGCAATTTTTCAGGTTTCCTATAAATAGTACAAGAAGATTGTAAATCAAGTTAGACACCAAAACTCATGAGAGAACTCCAGAAAGTGAAGTTGAAGCTCAATATTATGTGTATGTGATTCTGTCGAAGAGCCTAAGCTCTGTAAAAGTATCAGTCGATGAGTTGACAAGTTAGGATTGACAAGTTTGTATTACCTTTGTTATTTTTGACAAGTTATTTATATGAAATAGTTTATGGTTTAATGCATGTTTATTTAGCGGCTCAACCTTTCTAGATTTACTTGTGTAAATGTTGTTTACAATTACAGTTGAGTGAAAGAACAAGAATCCATAAATTTCTCAACCCGTGAAAGTTCTAGGTTTTACGGAGTTGTCTATTGAAGTCTTCCTAAATATTTGGGTATATGTTTTTATGAGTTCTCTAGAATTGTTAATGTGTCGATTTTTGCTTCATCTTACTCACACGTGAAAAATATTTGTAATTTCTTAAGTCTTTTAGACTAAGAAACATACTCTGTAAATTTCGACTAAAACCAAACCAAAGTAAGTGAATGGACAAAGTTGTGAGTAAAACCAACTAGTGGTTGAAGTGATTAGCCGACTAGTGGTCAAAGAAGTCAAGCTGACAAGTGGTCGAAGTAAAACTTGTCGGTAGAACCGACAAGTAACTGTGGTAGAACCGACAAGTAAGAAATTGTCGAAGTAGTTTGGTCGGGTCTAAAAGGCCGACCAAATTTAATAAACTTGTCTAGTCGGGAGTTAGACAAGTTTCACCCAACACGTAAAAAGGAAAAATAGGTTGTCGTGTAAATTAATTTTTAATAACTGAGCGGTAAAATCAAGTTTAGTCGGCTCCATTTTTTCTAACTGGTATCAGAGCGAGGTTTAGGAAATAAATCTTGTCTTAAGAGTGGAAAAGTAATTTTCTAAGGAAAATTAAAAATTAAAAATGGCTTCCACTTTCGGTTCATTGCAAACTCCAATTTTTACAGGAAAGAATTATGAATATTGGTCTTTAACAATGAAGGCTTTGTTTAGAGGACAAGATGTCTAGGAGATTGTCCAACATGGTTATGCAGAACCAGTAGACATGACAGCATATAACAATCTCACACAAGTTGAGAAAGATGTCTTGAGGGAACAGAGAAAGAAAGATGGAAAGGCTATGTTATACATACATCAAGCCATGCATGAAAGCATACTCCCAAGAGTAGCAGAAAAAATTAATGCTAAGTAGACATGGGATACATTGGAGACCACCTATCAAGGTTTGGATAAGGTAAGGACATCGAAGCTGCAGATTCTGAGAAGATATTTTGAACCTGTGCCCATGAAAGATTCAGAGACTGTAGACACATTCTACACCAGAGTTGTTGGTTTGATAAACCAACTGAAATATCATGGAGAAGACATAGAAGACCAAAGAGTTGTTGAAAAAATTCTTAGAATTCTTCCCCCAAGATTGGAAAAGTTGGTTGTGACCTTGGAAGAACACACAGACATGTCGACGTTTACCATTGATGAGCTGCAAGATTCAATCATCAATCATGAACACAGACTCAACATAACACAAACATCATTGGAAGGTGCATTTGCAGCACAATCATCCATAAGCCGTGGTAGAGGCAGGCAGAGAAACAACTTCAGAGGAATAGGAAGAATTTCTTCTAGAGGAGGATGAGGAAGAAGTCCTGCAAATGTCGGTGGTAGAGGAGAGAATCAGAACCCAAGTAAGCCAAGTGGCCAGAGGTTTGATAAATAAAAAATTCAATGTCATTATTGTCAGAAATTTGGTCATTATGCATATGAATGCAAGAAGAAACAATATGACCAAGGAAGGCAAAGTCCAAATCGGTCGACCAGCACCAGCACTCTAACAAGTGCAATGTCAATGGCATCGTGTTGGGGCTCCGACCCTAAGGGTCCTTAGTTTTGGTAACTCCGCGGTTTTTGTGGAAGTTTAAGAGGAGTTACAACTTAAAATAGTCTTAGGGGTGTCGCGGGTGGGTCGCAACCCCTGTTTTGTAATTAACCCGTGGGTTAAATCCGGGTTAGGGTTTTGGGTGCCCATGGTGTAAATCCATGGTCTTGTAATAGTGCGTTATATAAATAGGCATTTATGTAAAGAAGTAGGGTTAGGTCTTGAATGATTATCTTATGAAGCTAATGTAATGCGAAGATAAGAGATTGTATAAGGGTTTTTGTAAGAAGGTTAAGTCCCAGCTGTGTGCGTGGACGACCTCTGCAACTGTGTGCGCAGAGGGGTTTTGGTGAAAAGGAAGATCTGCAGCTGCGTTCACAGAGGCCTGCTATTGTGTGCATAGCTTTGAGGATTGAAAGGATCTGCAGCTGTGTGCGCAGATCAGACTGTCGTTTT
Organism: Pseudotsuga menziesii; assembly: GCA_001517045.1. NCBI lineage: Eukaryota > Viridiplantae > Streptophyta > Pinopsida > Pinales > Pinaceae > Pseudotsuga > Pseudotsuga menziesii. The sequence continues at coordinate 1,011,658 of LPNX011060839.1, read as the reverse complement.
AGTTGTAAAGAGTCAAATAAAACGCAGTTCTGTGGACGTAACCCCTACACCGGGGGTGAACCATGTTACATCTGGTGTTGTGGTTCCTTTGTGTTGATTTGTTATTATATTTTATGCACTGCTAAGTAAATAACTGTTAAAGTAAGATTACTGTTAATAACTAGCTTCGCTGTGAATTCCCAGATAAGGGTTGTGCAAGTAACTGTTTATTTATCTAATAACGAAGCTACTTAATTGATAATACAAGCATTGTGTTACGTGATTATTAATAGTTAAAGACTAAGGGTACAGTAATATTCTCTCTTCTGCTTGCAGAAACCTGATTCTGTGGCACCCCATAGCTGTTTCGGGTGAGACTGTAGCTTGTTCGCAGGCTGCTGCCGAAAGCGCCAACATTGTGGGTCTTTGTTGGTATGAAGTTAAAGGTAAAACCCGGGTCTACCCAGATAGCCCAACAAATTGGTTCCATTGCCGGTTGAACTCAGTATCTGTTGAAGAGAGATCTACGTCGTACCTCGAGGGCTATGTTTTGGTGACCCTCTGTAAAAGAAATTGGTGATTGGATCGAAGTGACCTATTTGAAGTTTGCAGAACAGGAAAATAAAGATCCCCGTCGTAGTGCGGAACAATTTTTGCAAAGGTACGTCTTTTCTGATGTTCATGAAATTTTCTTTGGTACTATACACATAGAGTTGCACCAATGGTTATCCAGGTTAATAGAAAGGAGGACGAACTTCCAAGAAAACCAGTTTCCTCCCTGGACCCCCGCAAGAATCGCTATCTTGAAAAGAGTGAACAACGCGATCTCGCAAGCCGTGGATTTTTGGACTGCGCGAACTCTCGAAGCATTTGTGACGGAGTTCGCCATCGACACAAGTATCTCCTTTAGCGAAGCTGAATGACAATTTTTCAAAGGACCAAGGGGTAAGTACTTGAACCTATTTAGTTTGAATATTAAAATACTATTGGATGAAAAAGGAATCTTGCTTATAGAATCAGATTATTAGATCTAGTATTGCTAACCTATGATTGGAAGTGACTGGGACTTCGACGAGCAAAGTGGTTTGCTGCGAAGTGGCAAAAGATACAAGAGAGATCTTGGCTCCTCTACTGAGTATACCCCTTTAATTTCTGAAGCCTCTGAGTCTGCCGAGGCCCCCCCTATTAGAAACCCTCCAATAACCCCGCAGCAGAGACCTATTATCGCCGAGAACCTGACGCAGTTTGAAAGTAACCCTAGCCCGAGTATCCCTGTCGCAGGTTAGTCTTCCCCAGCTAGTTCAAACCCTTCCCCCCCCCTAGATCCCAGATGGCCCATGTTCATGATGACATAAAACTACTGGTTTTTAAAGGAACTGGGTCAGAAGATCCAAAACAGTTCTGGTTTCTGTGCGAAGCTATGTGGACCGCGAAGAACATTACGGACATAGATGTTCGACGAGCGCAGCTGATCACTTCTTTCAGAGACCAAGCCCTAACTTGGTTTATGAATTTTGATAGCACGCAAAATCCTGTCTTGGCTGACATCAAAGCAGCACTGATCCGAGAATTTAAGAAACCTAAATTAGAGTCGCAGTGCATCAGTGAGTTAAAAGAGATTCAGCAACGGCGAGGCGAATCTGTGTGGGACTTTGATAGAGATTCAAATTTATGCTTGACCAAGTTAGCTTCACGATCGGACCAGCACAACATAAGGAGTGGTTTATTGCAGCATTATTACCTCACATTAGAGCTCCACTCATGCAACAGAAGGTTGCTGATCAGCAAGAGGCCTTAGAGATTGCCATAAAGCTTGAAACTGCACCTGTCGAAGATAATTCTGGCATAGCTCAAATTCAAGCGCAGCTTGCGGAGATGGCTTTAGAGCTCCGTGACATGAAAAAAGGGAAATCCACACACGAAGAGGTATGGTGTATATGTTCTCAAACAAAAGGCCATGACAAGGACCAGTTTCCGGTGCTGAGAAACTATTTGAATACTGGCGCACCAAACCCTCTGAATCCTAGTGTTCTGTACTATGAGATCTGTCGAACCACTGGCCAGCATCGACAGAAAGACTGCTATCTGTTACAGAGGTATGTTTGAGTCCCGAAGAATCCTTACTGTAAATTCTGTAAGTCAGTAGGACACAATGAAGATGAATGTCGCAGCTTCGACCTTATGAGGGAGCGGACCTATGACACTTATAGGATCTACCTGGATGCACAAGGCAATGATGGATATGGTTACCGAGGTGGTCGAGGAAGTTTTAGAGGCCGTGGTCATGGTATTCTTGGAGGAGGTCGAGGTCAAGTTATTTGCTATAACTGCAATCAGGCAGGACATCTAGCTCGGGACTGCCAAAACCCAACCACGACATGCCGATACTGCAGAGCAGTCGATCATGTCATCGAGCAGTGCCCACAGTTGCTAGTTAAAATTCAAGAAAGGAACAGTAAACCCAATCCGAGTGTCCAGTTGATTGCTGTTGAGCCATGACCAATCCCAGCTGTTAATGTGGTTACAAGAAGTGGAGCTACGACAGATGCGCAGTGTCCGACGAAGTAGCCTGACAAAGCTTGGGTTCGCAAGGCCATAGAGAAACCTCCAGCATTTGATGTTCGACAAGAAAAAGAAACTTTTTTGGAAGCCAGGAAATCCTTTGCTGATCCAGATTTGCCCGCAGCAAACAAGCAGCATCAGCAGCTGCAATCCCAGGAAGACTCACAAGGCCAAGTAAGTACTCTGTCATCGTTTTTACAGAGTTGCATCAAATTGTTAAGAAATTAGAATTCCTTAAATGAATTACAAAAAGTTATTCAATCTTGCGAACCTCAGCAAATCCTTGGTAAGGAAAAAGCTGTCAGTAGAATTAGAAGGACTGGAAGAGAGATGAGACTACATGCTCAGATAGGAGAATATGACATGAAGGATATTATTTTAGATTTGGGTTCAGAAGTCAATATCTTAACTAAACAGACATGGGAACAAATGGGAAAGCCCACCCTTGACTGGTCCCCTATCCAATTGAGATTAGCCAATCAACAGAGGATTCTGCCTTTAGGAAGATTCCCTAGAGTACCAGTCGATATAGATGGAGTCAGCACTGTAGCAGATTTTGAAGTTATTGAGATCATTGATGACAGTAACCCTTATCCAGCTTTGCTAGGAATTGAGTGGGAAATATATAGTGATGCGGTTATCAATCTTAAAAAGAGACAAATGAATTTTGAAGGGAAGGGATTGAGAGCTATACTACCATTGGATCCTTCTCAAGGAGAAAGATATACGGAGCCAGTCAGAGAGGAAGATCAGGATATTCTGGACCACATCTATAATATCACAGCAAAAGAAGAAGATTATGTCGAGCCTAATGCCAAAGGTGTAATGGATTGAAAATGTGATAGCTCCTGCATGTCTGACTCAGATGATGGTCTAGAGAATTGGCAGAATCGACTATACGAGCTACATGGACATCGGTGTGCACGAATTACTAAATCTCTTAGATGCCTTAGTGCACAGGCTAGAGATTTGCCTATATATGATGGGTTGATAGAACCAGGAAAATTTATTACGCAGTTCTTAGAACAAGTTCCAGAATCACATAGAATGCAGACTCTAGAAGCAGCATTAAGAGTTACAGTAGCGAGATGGTGGAATGGCCACAGGAAGTATATTCATAGTTGGGAAGCTTGCCAGAAATTTCTACGCCTCCGATTCATAGACCAATCTCAAGAGGTGCGAAGCAAGTTCAATGGGAAGAATAGTCCTCAGGAACATTTGAATCAATGTTATGCAGCATGGGAACATGTACCTCACGAGGAATGGGTGCATATGTTTGTGCACACTTTGGAGCCTATAGTAAAAAACTGGTATACGGAGGTCGAGCTTCGACACGGTACTGTAAGATGGGATGATCTTGTTGATAGTTTTATACTTACATTTTCTATTAACGAAGTTTGCCCTACTTTAGATGCAGATGTCAGACTGATCCATGACAAGGCAGTTGATGATCAAGAAAGAACTGAGTACCAAACTAAGAAGGAGAACCAAGAAGTTAGTGCACCAAACCTAACAGTACCGTCGCAGATCTTACCAGGACAGACTGTGGAGCAATGTTGTGCCAAGACTACCCATTGTGACGAAGCTAAGACAGTGATTTTGCTGGAGCACAAAAACATGGCAAAGCTTAAAATCCGGCCGTTGGAAAACCGTCGAATTGGTGGCATGGGCACTTTAATTACCTTAATTGTCTGTACTAATGAGATCATGGAAAATCCAATACCGGTCGGATAAGATTTTTATCGGATTTGGTGCCTTAAATGCATCATCCTAACAGATTTGATTGATAAAGTGTATAAGAAGATCCCTAAGTTGGCAAAAATTGCATTCTGCATTTCCTTGACCCTTACGAGTGAACCCATGACAGACGAGGGAGAGCTTTAGCATCTAGTAAGAGAGTTCGAACAGAGGGTTCTCCAGAGTCGTTTTGACCCCCCACATACCTCTATGCCCTGTGAGGAAGCTCACCCAGCCCCGCCGCGGCCGATGCAGACACGGTCCGCCAGGAAAAAGTTTAAACTTGAAGTTCGTTCTAAGCGAAACGAAGACCGACATAGGAAATCAGGGAAAACATCAAGGACTCACCAGATGGACCCGCCTAGTTCAGCACAGGCCCTGACTGAAGGAGATGAGCACATTGAACCACTGTGGCCACCGTATCTCCATCCCATTCGTCCAGGCGTCCAGCCACCCCGGCGGACAAAGCAGTTTACATTAAGCACACCCTCGCTGCCACCAGGTGTACAGCTAGTTGGAACCATGACAGGAAAAATAGACCGGCTTAAGTATGCCGACCATGACACAAATGATCATAGCAAGTTTCCACAGTTCGCACCTGCTCAATACTTGCATCACGTCAAATACCCAGACAATGGCGCGACACTATTGGAAGTGCAACAGTGGGCTGCCAACTTGCACACAGCTGGCCTGCTAAAAATGCTTGATGTTCCTCATTTTGGGCGCAGCACACAGGTGACCGTCGTGGTTAAGCAGCTATTAGCATTAGTACATGATGGCCACTTGTGGATAGGAGACAAGCAAATTCCTATCAATGCCGAGCTTATTCATAAGATCACAGGCTTACCGATAGCAGGGCCTGATCCGAGCACTGAATTTCCATCAAAATACGAGGATACGAAGCTCGCGCAGAGCATGAAGGACCGTTTCAGCCTAACCAAGGGGAAAAGAGGGTATCACACTTCCACAATTGAGGACAAGAACATCCGCTTCGCAGCTGAGCTCTTAGCGTGCAAACTTCTGCGAAAGTGCAGGCCTAGCGAAGTGCCTGCCCCGGTTATCCGAATCGCTATAAACTGCGCTGAGGGTTACACTTACAACTGGGATGCATATCTTGCGAGGGAATTCCTGGAAGATGCCCGTGATGCGCAGGAAAAAGGTAGACCTTTTCATTATTCCTAGCTATTAATACTTATTGCACTAATTGGGTGGAAAGAACCCACTGAGGCTCAGTTTGTGGAGGCACCCCCAGGCATGCCGGGTGTAGTAAAATACGCATCCCTCTGGATGTCGCCGGACAAAACATCTCAGAATATGACGAACACTGTGTTCGCCTTTTATGGCATGAGTATACACTATGAGATCTTGCGAATACCATGACTTACCCATGAGCTGTTCTCTCCATATGAAGGTGCCGCGAACTTCAGTGCCGACATGCATCATGTTTTTATTCAAGCCCGTGCAGATCCAACACATCAGTGGTTTAAGTTACCATATGTAGTAACCAAAGCAGACATCCTGGGCATATTTCAATAGTGGCCGGCTGACTGGTTGAAAGATGCAGGAAAAAAACCCACCATTCCAGTTCCCCTTGTTACCCATACAGGCACAGGTACCAGTCAGACACAGCAGCAAAACCCACTAGAAGACAGCGAAGACCTAAGTGACTCATAGCAAGATGGAAACGACCAAGGTGGAGATGGCGACCATGAAGAAGAGGATGAGGAGTCGGTCAACACTCTATCAGATCTTAATCGATCAGCTAAGCGCAAATCGCCAGAGGTAGAGGAGGTAACCAAGCCTTAGTCCCGCAAGAAGACAAAAGCGTCGAAGGACAAAAATCTAGACGAAGGAGTCACTGTGACACTGGAAGAGCTTGAGAAAGCTCTCGACAAATCTACTGAAACACTAAATCAAAAGTGGTCACAGTTCGCGGATGTGCATCTTGCTGCGCTCACAGGCGTAGCAAACAGGGTGTCAGAGCTGAAAGAGTTAGCAACAAAATCAGCGACTAATACAACGACAAGTAGTACCCCAGCATCCGCGCAGCAGGATATGAGGCAATGGCCAACCAGAGATAACAGGGGCCAAGTGTCAAGCACAGCTCTAATACTGACTGATGCAGATTCCCGGTCGCAGATGAGTATGACAGTTGGGATTAATTACACCAAGCTGTCTGTGACAGAATTGCACCTCTTCCAGTTAGCCATCACGAAGGAAATCCACGCACGAGATCACTATTCTCAAATCCAGTTGGAAGACACCATGAAGAAAAGCCAGAATCTCGCAGCAAGGCTGGAATAAGTTACGCAAAAGAAGATAGAGGCTGAACATAAAAGAGCTACACTGGTGCGAGCGCTGAATGAGGCATGTCGGAGTCTTCCTGACTTCGACATCCAAGATGAAGAAGAACTAGAGCAAAGAATTGCCAAGCTGAGAGACTACACCCAACAGTCTTGTAGTGAAATTGAAAAGTTAAAAACAGAACACCAGAATCAGATCGCGGAGCTTCAACTTCGCATCCCGCCAGAAACTCCACTTGAGGTCCAAGAACAGTGCCACAGGGACATCCAGGCCTCAGCAGCAAAAATATCAGATATTGTGGGCAGCGCAGCAAAGCTGCTAGAAGACAGCATCGAAACATGGGAGAACCTACAGGACCATCCAGATATAGGTAAGGTACAAGAAACCATCAATCTACGATAGGCATAATTAGATGCAGTTAGAGCAGAAATTAAGACGTTGCCTCCTATGCAGAAAATGGCTAAGGTGAAGCAGAGCAAGGAGCTCCAGCAGGAAATCAACTCCTGCAGGATGAAGGTCACACTACTAGAAAATTCCCTGCAGCCACTTGTCGATGAAGCATTGGAATTGAGCAATGCTGCGGAGAGTCAGCTCAAATTTTTGAAGGCCTATGATACTTTTGCGCAGGAAAAGGCTAATGAAGTATCATCCTCAGCGTTACAAGAATTGGTGGAAAAAGAGAAAGCAGCTGACAACATTATACACAACCTCAACAGTCATTTCCATATCCTTACAAAGAAGATTCTCCCACCAGAAGAGTCGCAGAGTGCCCCGGGACGGGTCACAAGTGAGTCTTAGGGGCCTGTTGGGGCTCCGACCCTAAGGGTCCTTAGTTTTGGTAACTCCGCGGTTTTTGTGGAAGTGTAAGTGGAGTTACAACCTAAAATAGTCTTAGGGGTGTCGCGAGTGGGTCACAACCCCTGTTTTGTAATTAACTCGTGGGTTAAATCCGGGTTAGGGTTTTGGGCGCCCATGGTGTAAATCCATGGTTTTGTAACAGTGCGCTATATAAATAGGCATTTATGTAAAGAAGTAGGGTTAGGTCTTGAATGATTATCTTATGAAGCTAATGTAATGCGAAGATAAGAGATTGTATAAGGGTTTTTGTAAGAAGGTTAAGTCCCATCTGTGTGCATGGATGACCTCTGCAGCTGTGTGCGCAGAGGGGTTTTGGTGAAAAGGAAGATCTGCAGCTGTGTGCGCAGAGGCCTGCTGCTGTGTGCGTGGCTTTGAGGACTGAAAGGATCTACAGCTGTGTGCGCAGATCAGAACTGTCGTTTTAGTTGTAAAGAGTTAAATAAAACGCAGTTCTGTGGACGTAACCCCTACACTGGGGGTGAACCACGTTACATCTGGTGTTGTGGTTCATTTGTGTTGATTTGTTATTATATTTTATGCACTTCTAAGTAAATAACTGTTAAATTAAGATTGCTGTTAATAACTAGCTTCGCTGTGAATTCCCAGATAAGGGCTGTGCAAGTAACTGTTTATTTATCTAATCGTGAAGCTACTTAATTGATAATACAAGCATTGTGTTATGTGATTATTAATAGTTAAAGACTAAGGGTACAGTAAGATTCTCTCTTCTGCTTGCAGAAACCTGATTCTGTGGCACCCCATAGTTGTTTCGGGTGAGACTGTAGCCTGTTCGCAGGCTGCTGCCGAAAGGGCCAACACTGTGGGTCTTTGTTGGTGCGAAGTTAAAGGTAAAACCCGGGTCTGCCCAGATAGCCCAACACATCGACATCTCCAATTGAATGTAATGTTGTTCAAGAAAGTCCACATGACATATGGTACTTATATTTAGGCTGTAGCAATCATATGACTGGTAATTTAAATTTGTTTTCCAGTCTAGATAATTCAATTCAAACTGATGTTACACTTGGAAACAATGTCCAAGTTACTGTTTTAGGAAAAGGCACTATTGATTTTCTAAACAAATAGGGGGACAGTAAGTATATCCCTGATATCTATCACGTCGAAGGTCTGAAAGATAATTTGTTGAGCATTGGACAATTGATATAGAAAGGATACAAAGTCTACATAGAAGATAATCACTATGTTATTAAAGACAAGTGTCCAAGTGACCAACTGATAGCAAAAGTGCCAATGACAAGCAATCGCTTGTTTCCATTGAGGATAGTTCCTGACATGAAAGGGAAGACAACAAAAGGAGCTGCATTCAAGGAAGAAAGTAAAGAAACAGTCGAGCCCCTAGACAAGAAAGTAAATGGCAACGCTGATTTTCAAGCTGCATTTCAAACAGAATTTCGGGATGAATCCTGGTTGTGGCATTTCATATTTGGAGATCTGAATTTTGGTGGGATGAAGCTACTGCACACAAAGAATATGGTGAAAGGATTACCATTGATCGACAGACCAGAAAGGGTTTGTGAAGGATGCATTTTTGGCAAGCAACACAGAGATACTTTTCCAGTCGGAAAGTATTATAGAGAACGCACACCACTTGAAATTGTGCACTTTGATATTTGTGGTCCAATGCAGACATCGTCCATTGGTGGTTGCAATTATTTTATAACTTTTATTGATGACTACTCAAGAAAAACATGGGTATATTTTTTGAAACATAAATATGATGCATTTAGTTATTTTTAGCAGTTCAAGGTACTTGTGGAGAACCAGAGTGGACACCACATCAAGATCTTAAGGACCAACAGAGGAGGTGAATATGTTTCAAATGAATTTCTAAATTTTTGCAAGGCCCATGGAATACAGAAGATATTCACTGCACGGTATACACCTCAGCAGAACGGTATTGCCGAAAGAAAGAACAGAACCATCATGGAGATGGCGTGCAACATGTTGGTAGCCAAGTGATTTCCAAATGAATATTGGGGTGAAGTAGTCACAACTGTTGTTTACATTATGAATCGATGTCCGACAAAGAGTGCGAAGAACAAAATTCCTCAAGAAGCATGGACAGGTATGAATCATAGTGTTTCTCATTTAAAAGTTTTCGGTTGTGTTGCATATGCTCATGTTCCAGATGAGCCGAGCAAGAAGTTATACAAGAAGGGATAGAAATGTATTTTGGAAGCTATTCTGAAGACACAAAATCATACAAGTTTTATGATCCCATCATGAGGAAAGTAATAATCATTTGAGATGTTCAATTTGTCGAGAATTGATCATGGGATGGAACTGTCAACACAAATTTCAAGATTGTGTTGAATGTCGACAATGATGATATGGCAGAGGAAGTGGTTCAAACACCACATGTAAGTCAACCGGTCGCAACACTATTGACTCCCATGACACCACGACATGGTTCAGCACAAGGACCATTAACACAAGTAGCAGCTCAAGCTACACCAACAAGCACACAAAGAGGACAACAGACTCCATCAAGCATTTCGTCGAGGTTGACATCGACAGAACCAGTGAAGACAAGAAGTCTATGTGAGATATATGAAGTTGGTACACCAAATTCATTATCTCTCTTTGCATTATTTTTTCCTATATAAGATCTACTATCATTTGAAGAAGCTGTTGAAGAAGAAGTATGGGCAGAAGCCATGGATGAAGAAATAATATGCATTGAGAAGAACCAAACATGGGAACTGGTTGATGTACCAAAAGACAAAGATGTAATCAGTGTCAAATGGATTTACAAGGCAAAGCAAGATGCTGATGGTAATTTGCAAAAGCACAAATCAAGAATGGTAGAAAGAGGGTTCACACAACAAACCGACATAGACTTCAATGAAGCATTTGCACCTATTGCACGCATGGATATAGTCAGAACAGTCTTGGCCATTGCTGCACAAAACAAATGGCCTATTTATCAAATGGATGTTAAGTCGACATTTTTGAATGGCTATCTAGAAGAGGAAGTATATGTGGAACAACCACAAGGTTATGAAGTTCCATATCAAGAGCATAAAGTGTACAGGTTGAAAAAGGATTTATATGGTTTGAAGCAAGCTCCTAGAGCTTGGTACAGTCGGATTGATTCCTATCTCACTGAAAATAGATTTCACAGAAGTGAAAGTGAATTGACTTTGTACACAAAAGTGAATGAGAAAGGTAATATGTTAATTTTCTTCTTGTATGTAGATGATTTATTATTTACTGGTGATTTTTGCATAGCATATTTTAAGCAGTCATGGAAAGTGAATTTGAAATGACTGATCTGGGGCTTATGAAGTTTTTTCTGGGCATTAAAATTCAGCAGTCTGAAAGTGATATTTTTATATCACAAACAAAGTATGCAAGTGAATTTTTAAAAATATTTAATATGTCTAATTGCAAGACATCCCCAACACCAGTAATAACATGTTTAAAATTGAGCAAGGAAGATGAAGGATCCACTATAGATCCTACGCTATTCAAAAGGCTTGTTGGCATCCTTATGTACTTGACGACGACAAGACCAGACAGTATGTATGGAGTAAGTCTGATATCAAGATTCATGGAGTCACCCAAAGACTCACATTGGCAAGCAGGTAAAAGAATTCTGAGGTACTTAAGTGGCAAAAAGAACTTGGCATTATGTATTCAACCTCAAAAAATTTTAAACTCATTGGCTACACTGACAGTGAAAATGGAGGCAACATAGATGACAGGAAGAGCACATCTGGGTACACATTTCATTTTGGTACATGTGTTGTTTCATGGGATTCAAAGAAATAACCCATAGTGACTTTGTCTTCAGCAGAAGCAGAGTATGTTGCAGCGACAAGTGTTGCATGCCAAGCTGTTTGGATGAGGAGAGTGTTAAAAGACTTGTCACACAACCATCAAGAACCAATAACCATCTTCTGCAACAACAATTCCGCCATAGTATTATCAAAGAATCATGTGTTCCACAAGAGAACCAAGCACATCAACACAAGGTTTCATTTCATAAGAGAATTGGTGAACAACAAATAAATTTGTTTGGAATTTTGCAGATCTGAAGATCAGCTTGTAGACATCTTTACAAAACTAGTGGAAAAGGACACATTCCAGTATCTGTGTAGTTATCTTGGAATGAGAAGTTCTACACAGTGAACTTTGTCATGCACAGAGCATGTTTAAGCTCTGAAACATTTTGTAAATTTTGTTTAAAAAAAATCCCCATCTGCTCATAATTAAGGGGGAGTGTTGGAAATATTAATTACTTGTAGATCCGTATCTGACCCCAGCCGACTCTGTCATAATCAGTATCAGTCCAGATCTTGTCAGTCATTCTGACAAGAGTGAAGAGTCCACGATTAGACAATGTAAACCAATCGAATTAATTTCTGAAGCTAAGTTTGTAGGTATCTAGTTATTACAGTCTTTAATGGTGAGTCAGTCGATTCACGTAGAAGTAATTTCAGGTTTCCTATAAATAGTAGAAGAAGATTGTAAATCAAATTAGACACCAGAACTCATGAGAGAACTCCGGGGCGAGAAAAGGAGAGAAAGTGAAGTTGAAGCTCAAGCTTCTGTGTATGTGATTCTCTGGACAAGTTATTTATATGAAATAGTTTATGGTTGAATGCATGTTTATTTAGCCGCACAATCTTTCCAGATTTACTTGTGTAAATGTTGTTTTTAATTTCTCAACCCGTGAAAGTTCCAGGTTTTACGACAGAGACGTCGACTCAAGTCTTCCTAAATATTTGGGTATATGTTTTTATAAGTTCTCTAGAATTGTTAATGTGTCGGTTTTTACTTTATCTTACTCACAGGTGAAAAGTATTTGTAATTTCTTAAGTCTTTTAGGCTAAGAAACATACTTTGTAAATTTCGACTAAAACCAAACCAAAGTAATTGAACCGACAAGGTCGGTTGAGTAAAATTAATTATTGGTCGAAGTGATCAGCCGACTAGTGGTCGAAGAAGTCAAGGCGACAAGTTGTCGGTTACCACAAGTGGTCGAAGTAAAACCTATCAGTAGAATTGATAAGTAACTGTGGTAGAACCGACAAGTAAGGACTTGTCGAAGTAATTTAGTTGGGTCTAAAAGGCCAACCAAATTTAATAAACTTGTCTAGTCGGGATTTAGACAAGTTTCACCCGACAAGTAAAAAAGAAAAAGAGGTCGATGTGTAAATTAATTTTTAATAACTGGGCGGTAAACTCAAGTTTAGTCAGCTCTATTTTGGCTAACAAAAATCAATATATGTAATGTTTGAATAATACTTTACTAAAACCAAATAGTTCATGCATACTGTTCCAACATTCTAAGAACTCCACGAAATGCATCTGCAGGAATATGAGATTGAAATGTGTAATAAATCAGGGATAATTTTGTATGAATAATAAAGAATTTAAATAGATGGAAATTATATAGTACCTTCTGATGTTCTGTGACACTGTTACTGATAACTATTTTATTTTCATAAGCTTCAGTTGAAGCCATGATGCAAAGGTCCGCATAGAACCTGTTCCTAGGGTCAATGGTCGATGAGTCAATAACCCCACTGATTCTATCATCAAACAAGTTTACCTGATGCTCAATGAGGCCGACGAAACTTAGAAACGACTTGGACCTCTGCTCAGTATAACGATGATTTGGCCTGAACAAATCAAAACAATATCCAACTAAACCCTAACTCATGGAGCATGAAATCCTTATTTAATTTTAAATACATTGAAAGAAGGTATAGAAGAAATAAATAGATCAATACAATCACCAATGAGTAGGATGAACAAGCACCAAACTTGATAAGTTTTATGAATATAAGAGATATCTTGATTTTCCAATTCTCAACCACCTTCAATATGTTGGACTCTGAACATTCTAAAACAATAGATCCCAATCCCCGTGGGAAAATGAATTATGTGAGGAGATACATAATTCACAGAGTAGGTCGAAACCAGAGCATACTGTAACTTGCTACAATAATTATCTCATTAATAGATGGAAGGAAAGTTAGAACACCATTAATTAGGATTACCTTGTCTAAAGGATTTAATGTTTATCAGAGTGATTAACAAATTGCAATGAAATAAATGATGGCTGGCTCTATATTTATCACTTCTCTCAATATTTTCCAGACCATGATTCTTTTAGTTCCATTTCAATACAAATTATATTTAAAATAGTGTAACGTATTGCTGTTTCAACCTAACGTATATTTAAAAAAGTGTATTATTTTATGTATGTTACTAATTTAGAATTTTTTATTTTTTATTTTTAACTATGGGAATAATAGTAGTTTTTTTTTAACTTGAGAATAATAGTTTTTCTTTTATTTTTCTTATTTTTAATTATGGGAAAAATAACATCTCAAGACTATCCAACAACTTATAAGGGGGACAACAATATTTCAAGGATATATCCAACAGCCCACAAGCCAGATATATTAGTAACTTGTGACTCAGTAAAAAAAATGTTCCTAAACCCAAACCCATTGGAGTAAACCCCTATCCCATAGGTCACCTACCCTTGAAGCCTTGCTATTAAGCAACCCCTAGCCACCTATTTTGAACTTATCTTATCAACAACTATTTTATTTTGGAAATGCCCATTACTTCTATTTTATGTCCTTAGTCTTTTGAAAATTCCATTTTCATAGAACTCTCTAAGCAACAAAAAGAAGACCCAAAACAAATAGAGAACTCATCAACCATTATACATCAACCATTATATACTTGTTTTGGAAATGTGCACAATTATATCATGCAACAAATTTAGACCTTATTTACAACTATGTCGTTTTGGAAAGGCTTATTAAAAGCTTTAAAGTCATTTATGTTCAAAAAAACAATTAAAATTTTAATAATAATTTTTATTTAAATTTTATAAAATCAAAAAAATAAATTATAAATTATATTTAAATTTTACTTTTTTATTAAAATTTATATTTAAGAAAATATAAATGAATTTTTTAATATATTTATTTATCCAAAAGAAGAAAAATATATAAAAAGATTATATTTAAATCTTTATTTTAGTAAAATGAAATATAATATTTAATTAAAAAAATTATTTTAAAATTTATTTATTTATTAATATTTTGAAAATTTATGTGCATAAATTACACTCATTTAACATTAGTGCAAAGTTTAGAGCAGATAAGCGTTGATGTTATGTAAATTTGTCTTTAAATTCTATTACAAAATATGCCAAGTTAGGTAAGCCTTCACATGTGGGTAGCTCACTTTCCTCACTACCTACCCGTTGCACATACTGTGTAATTCTTTCACATCTTCTCATTGATACTTCATGAAATCGGTTCTTCCAGTTTTATAAGGCTTCTCCAGAATCCGATGTACATGAACTAACACCTCACCAAATGAGCTTTATGTCAGCCATTGGATTTACAGAATCATACCTTGTAGATGTGATGTTATAAATATGGTCTAGATAATCTCTATGTTCTTCACTATTCACTTGTTTGACATATATTTGTCCTTCCAGCGGATTAAATGGTGCGACCACCCTTAGCTCTGAATCTTAAAATGCTAAGACTCTTTTCTTAAAATTTATAATTGTTTGATTACCATCTCCCAATCGATCCCTAGAAGTGTGGGGTATGGATTTGTATCGTCTACAATGGCAATCACTTTGAAATCAACGTAATTTTTAAGGCCTTCTATCTCAACAAGCATTTGAGTTAGTCAATCGATAGGTAGAACCTATGACTAATTCGTTAATAAGAGCTAGGTAGGAGACCATACGAGTCTCAGATTTCCCATGCTCTCCCATGTTTGTCTAATCAGAATGTTGACATCAGAGCCAAATCCCAAAATAATATAATCCATATCACAATCTCCTATTTGTGTTGTTATCCTGAGTTTGTGACTAGTCTTTAGTATTTTCTCGATATGATTAACCCTTTTTTTTGTCGTAGGTATTCTTGGGCTTATTCTATTAAATTTGTCGATTTTGTGACAACATACTTATCTTGTATTAGCATTAAGAAACTTTTAAAGAATTCATTTAGTTTACTAACCTTTATGGTCGGTTGTTTTCGGAGTAGCTGGTCAAATATTTTAGGCATATCCAATATTGGTCTTGTGGAAGTTGACGTTTGATTTCTGTCGATGAATTCTTGGCACACATCTAAGAATATTTCCTTCACCTTTTGGATGTCGAATGGTTCTTTCCTTTGTGCCACTGGTTGCACTTGCGGTTGTCCATACAATGCTTCATGATCTCCTCCCATCACAACATCTCCTCTTTTTATGACAACTATATTTGGTTCCCTTGGTTCAGTAGAAATATTTTGGATATTATGATTGGGGTTTGGATTGGGATTCTATGGTGGATTCAGATTTCCCACATTCTTAGCCTACCACTTCGCAATCAATTTTGGACATAGCTCGACAACATGATCAAAATATTTGCAATACGAGCATGTCGTAGTAGGACTCGTGCAGTCCCTGGAAAAAAGTTCGGGCTGCCCACAATTATAACATATGATTTGTTCTATCCCGTGACCAAATCCTCCTCCTTTACCTCAGATTCTAAAATTTCCACCCCCCCGGGTTGAGGGTATTGTTGTTGCAGATATTGGTTCTCAAGGTATTGGTTTTTAACTTGTGGATATTGAACTTAAGTACGCTCATCCTGCAATTGTTCGGCATTCTTCATTAAATATGTATCAATTGTTTTCTCCTGCAACACCTGATATTCTCTGCATCATTTCTCATCATGGCCTACTGATAATAAAAAAACTTGTAGTGTAAACTAGCTGATGTACTTACAATCTTCTGTAAGTATAAACACTCTTTCAATCAATGGCATCTAGTCCGGCATATTCTACACCAAGGCATCCTTTGTGAATTTATCGGGCTCGGTTCTCCCAGTGTGACATAATTCATATATGTCGGGAAGTTGTCTTTGTGGTGTCCTTCCATTATGTATCTGGTACACCCGATCCCTTCTTGTACTTCCTTCCCTCTCTTAATATATTGAAGTTGCAGCGTAAGGTTGGCTATTTGCGACTAGATTTGCATCATTATGGCACCAGTCTCTCCAACAGGTGAGGATTCCAATTTCATATCCAATTAGAGAGCCTCAGTCCATGACACAATATTTTTTTGCATCAAGGGGATCTGGATGTGCGGTAACAATGTTGCAATAAACCATTCTTTGTGTTGAACATCTGACAAATGGATACTTACTTTGGCCATCAATGTATTAAATCTCTGGTCGAAATCTGAAATAGATTATGTAGGTAATTGTTTAATTTCTTTAATCTCTGTAATCCACTTCGACTCAAATTTGGGATTTTTGAACTCATGTTTTAGTTTTGGTCATATTTGGTCTAATTTTTTCCATGGGACTCTTATCGGAACCATAGATAATTTCATGTACCAATCTAATGCTCAACCCCTAAGGGTTGTGATCATTTGAGCCTTCTTGATGGCTTCATCTTGGACCTGTCGTACGATTCACATGAATTCACATAGAAACCAATGTTGCTATGGGTCTTCTAACCCATTTACATTAAATATTGGTAACTTAATATCATTCCCGACCATTATATTCGTTCTAGGCACTACTTGTCTAGTGGGAATCCCTTGTATGCTATTCCCACGACTACTATTACTTTGATTGACAAACCCATTGGGAGATGAGTTTCTAGATCTTATCTGTGGATATGTAAGTAGGGTAGTGGGTATGGTGTACTTGCACACTTGATATGTAGCTTCTTCTTCTTCTTCTTTTTCAGGTATAGAATGGTATTCCTCTTCCTCGTCGCAAGAACCTTCATCAAAGTTCAATTCCAAATCATAGTCCTCTATTCCAGATATGCTACAACTTCCTCTTTCGGTCGTAGTCCTTCTCCTGTTTCTTGATCGAAATATTCTTCCACTTCTTAGATGTCCACCCTCTATTTCAGTGTCACTATCACCAGGAAACATCTCACCTTACTCTATTCCATTCTTCTCAAACTTCTCTTGTGACATATCCTAGGTCTCTATGCACAAATATTTATTCGTCAGACTCCATTCTTAATATCCCTTTCTCGTATACAAGAATCTTGATCCAAACCTATAAAGACTTCAGATAACAACCTCTAGGTCCTCAAAAATTTTTCTTTTCGCCTCATTGTATGATTATGTCATTTTTACAGCAATTTCAGTGAATTATCCTTCCAAAATATTGTCAACCCAGAACTCAACTGCCCTAGATATGGAGTTTCTAATACTTTTCAAATGTTAAATCAGCTGATGGATCCAATCTATCGATTCTTCTCCTTGAAATTTTCTCACTAGGTTGCTAGCTTCAACAACCACTAATACAACAAAACATGAAATTCACAAAAGAAAATCTCATGAATCTATTTATCGATGTATCGCTCCAACCACTCAATTAGATTCAACCGATATCCTTCACTTTTCTTCCATGCAAATTCTAGTGCCTTAGAATCTACCCAATCTTGAATTGATGGCTTCGTCGGGTGCCACAACATATCCCCACTAAAATGATTTACAGCCCGACAACAGAACCATTTGTTGGCTTTCTCCTCTGGTTGACCTAGAGTCAGATCCTCGGTCATCAACAAATACCCAGATATCGGCCCGACAGAGCATGGCTCAACCAGCGGCACCTGAAACATAGATGTAGGCTCACCCGAGATATCCTTATGGGGAACTTCCGTAACTAGGTTTCTGCAATCATGTAGGGATTTCTACTCTTGTTGTACCTTATCACAACGCTCGACCGAAGCTAGGGGTTATACTTCTTATCCCTTGTCTTTTCATTCAAGATACCAGTCCAATTACCAGTCGACACATATCATAATAATCAACATAACAACCTTATTACATATTCATTCAATAATAATTGTGACAAACACATATGAGGGATTATTCATAAACAAATGCAGAGTGAGACATTTAGATTTACTTATTTACAATATACATGCAACATACATAAGCACATTAATCATTGACACACATATACAACAGTTAACGTGGAAACCCATTTGGGAAAAACCACAAAGGCACTCTTCATCTGGCATGAGAAATATATTAGAACCTTTTTTATGCACACTTAGCTTGCAGAATCTTCTCTATGTATTCTTTACAATTCATGAAGGCTTCTCTCCCCTCATGCTCTCAGGTTTTAGGTATAGATACTTCCTCTCCTCTTCACTCCTTTGTCGATCCACAAATAGCCTAGATTGTTCCTCTAGCTAATAAACTATCCTCTTCTCTTCTCTAACAAAACAATTAATAACCAACTTCAGTCCCACACACAACTTGGGTTCTCCCTTTTATAAGCTTCTACATATTCTAATCAACCGACTCTTTTCTGTTAGTTGTCATGTTGTCATTTATATCCTCATACATCCAATTACAACTGAAAATAGGCACTATCAACCCAAAATACAATGATGCTTTATTACCAAAAGCATTCTTTATTCTAACTAACTCCTTACCCACGATCAGCCGAGTTGTCCTTTTCACTGCTTTGCTCTTCTTTTGTCATGGTTTCTTTGGTCACGACTTCTCTTGGCGCCAATCTTCCGGTTGTATATTTTCCTCCATCACATCTTCACCTTCTCTGTCTTATGACCAGATCCTTTATCTTCCCGAGTAAGATTATGCCTAACTTGTCTTAGGGCCAACAATCAACTACAGGTTCTAGTTTTGTAAGCTAATCAACAAGTGGGGGTTTGTGTTCAAGAACAAAAGAAGCGTTAGGAACATTTCCTGAAGAGATAGGGATGGCAACAAACTATATAGGAGGTTTTGGGACAGTTTGTTCCCACCTGGTACATTTACCTCGTGGAGAAGTGGACCTAACATCCCAACTAACATTGTGAACGTAATGATGATGAGGTAGCTCAACCAAACTAGGACGAGGTTGTGGAACTTGAGACACATGAGCAGGTGGAGGCTGGTAAAATGGAGTAGCATAGGGAGGCTTTAAATAGAGATGACATGTTCTTGCCAACTAATTGGACTCATTGGAGTTGGCATTAAAATGCAATGAAAATATGATATTCATGTTTCTTCCTTCTTCCTAAAGGTATTGACCTTTATTACCCCTTCCCTTGAATGATCTTCTTGAACCCCTACGAAAAAATATCATTTATGATTTAACACAACAAAATGTGAGCAACCTTTATATCAAATAAACCATTTTTTTATAATATAACAAATGTACAATAGAAATTGAATACTCATATCTCTTTTATACCAATCCACATAAATTCACTCTTGTTATCATGCAAATGTTGTTAAAGTGTACACAAGGAAGAAACATAGAGGATAGGTTTAGGGATAGGAAAGAGACAACATGAAATTGATAAGGAAATTCCAACCACAGATTCTGCAAAACATTTATTTCCAACACAACAACCATCACTGTCGAATTCATCCTTATGACTTAATTCCATTAATTTACAAACATTTGATTTTCAAACAACCAAAACAATCATCACTTAATAATTATTTCCACCACAAACACATGATAATTAGGTTTCCTTCAAATTCACTGATAGTGTTTACTTAAAATAAACTTAACAATTCCATGACCTTAGATCATTATTTAACAATCTGATGGTGTTTTTAAACATATCAATCATACAACAAAATTCCTACTTGAAATACGTGGAAATTCAC
The DNA here is from genome assembly GCA_001517045.1 of Pseudotsuga menziesii. Taxonomy (NCBI): domain Eukaryota; kingdom Viridiplantae; phylum Streptophyta; class Pinopsida; order Pinales; family Pinaceae; genus Pseudotsuga; species Pseudotsuga menziesii. The sequence goes on along the minus strand of LPNX011060839.1, from coordinate 991,555 downwards.
ACCACTTTAATTAATAGTCAAACCACTTCTGAAAGTTTGCATATTGCAATCTTGTTCATCACTGTCAATATTGTATTTTTCAGATATCTGGAAATAATTAGTCAATGGCAAGATTTTTCAATGTATACAAGATATGGTGGGGTTAGTAGAAGCATGAATACATTCACACCATATTAGAACGTGCAAGAAAATTATTCTGTCAAACTAAAATCCATAAGTCAACCAACATCGTATTGCTCAAAGTCAAATAGTCGATATGTAACTTCGTTTTTTTTTAAAATATTACAAGTCTTTTCACAACCTCTAGTTCTTATTGTTTGAATTATAACACCATTTTGCAAATACAAAGCATGGTGGGCATGATTCAAGAAGTCGAGCTCTCTTATTTACCAAAACAAGATTTTCTTGAAATGATGAATATAGAACTAACAAGTTCGAATTCAAAAGGAAGATAGGGTTTATTATGAACTTGATATGGTTTATTGATGGCAAAGGATCAAAACAATTGCACCAAATGTGCATTGAAAGGATTATAACTCTACGAAACTTGAAATCCATAAATTAGAAAGAAAAGATTGCGTGTATGCAAAGAGTCATGGAATCAATACAGAAACACCACAATATCCTCATCCCTCCTTTAAACCTTCCCATCCTTAAGAGGAATTGCATTCCCAAAAACCATCAAACAAAATTCCCTTATAAACAAAAGGATTTCCTCCAAATGTGAATCACAACATTCAATAAAAGCTCAAAACTGAGACAGGGTTTTGGGGAAATAGTGCATCACTTTGGAATGACAATATGCCTTAAGGATATAGTGTAGAAATGGAAGGTATCTGAAACTAAACAGAGATTCCCAAAAGGTCGGTATAGAAGGACAAAGACTTGAAATAAATGTGGAAACATGCCAATTTCATATGATTTTTCTTTAACAACTTCAAGAACTTAATACAACCTTACTTCATCAATAAAAATCATGAAAATGGCATTGAACATCGTCGACCAATTTCCATACCATATAATTCATATTTCCTCAACACAAACCCTTTTACAAATCTCGTTGGAATTACCTTTAGGGCCCAGTATTATTCCACGAAGAAATTTCATATCATTTTGTTATGTATCTAAGTAGTTAAAGAACAAATATTTTAATTATTAGTCGTAATATTACTTAGCTAATCATAGGGTCACACCATTCCATTGAAATGTTGTGTTTAGACCTATAAGAGGTATTTTTATCCTATTGTAAAAATCATCCTAATGGTACTGTAAGGACCCATGCACTAATACATGTGTGAGACAGGACCCATTGACCATCAATATGGATTCAAAGATGATTGCGAGTTTAGAAGAACTCTCCCAAATCCTTGCGGTAGTTGGTATATCTTCTTCTCAGGAAGAACGTATCTTGACAACAGTAAAGAACCTATCTACTTCTCCAAAAGACATAGAAGAACCGAAGTCCTATGAGCAATTCCTACATGAAGATCGAGAAACCTCCATTGATCACTTTTTCCAATCTACCATGGAGACCAAAGAATCATGGACCATATTTAATAGGGAGAATCCATTAGAACCTGAAATCAAGAAGGCTAAATATACGAATACATGGAGTGGTGTAAATGAAGAGGTGGACCAAGGAAATCATGACTATATTGAGAAATTGTTCCAAACCATAATCACATCAAGGCACCACTATCTTCTTCAACAACTCTTGGTATCAGATCATTTGCAACTCTTGGTCTTTCATGATTTTGTGTACATTAAAGTTTATATTTCAAATCTAAGCATGAATGTATTTTCACGAATGTTACGCACATGATTGCATTGGAAATAATCCTATACTTGAAGAATAATTTATTTTGTAAAAATTAGAGTAGGATGATGTAAATAAATAAATGAAAAAAAATAGTAAAGAGAAAAAATAAGTCCTTTTGTGAAAACTAGTTTACTGGTGCAACTGGACATGAACATTGCTTGAAAACCAGGCAACTGGCAGGAAAAAGTTCTCAATAATTCTATAAGTTTGTATTGATTTTTCAAATCATGTTTTCTTCAATTCATTATGTTTTGTACTCGCCTTGGATGATGTGGAATTAATTAAGATCCACCTTCCAATGGTCTTGTCCCATCGACCTCAACAAATTATCTAGGAAACAAGACTTGAGTTATGTATAGTGCCCTAGGATTTGCATACATAAATGACTGATCTCCTTGTTGTTAATCATGGGGATTCACCAATGCCTCTTGGTTGAAAAGTCTTGCAGGTGACTCAACTCCAACACATCCATTCTTACTTGTCAAGATGCATTAAGGTACTTTAGCACTCATAATCATTAATTGTGATCTGTTTCACGTTGGTTAATGACATACCTTAATGATCGGTAATCCAACGATTTCTTCCTATGTTAGACTTCAAGTAAATTTATTCACATAGGTAAGAAATGTACCACGGTTCAGGTAGCAGTTGAAGACTATTTGGTTTTATAGTTCCACAACTTGTAGCAGTTTATTTCCTTGTTTTTGGTAGCAGTCTGTTATAATAAGAGTTTGCATGAGGACATGAAAACCCTTGGGTGTTGGGGAGGAGGACTCTTCATATCTTTCTTCTCAGCATTTTCTGTTCAGTACTAGTTTTGTACCAACATTAGTTGAGCACTCATTCAACACCAATTTAGTACCAGTTTGATATTAGAATTCATTTTTTACCCATTTGGTATTGGTTTAGTACCTATTCAGCATCACATTAAAATGTCATAAAATGAGAGAAACAAATGAAAACAAATCCAGTTCAGAATAAATGCAAATTTCCAAAGATCTTTTTGAAGAAATGGTGAGTTTGTCATGATTTGTGGAAACTAGAAGAAGTACATAGAATAATATGCCAACCTTTATGTTTATAGTGTCTCTATACCAACATATGTTGGGATAGAGACATTTAAATCTCAATCATGATCCTCAAAGATTTAAAAGATTTAGGATTACGCATCAACATTTCCATCTCCAGTCCTACACCAGACGACAACATAGTAAGTATTCCAATAGGTATGTACGATTTAATTTCTATTTGATTTATTAAAAACACTTAAAACAATAAAAAAAATGCAGTATTTCATACGCCATGGCCCATGACTATATAGCATCATGATTCTTATTTCCTATCCTGTAGTTTAACAAACATTGGTCCTATTCTTCTAGTCATGATCATTTTGTCACCTTGTCGTACTACTAATTAAATGACCCGTGTCATCCAATCATAATGATTATTGCCCCTACCTACGATTTCTGTAAAATCCTTTTACACGTGCGATTTATCCATTTTCGATGATAATGTGTCTTTCATTTGAATTTATGATTAAGTCTCATTATGAAAATGGTTGCTAGAATTGATAATCGTTTCTTAATATTATCCCTCTCAGAATTATCTCTGAGATATATATGAACTTGGTTAACCTTGTTTGCCTCTTAGACCCTGTTTTCATATCCCCTATTTCCTACTCATCACCCGAATTGCAAACATGGTAGCGAGTAGACATGAGCCTGAAAATTTGGTGGAGTTGGAGTGCCTGCAAGAATTCTAGGACACTCGCCATCTGTTTGAAGCTATTGGGTGGATATATTTTTTCGAGCAATATAATGGATTTGACAGTGAGATGGCTCTACTATTTGCTCGAAGTTTTGATGGACATTGGGTGGTCATTAAATGTTTGTAGCTTATATAATTACTGGACATTTCATAGCTCGGGTAGGACATTTACCTCGCACAAGAGAGCGTTGGTTCAAAGGCAAGCCGGTGGTTAAAAAATCTTTTAATCAGTTTATGATTCCAGAGTACAAGGATGCATACTGGTCGGGTGGAATACCAAAACCTTGGCTGACAGAACAGTGGGGGTAAAGTACTGTATGTTTTACAAAACATTATTACATGTGAAAGCTGTTTTGATACCATATTTGTTTATCATACTATACTGTTGTTGCATATAGAAGCTAGTTTACCAATGGATATTTTTTATTGCGCCGAGAGGCCCTCTACAACTCACTATGGGGGAGATCTTGCAGTGTTACATAATTTTATGTAAGGTTATGTAAAGTTCCTCTTGTAAATGTCGGCTATAAATAATAATAATAAAATATTATGTTGTAATGTTACAAGACTAACAAAAGAATAAAATATAAATTTTTTAATTATCCACCAAAATAAAATGTTAGCCAAAAAAACTACCTAATATGAGGGAGATCTTGTAACATTTGTTATTATAAAAAAAATAAAAAATAAAAAAATTTGATTATCGGCAGAAATAAATGTCGCCAAACAACCTAATATGGGGGAGATGTGGTAATGTTCCTACCTAACAAAACAATAAAACAGTAAAAGTTAAATTATCCACAAAAAACAAATGTGGGTCATAAAAAAAACACAATATGTGGAGATGTTGTAATGTTCCTACCTAACAAAATAATAAAAAATAAAAAAATGAATTATCCACAAAAAAAATGGTGGCCTTACACATGGTTTTAAAACCATGTGCAAGGGCTTCTAAACAACCCATGGTTTTATTGTACATGGTTTAGGAGGGCCTTGCACATGGTTTTAAAACCATGTGCAAGCCCTCCTAAACAACAAATGGTTTTCTTGTACATGGTTTACGAGGGCATTGCAAATGGTTTTAAGACCATGTGCAAGACCTCCTAAACAACCCATGAAACCATGTGCAAGGCCCTCCTAAACAACAAATGGTTTTCTTGTACATGGTTTACGAGGGCATTGCAAATGGTTTTAAGACCATGTGCAAGACCTCCTAAACAACCCATGGTTTTAGGAGGGCCTTGCATATTGTTTTAAAACCATGTATGGGGAGATGTTGTAATGTTCTTTCCTAACAAAATAAAAAATCATGATAAATATTATATGTGGGCCATAAATAATATAAAATTTTAATAATAAAAATATTATATGTGGACCTTAAATAAAAAAATGTTTCTTTAGGTTTGAATCAAATTAATGGCTATATAGGACACACCAAAGTTGATAGCTCATTGAGTGCAATACCTAAGAAGAAGTTTGCACCTCGAGAGATTTGACCCCTCGCAGCGCTTGATAGAGCCTAGAATTTGACCTGAGTGTAACAAAGGACTTAAAACCTTGTTTTCATCCAATACTTCTGGTGAATGGAAGCTTGATGATGAGAGGATAGAAGTAGAGAATGAAAAATGTTCTCAGAAGTCAAGGCACAAAGAGGAAAAAGAAGGAAATGTAGAACATAAGGGAGAACCATAGTCAGTTCTAAAAGGACAGTCTAGTACTGGGAATTTTGAATTAAGATTAATGAAGACCTCGACTCTGAAGGAGTCCAGGACTTCATGATCAAACCTAGAAGTAATGCAAATACTTTATCTAGTGTCCCTCTTGTCCTGTTACTAGAAGCATGGCTGCTCATTCCAAAAAAACTCCTACTGAAGTTCGAAAGAGGGAAGAAAGTGACAGAGGAATTAGAGAAAATTCTTGAATTAGAAGAGAAAGTCCAGAATGATATTGTTCACAATCTTCTTTAAGAGAAAGAAAATAATTTTGATGATTTCCCTTGTAATGAAAATTTTGAAGATGCAGTTGTTGATTACGCCCTTGATGATGTTAAGGATGTTGTTGAGGGTCAAAAGGAAATTCCTAAGGATCATAAAGAAACCCATGAGGTATGTGATCCAGTACACACACAGGTACACAATTTTTTTGACATTGACACGGTCAATGTGAATCCTACAGTCATAATGAAGTCTCAAGATGAAGTTTATGGGAATAAACAAGAATGTGTTTCTATTAGCCATGTATTAAGGAGACGTGTGAAACTGAAGGAGAAAATTCAAGAATATGAAGTTCTCAATCGACACATTCAAACAGAGAATGAGTTGTGTAAGACTCGGAACACTCGTTTGCAAGCTAAAGTAGAAAGACTTAAAGAGAGGCAGAGGAAACTTCATTGAAAAATGAGGAAGGTTCAGATGGTTTCTCCTCAGCGTTCTACACAAATCCGATTATTGAAAAGGAAAACCAAACAGGTTCAAACTCAGAAATCACTTGGATTTCAAGTTTTAATCAACTCTCAGGCCCCTGTTCCTTAAGGCATATTTTGGATATCTTCAATTTTGTGCATGAGGACATGCAATTAATTAGGTCTGTTGGAATGCTGGAGATTGAAAGTCTAGAAGATTACTCTGGATGTCATTGAAAGTCTAGAAGATTACTCTGGATGTCATTGACAATTTGAATAATGTGCTTACATTGAGACGTCGCTAGAATAAGATGTCTCAAGTGGCAAGGGTCCACCACGAGAGGTAGCCTAATCTTATTCTTCGAGTTTTCTAGGTTAATATTTTTCCTTTCGTTATTACAGATCGTTAACAGTCATTCAATTTTAATAGAAATTCTAAGAATTCTATTTAATGGTTTACGACAAACTGTTTAATGGTTTGATGCTTTCAGGATAATAACAATTGTTCAGATTTGTGCACAAAAAAACTTTAGATTTCATAGGAGTTCATTTTTGTTTTAAATAATTTAGTTTAGTTTTATAGGGGTTGTTTTGGATCGATTGTGTTTCTTCCAGTATTGTAGAGTTATGTTTAGATATATGAAATTTATTTAAAAATTGTGGAGTTTACTCTAAATTGCATAGTGTTTATTTTGAATTAAATAAACTTTGATTGTAGAAAGATTTGAAATAGTTTCGTTATAGTTTGGTTATGATTTGAAATAAGCATTTTTCAAATGATAAATGGAATTAGATTTGCTCCTGGATTCAATATATTAAATTAATTTGTATACAAGGTGATAGATGGAAGAACAATGATTGTTTTGCATATCAACGACTAGATGTTTTAGAAGTTGATGAAATTATTATGAATGGTTTTAGATCAGCATGCATAATGATCAAAATACCTTGCACACATCAAACCCAATCTGAATTAGTTCAAACAATAATGATGAGCAAAATAAACAAAGGTAAAATGTACTTGGTTTTAATTGGATCAATCATAATACAGGTTACAATAAATCGATCTGAATTTTGACATACCGTTGGAGTGAATCAAGTAGAATATCTTCTGAAAACATAATACAGAGTTTCAATAGAATTCATTTAGTAGTTTGATTTTTAGATTTGGTTGGATTTATTGGAGATTTGGTAAATAGTTAGATAAAATTAATTCATTATAAATAACTCTTGTTTCAGAAATTTCTAAAATTTGTGGTTTGCTTTGTATATCATTTGGTTTTATAGATTGTAGATTAAAATTGATTCTTTCCTTAAGTTAGAATTTGATTTTGGTAACATAGGTTTTAGAAAATAATTCAAGTCTTCTGTTTAGTACTTCGGTGTTTTGTACCAGTCTTTGATTCTGATCTATTTTCTTACTACTTTCACATTGTTTTGTACTCATTTTGTACTAGTGACTGTTTAGAGTAAATTTAGATTTTATATATTTTCTTTTTAAATTTGTTTAAACGTGTTTGTTAAAGTTTGGTTTTCCACCTACACTCAATGTAATTTATTGCTTGGTTAAGTTAGATTTTGTTTACTTTAAATAGCTTTTTTTTCTTTGTCAAACTAGGATTTAGATTTAGTTGCTTTGGTTTCTTACATTTTGAAGTAGGTAGGGAAGTATTGATTTAGTTTAATGATCTTGAAGCTTTTGAATTTAATTGGATTTATAGCAGTCCCAATCACTAACGTAGGAATTAATGACTTAACTCGGTAGATATGGTCACCATATGATGGATTTCCTTCCGAGATGATTGGGCTAGTTTCAATAGTTTTGTGTATTTTCCAGCTTTAGATTGGGCCTTGATCATGTACATACTGTGCTTGCACCTTTAAATTTACGATTCTCCAGATGACAATTTAATATTGGGAATTAAATGACATATAATTTCACCAACTAAAATCTCCAAACATTCTATAGGATCCTCAGCTTGTTTCTCATCAAACTCAACTTTTCACAATCTTTAGTAGTCTTCACCAAAGTATGGATTGCTACATTGGCAATTTATTCATCAACAATAGGCATTGAGTTCACCAAACTTCCATCATCATCACAGGACGCAACTTCATTGGAAGCCTCATTAACCAATGTTTCTACATCATGTTCATGCTCTTCAATATTTTCCTCTTCTTTTTTGTCTTTTTTGTCTTTTTCATTTTGTTTCTCTTTCTCTTCTTCAGACACAATATCTTCTTCTAATGTACCAATACACTGCATGGTATTACTGGTTCTTTTCTTTTTACTATACTTAATCTCTAGAGCATCCCAAAATGATTTTGTTTTGTTTACTAGATCAAATTCATATATAAAACTAGAAAGAATGCTATCATCTACCACTGACAAAATAAAAGGGTCTTGCTATTCCATTTTTCTCTTATCACAAGGATCTACAAAATCTTCTTGAACAAATCCCCATAAATTTACTGAACAAAATAATTCTTCAATTTTATTTGCCCAAATTTCATAATTCATAGCTGAGAAATATGGAAAAATCGTTATTGCTCTTCTTCTTAATATTTCACCTATCTTTTCATCTTCATTGTGTTGTTATTCTCCATGGATGAAAATGTTGGAAATATTAATCATTTATAGATCTACATATCATGTCTTAGCCAACTTCGTCAGAGTCTGCAGAAGTACACTGTTGTCACGCCGTATGTTAGAATGAAGAGTTGACGTCTCTCCATATTTAAGCAGTCGAATTGAATTTCTGAAGATAACTTTTTTGGTAGAAATTAATTACATTCTTTAATGTTAGTTGGTAGACTCCAAGAGAAGAAAATTATAGTCTTTGTATATGAAGAAGAATAAAAATGAAAAACAGTGAGAGAGTGCGAGAGGAAAAAAAAGGAGAGCAAGCATGGAGTAGTGGAGAAGAAGAAGGAAAAAATTTGACAAGAGTTTGAGAAGCTCAAGGCTCTGTAAAAGGTGAAACATCCTTGTAAAATTTCAATTTCGTAATTGCAGTTGTAGTTCTTTGTTATGTCACAACTATATATATAATTCCATAGTTTATGGTTGAATTCATGTCTTATTTATGTCACTCATCTTCTCCAGATTTACTTGTGTGAATATTGTTTACATTCACCATTTTGTGAAAGACAAAGAATCCACAAATATTTCACCGTGTAAAAGTTTGAGTTTTAATTGTAGAGTGTTCGCCATAATTCTTACTTAATACTTTGGTTATATGATATTGTGATCTTGTCACAATCTAGTTGTGTCAAGGTTTATCCCAAGTTATGGGTGGGTAAACAATGTTTTTCATATTATAAGTCAATAGACTAAGAAATCTCCTTTTATAAAGTTCCACTTAAAGTGGTTCCGTCGAAGTGGGAGTTGGTCGCAACCAAAATTTAGGTTGAGGATAAATCTCGTCGTAGTAAAATCCCATCGAATTCAAGTGGGTGTATGTCTAAGTAAAAGTGTCAACCAAAAAGTGGAAAGTTGAGTCTTTTCGTAGAGTAGTCTGTCACATACTTGTCCATCGCAGTAAATTCCCGTCGCAGTAAATCATCATCACAGTAAAAACCCCGTTGTAGTAAAATCCTATAGCATGTACTTTGGTTGCAAGTATTTCAGTCGAAGTAAAAGGTGGGGTTTCCCAAAGGCATTATGTCGCAGGATTTCTTACTGCGCAGTAACTCAATTTTATTGTCATAGAAATTCATCCAATATTTGATATCAAAGTAGGTTTAGGAAAGAAACCTTGTTTTAAAAGGAAAAAAATATTTTTCTAAGGAAATAAAAATTTAAAAAATGGCTTCCACTTCTGGTACACACATGTCAAGATTATAAACTCCAATTTTCTTGGAAAATAATTATGAGTATTGGTATCTATCAATGAAGGCTTTGTTTAGAGGAAAATATCTATGGGAGATAGTCCAAAATCTATATACAGAACCAACAAATTAGCGCCATATAATAATCTCACGGAAGATGAGAAGGATGCCCTGAGGGAATAAAGGAATTAAAACGTAAAGGCCTTATTCTACATACACCAAGCAATGCATAAAAGCATACTCCAAAGAGTAGCACCAACAAAGACCTCTAAGTAGGAAATTGATACATTAGAAACCAACTATCAAGGATTTGACAAGGTAAAGACTTCTAGATTGCATATTCTTTGAAGAGATTTTGAATCTTTGCCAATGAAAGACACAGAGTTAGTGGACTCATTCTATACTCGAGTTATTGGGTTGATAAATCAACTGAAATCTCATGGAGAAAATATAAAAGAAAGAAGGGTTGTTGAAAAAATTCTTAGAAGTCTTCTCCAAAGATTTGAATCAAAGAAAACAAAGGCCTATCACAATTTACCATTGATGAGTTACAAGCCTTGCTCATCAATCATGAACATAGAATCAACCAATCAAATACATCATTAGAAGGTGCATTTGCATCACAGTCATCTATAAGTCATGGAAGAGGCAGGGGAAGATATAATTCTAGAGGCAGAGGAAAACGTTTTTTCATAGGAGGATGCAACAACAGTCCCACAAATGTCACTGGTAGAGGACAATATCAAAACCCCAATCATCCAAGTGGTCATATGTTTGATAAGTAAAAAATACAATGTCATTACTACAATAAATTTGGTCATTATGCATATGAATGCAGGAAGAAGCAGTATGACCAAGGAAGGAAAATCCAAAACCAGTCGAGTAACACCAACACTTCGTCAAGCACAATGTTGTTGGCATGCGCATCCCCAATTGAATGTAATGTTATCCAAGAAATTCCATGTGACATATGGTATTTATATTCAGGTTGTAGCAATCATATGACTGCTAATTTAAACTTGTTTTCTAGTCTAGATAAATAAGTTCAAACTGATGTCACACTTGGAAATAATGTCCAAGTCATTGTTTTAGGAAAATGTATTGTTGGTATTATAACCAAATAGGGGGAGATAAATATTATGCATGATTTCTATTCTGTTGAGCATTGGAAAACCGATACAAAAAGGTTATAGAGTCTACATGGATGACAATCAATGTATGATTAAAGACTTGCGTCCAAGCAACCAGCTGATAGCAAAAGTACCAATGACAAGAAATCATTTGTTTCCTTTTTTAGGATAATTCCAGACATGAAAGGAAAGGAAAATACAAGAACTAAATTTAAGGAAGAAAGAAAAGAAGCAAACAAGCACTGCGACAAGGAAGAAAAAGACAACGTTGAAATTCAAGCAATGTTTCAATCAGAGGTTCAGGATGATTCCTCGTCGTGGAATTTCAAGTTTGGACATCTGAATTTTGGTTGAATGAAGCTACTGCACACAAAGAATATGGTGAAAGGAGTGCCATTAATCGAACAAAAAAAAGAGAGTTTGTGAAGGATGCATTTTCGGCAAGCAACATAGAGATAATTTTCAAGTCGTAAAGTCATGCAGAGCACACACACCACTTGATATTGTGCACTCTGATATTAGTGGCCCAATGAAGGCATCATCCATGGGAGGATGCAATTATTTTTTTACTTTTATTAATGATTTCATAAAAAAAGCATGGGTATATTTTTTAAAACATAAATTTGATGCATTTGGATGTTTTCAGTAGTTTAAGGCACTCATGGAGAACCAGAGTGGACACAACATTAAAATATTAAGGACAGACAGAGGTGGGGAATATGTCTAAAATGACTTCCTAAATTTTTGCAAGTCTCGTGGCATACACAAGCAATTCATTGCACAGTATACACCTCAACAGAACGGTGTCACAGAGAGAAAGAGCATAACCATTATGGAGATGGCACGCAACATGATGGAAGATAAGCATTTGTCAAATGAATATTGGGCTGAAGCAGTTGCAGCTGCTGTATATATTATGAACCAATGTTCGATAAAAAGCATGAAGAACAAAGTCTCTCAAGAAGCATGGGCATGTATGAATCACAATGATTCTCATTTAAATGTTTTAGGTTGTGTCGGATATGCTCATGTTCCAGATGAGCTAAGAAAGAAACTAGACAAAAAGGGACATAAATGTATTTTTGTTGGTCACTTTGAAGACACAAAAGCATACAAGTTGTATGATCCTATTGCAAGGAAAGTAGTCATCAGTCACAATGTTCAATTTGTCCAGAATGAATCATGGGATGGAACCGTCTAGAAGAATGTCAAGATTGTGTTCACTGAGAAGCATGGTGACTGTCAAACACCACATGTAAGTCAAAATTCTGCAGCACCGTTGACTCCTAGGACATCACGACATGGTTCAACACAAGGAACATTTACACAAGTCGTAGCTCAAGATATGCTGACAAGCACACCAAGAGGACCCCAATTTCCATCAAGCAGTTCGTTGAGGTTGACATTGACAGATCCAATAAAGACAAGAAGTCTGCATGAGATATATGAAGTTGATACAACAAATTCATTCTCTCTTTTTGCATTATTTTCTCAAATAGATGATCCTCTAACATTTGAAGAAGCTATCTAAGAATAAGTATGGGCACAAACAATGGATAAAGAAATAGAATGCATTGAGAAGTACAAAACATGGGAGCTGGTATATGTACCAAAAGATAAGGATGAAATTAGTGTTAAATGGATTTACAAGACCAAGCAAGATGTTGATGGGAATGTGTAGAAGCACAAGGCATGAATGGTCTTAAGAGGGTTCAAACAAAATCCCAACATAGAATTCAATGAAACCTTTGCACCTTTCGCACACATGGATACAGTCAGAACAGTTATGGCCATTGCTGCACAAAAAAATGACATGCCTATCAAATGGATGTTAAATCTGCATTTTTGAATGGTGTTGGGCAAAACATTATCTTAAATAATTTACCTAATATTTAATTATCAACCGGGGTTAGTAGGCTTAGAGTTGCTACAAAATATATGCGAAGGTAGAGAGTGTCGTGGTAATACTCTAAATAAGATTGAAAGGTCTTAAGTTGAACTCCTAAGGATCTAGTTAAGTTAATGAAAACAAAGGTAACATCAAACTATTTATAAATGTCCGGATATAAACAGTGTTATGACAATAAACTATTCTATCTAGAGCGATTGATTTTTACTTGAGAGAATGACTACATTAAAAGGATTTACAATGATAAAATAGAAACTATACATACACTAACTAAATCATTTCAATTCCACTATCCTTGATTATTCTGAGGATAAGCATTTATTGTAATAGGAATTGGGGTAGGAGGGCTATCAAAATGACTCTCAAAAGAAGTATAAAAGCTAAAGAGAATTAGGTCTAGTTTTATCTCTACAAAAATGTGTAAACTGATAAGTGTCCAGTTACAGGAAATAGTAAACATGATTGTTTATATATAAATAACTCCTACTTACAAAATATTATATGAGGGTAGACATAGTTCATGGACAAATAGAAAACTTACAAAGATGATTTGAGTCCTATCTTATAGATCCTTTTCACAATTGTATAATTTAAAAGAACAAATTGTATTATAAACACCTAATCTATCAATACATGTAATTTAAAACTAAAGGAACAACTTGAATCAAAGGCTCAATTACAGATCAATAAGATGGGTTAATTTACATAATATCATTCCTATGCATAAGGTAAAAGAAAGAGGAAGGAGACATGAGTTTTAACAAAAAGTATTAAGCAATATTATCTAAAGGTATTTAAAAGAAAATATAAACATTATCTAAACATTACTATTAAGATAGAATTAGAAAAATAGAAAGATAAACTTTAAAATAAATTAAAAAAACACAGGACTGAATGAGCAACTGTATAATAGGTGGAAATGAAGGTCTGTATAAAAGGTGGAACAGGCTGTCTGTATGGCATTCTATTTAAAGAAAATGTTAAAAATTTAAGGAAACAGTAAATTTAAATGCTTTATTGAAGAGTAGCTACCCCATGCATGCACTACTTTAATGTAAAACAAGAAATAAACCTAATTTAATGACTGAATTCCATAGTAATACGACCTAAACTAATTTCATAATTAAAAAAAACTAACATATTCTTAAGCAGATTCATGATAAAAACTGGAACAAGCAGAACTAGATTATAATTAATCAAAGAAATTTAATCTAGAAATCGAAAGACTTTGCAGAAAAAAATTGAAAGCTATCTTAAACACAACCGGTTTCTATTTAATAAAAAGAACCTACATGCTCATCATAATTTTAAATTGAAATTTATACTACAGAAACATGAACAATTACAGAAACAAAACTAAACAACTCATAAACAGAATTATACTAATTGCAAAGGAAAATAACAAAACCTACATAAGGATATAAAGACTCTGTTTGTTGGGGGGCCCTCCCAGCGAACAGATTTATGCTTCTTCTAATCGAACACAATCATATATAGCACAATAAGAATTTCATTAGAATAAAAAGTAGTATTACAAAGTTTTTCAGATTGAAATGATAAAATAAAAGACAGAGGCTTAGACTCTAGACTTCCAGAAGCTCCTGCCTAAGTCGCATGACATCGTCTATATATATACATCATTCAATGGAGGCAAGAAAATCGGCCCTTTAGTGGTCGACTGCTCTTCATGATAAGGAAGTCATAATTTCAAATAAGTGCATAACAACTAACAACCAACCGTCCCTCTTTTCTCGCAGATCAGGTTCCTTCAGGCACGCAATGTGGTTCATGACTTTAGTTCGAATCAAAGCATGCGTCGAGGTGTCACGCAGAGGTGCTAGATGGGAACTTATTCCTGAAGAAGAATAATGCTGATATGTCGGCGCATGGTGATGACAGTTTCTGGCCGTTTTCATGCTCTTAATACATAGAAACATGCTACCAAGAAATGCGCGGTCTATTTGATGATCTGGATAGCAAGCTGGGCATGCTCTCCATATACTCAGCTAAACGTGTGTTTGTTTGTTAGGTTACCAAAAATACTATATAACCTGCAGAGAATAAGACACATAAATTAATATAGAAAATACACTTCGTATTATGCCAATTTTAACCATTGAAACCATAAAATGATGATAATAAATATAATTGACACAAATCCTAATTTAGTCATACTTGAAGCTTGTAGAGGGAGCTGCATGGTGCAAAACACACTAAAAAGTAGAAAAACATGTGTTAATATGTGAAGTATTGAACCCAAAAAAAGTGACAAAAAGGGGACCAACATTCCCCCAAACCGAAAGAATACCATGTCCCACTGGTGCAAAGCAAAATATATCATGAGGAAGGAGGCAGAGCTGCGTCAGAATCTGCCTCCAACTTGGATGGAACAGATTGCTTGTACTTCAACTTCCTCGCCTATGTTTTCAGAATGGAACGCCTTGCCTGACGACCCCTCTGTGATACGCTAATGGTTTCGTGCAAATCCTCCATATTCTTAATTTGTAACCGCAATTCTCTGTTTTCTTCACGAAGCTCTAAAATTAACTTGGCATGTGCTTCATTTTGCTTTGCCGATTGAGTTAACTTAGAAGTTAATTGTTCTAAGGTGGGCTGCGGTGGCATCAATTGTTCTGGGGATTTGTTAAAATCTTGTGGAGGACTTATTTCTGTTGAAGGCGAATCCAAATTGACAGTAGGAAGGGGATCTTCAGATGCAGGAATATCCCTCTGATTGGTGTCCTTGAGCAATTCAACAGAGAGTCTAGCTAGTGCTAAGAGGGATGAATTGGGATTGATTTCTTCTACCTTAGCCTCATCATTTGGATGGCCAGTCTACTCATCAAGCTGAACCACAGTCTGAGTACTGGGCCGAAGCCTGTGCTGGATGCTTTTAGCCTTTTGTCTTCTGGTACGAGGTCGGGAAAAAGGCACAAATTCAATGGACATAGGACTAGCAGGGGTTTCTTGCACAGGTGAATTAGGTTCTAAGACATCCTCATCAAGGTGGACAACATCAGCGTTTTCTACAAGTGAGGTTGGTCTGGACTCAGGGTGGAAATGACGAGACCGTTTACGAATATTGAGGTGGGGATTGAGCACTTTGAAAACAAAGGTTTCCCAATACCGAGGTCTTTAAGTTGATCCAAAATTAACATTTTGATTATACTATGGTGATACAAACTACTCTTTGGATGAAGGGTATTCTTCCAGACCAAATTTGGCATTTTCTCTAAGCTATAACGAAAAAGAAAGCGAAATTCAAGCATCTATTATCAACAAAGTGGGCTAATGTTAGCTGGAATTTTTCACCTCCTGTGGACAGTAAGGTGTTCCACTGGTCTGAATGGTTCAGATCTAGAACAAATAGAGGATAGAGGTTGAAGACTCTCCCTAGATGCTGTAGATATCTGGAATACAAGGCTTTGATAGTTCACCTGTGTACCTGCAAAAAACTCAACACGAAACGAATCAAAGCAACCAGAATATGATCTACTAATCTATGCTAGTGACTAAGGAATCTAGCAACATATATATGCAAAATCACTACAACAACATCATATGTGGGACATAAATCAACTTGCATTAAAAATATGAAGAAGTTTACAACCAAGCCTTAGTGTTGACATGCATCTCCATGAAACCAGCTCTTCATCCCCAAAAGCTTCGACTCTAGCTCTCTATGCTCTCTCCAAATGATCTTGGGCCAAGGATCAATCCAATAGCATAACAATACCTTCAATGTTCTCCCCTCAACCATGGCTATGAGCTCATATTTATAGGGATTTAATGGATAGAGATGCTTGAGAAATTAGTGGCTGAGGTGGCCTCTAAGACCCTAGGATGAGGGATCTCGAGCTCAACCAACCCACAACAGTAGGGATAAGGCAGTACATGGGGCTTATCATCTAGAAGCCTCGAGAAACTTCTCTTTTTCCCTTTTTACCCAAGGTACCGCGCTTCTCCTTCTATGACAGAGCAGTTCTGGTAATAACTGCCTATAGACCAAGGGCAATGGGTGGTGGCACCACTTGTGGACAACCGTTGAAAGGAGGTGTGAGCAGGGGTACCGCTCCTGGATAAAGGGGCATGCGCAGTGCTGGGAATTTGTATGAAAAATTGATGAAAAAACATTTAGTTTCCACTCCAGAAGCTGGGATTCAGGGCAAGTAGGTATGTCAAATGTCTTATCACATGATGGTGATAGGATTTTGGTATAACAGGATGCCCCCCAAAGCATGAGTCTTAGAGTGATATGATAAACGAGAGCTTTGAGAACAAGTCATCGCCAAGAGATGAAAATGTCGGCTCGATTGGAGTATGCAGTCAAGTAGGCATATGTAGTACATCAGTATGTTGACTCATAGACACGAGTAACCAAACTCATAGCTACAGACCAATACAAGGTAGATCCATGAGTGGAATAAACAAGCATGGCTACTAGAATACATCATAGATCCATGTGATAGAGGACTCAAACTTGGACATAGCTACCAGACATACAACGTAGATCTATGTCATACAGACACAAATTTGAGCATAGCCACGACCATACAAATGTGGATCCATGCAGCTAGATATACAAAACTCCATCGCAAATTGGGGAAAAAGCAATGAGTGCTTTTAAACAAATGCCTAGGGTCTTCGTCTTGTGTTCCACAAAGTATGATTATATCCATGTGATTACAATGATCTGAAGTCAAACATGGTAGAAACCACTTGATTACCATCCAATGATGTGAACCATTAACAAGTGCGAGGGAGATCACCATTAATGTCAATGATTCCCAAGGTACTCTAGTACAATCTACTGAGTGTGAATAGATGTCCTGGCATCGAACACCCAGTCGATTCTATCGATCAAAGGTCAATGATGTGAACCTATGTCGAGAGCGAGAGAATCTATCATTAAGGCATACATATATCAAGGTACTAAACATTGTTTCTAAGACTATTTATCAGATGATGAGCTGATGTCGACGGGGATATTCTCATCGAAAGAGGACCATGAAGAGTCCCACATCGACGACACAAAACTCAGAACATAGTTCTGGAATGATGTGAATGTAGTAACCATATGACTGACTCAAATATACTGACACAAAGATTGTGTAGACTGCAGAGGTAAAACTTCTTCATATCTCCTTTGAACATCGGGTGGCACGACAAAATGACTTGGCAGCATGACTAGACAGGACAGATACACAATGTGACAGTGGACAATGCATTCTTTTGAAAGACTCAAAGGATTGACATGACTCATGAAAGGGGATCGTCACGGAGATCAACTGAATACCCAATTGATTGACATGATTGTGCAGACAAGTGCCATGTTCAAAGGTAATGGAAAACAACTGCCATTATTTACAAAATGATTCCCTTCCCATTTCCCCATCATGATTGATGAGTGCATCTTTTCGGTTTTATGAGTTCAAAGAGGGTAACAAACACTCGATATAGCTTGTCAGAAGACAAGTCTAGTCTCATATGTTTTACGAACCTGAGAGAGGAGGGGTTCATTCCCAAAACGGGTCTCTCAATGTTTAATTTAATGAGTCCACTAAAAGAAAACTCGGTATCGTTCATGTTTAGAGAGTCTGAACGAATACAGAAGAAAACTCCATGGGGGTCCTTTTTCATATGATTTAGTCTCTAAGGCCCGAAAAGTGTAAAATCATACCTTAGAGAACTCTTCCAGTCATGATTGGCTGGAGTGTTCTTTTCTCGTAAATAGTCCTATCCGAACCAAGAAAGAGATAACCTACCGTCAGATGGACGACTCTTCAAATACTTTAACGAGTGTGAAGAAGACAAGATCGCTCGACGATCTTTTCATATTTAGGGAGCCTAAAAAGAGTTTAAAGAGGACTCCATTATCCTTTTTCATGTTTGAATCCAGAGTATGAAAAAGTAATAAACTAAGCTCAAACCACTTTTTATGTTTTAACTAGAGCACGAAAAATGAAAAGTAAGCTCAACACCATCTTACTGTTTTTAACGAGCTCAAATATCAGTTGAAAGAATGCTTGAGGATTGGTTTCATTTTTACACAAGCTCAAAACCAATGGGTAAATTATGCTTGAAAAAATCTCATTAACATGATATACAGAGGTTGGAATCTTGCCCCCAGCATGATTGCTAGCGAAGCTTACCCCTAGCATGGTTGCTAGTGGCTCGACATGCCCCCAAACTTTGTTTCATTTAACATCGATTCTTCTTCCATACCCAACCTAAAAACCTGGTTACTAATGTGAAAATGTTCACCAGGGGGGGTAGGAAAAACGAGAATCGGGTAGATGAAAAGAAGGTTCAAGTTCTAACACTAAAGTGAAGACTCGACTCAAGGGAAGGGGATCCGTTTCATTTTTACGCAAGCTTGAAACAAAAGGTAACGATGCTTGGAACATGGTTTCATTTTTATGCAATCTTGAAACCAAAAGGTAAACTATGCTTAAGGAAACAAACTTCATTTTTTAACGAGCTTGAAATAGAAAATGAACTATGCTCAGGAATGATTTCATTTTTATGCAAGCTTGAAACCAAAAGGTAAACTATGCTTGAGGAGATCCATTTCATTTTTTAACGCTCTTGACATAGAATGGGAACTTTGCTCAGAACATGGTTTCATTTTTATGCAAGCTTGAAACCAAATGCGTAAACTATGCTTAAGGAGTGGTTTTATTTTTTAACGAGCTTGAAACCAAAAGTAAACTATGCTCTAGGAGTGGTTTTATTTTTTAATGAGCTTGAAACCAAAAGTAAACTATGCTCTGAAGAGTGGTTTTATTTTTTTAACGATCTTGAAACCAAAAGTAAACTATGCTCTGGACATGGTTTCATTTTTATGCAAGCTTGAAACCAAAATCGTAAACTATGCTTAAGGAGTGGTTTTATTTTTTAACGAGCTTGAAACCAAAAGTAAACTATGCTCTAAACATGGTTTCCTTTTTATGCAAACTTGAAACCAAAAGCGTAAACAATGCTTAAGGAGTGGTTTTATTTTTTAACAAGCTTGAAACCAAAAGTAAACTATGCTCTACAACCTGCTCCTACCCAACATGATATCTAGAGGTTGGTAGGTTGCCCCCATTTCATAAAAGCTAGCGACTTAGCTCCATTATGATGTCCATAGACTAGAGCCATGCCCCCCATTTTACCTATGATGGGAAGAAGCTAACTAGAAGAAGGGGAAGGAACCACAAGAACATGCGGTACATTCAGGGCAGTCTGATTACTAGGAGTAATGTGATGGTCAGGTGTAACCAAAGAAAGCTGATCAATGGTCACAATATTCTCATCATGGGGAAAATGCATAACTCTAAAGAGGTTGGACACAACAGCCTTCATGGCATAAACATAATCACGTCCAAGGAGCATATTGAAATCTAAAGGACCTTGGACCACCATAACATCAATGCAGACAGTTTTCCCTCCTAATGTAATAGGAAAATGAGGAAGGATCCCTAAAGGTGTAGTAGGCCTGCGATTAAAAGCTAGTATCTGATCAGTGGTTGGCACAAGCTGAGGATAACCTAAAGCTTTCCAAGCAGTTGAGGATAGAATACTAACAGAAGCCCTTTCGTCAACAATAGTGCGAAGAATCTGCCTAACAGTAACATTCACAACTATCTAGAAAGGATCACTCGAATGAAGATGAGACTCTGTTAGGTTACTCCAGTTGAAGGAAATAACCTCACTACTCGGAGAGGGTTCTGTCGAAACAGACAAAATTTCCTCTTGTCGAGAACAATCAGAACAAAGCATAAAAAATTCGGCAGGTTTTGGTTCATTCTCTACTGGAAGAGAAGAACAAGACGAAGATTTGGGCAAAGAGACTACTTCAGTCTTAACACTCTCTGATGAAAGAGCGGGATCAGGTGGAAATGACATCGACTTGACCAATTCAACTTCACTCTCCAAAGGAAGAGTGGGATCAACCACAGATAAATCCGAATCAACCACTTGGTCAACCAGTGGGGGATTGAGGGATAACTTACTATCACTTGTTGGAATCACCTGTTGATGATCGGTAATATTTTCCAACCAACGCGAAGCTTCATCCATGCTTGGACAAATAAAAGTACAATGCATAGCCTTGCAAATCAAACAAGGATACACGACTTTACCCTTCGACCTTTTACCAATGGGTCACTAGTTGAGGGAGTATCATCAACATGATAATCAGAGGTTGATGACACAAATGGTTTGGACCTTTTATACCACTCTTCTTGTATACGGGAGAGACCAGGACACTCCTTAAGAAAGTGGTCCCCCTTGCAAAGCTTACAAGGGAACTTGGGTTTTCTGGGCGTTCTCTTAGAATGAGCACCATCAAGGGCAGATAGCTGCTGCTTTTTCTCTTTCTTATCCTTCTTCTTCTTACTCTTCCCTTTCGTCTTCTTCTTATCCACATGACTACCAACCATAGATCTTTGGTCAAGCGAAGAAGAAGGAAGGGACGAAGCAACAACCGATGAAGAAGGAGAGGGATTAGGTTGAGGTCGATCCTCTCCTGGAGGAGAGGTGACATTTGAGATATTAGGTGTAATAGGAATTACCGGATTAAATATCCAGATCGGTAACCTTATAGTTAATCCAGGAAGATTTAGAGTGGCAATAAAGGGAGGACCAATACCTTCACTTGGAGGGAATACAAAAGGTACACCTTGGAAAGGGACCTCTTGAGTGGTTGTCCCAGATGAGGATGCCATCTCTAAACTCTCTAATAACCCCCTAACTACCACGCATAAGCAAGTACTACTCAATCTAAAAGCAACAAGCAAACATGTGAAAGGAGTGGACAAGAGTCAGGAACCTCACAGGACAGGTGAAAAGGATAACTTAGATGGTTTGAGGATTCCTAAAAGGGTCTCCCGATATACGCAAGCTACGAGGGAGCTCAAATCGGTAGTAGTGCTATCTAATGCATAACCGTACACAAGGGGCCTCTCGATATACAATTGAGTACATGAAGTACCTTTCTATATACCTCAAGGGTACGTGAAAGGCCATTCGATATACCGATAGTACGTGGAAGAACCGTGCGAGTCTCAGGATGTAATGCAGACAAATAACGGCAGCTCCTACGCTTAACGATGCTCGAACAAGTCTCTAACTTATCACTCAAATTGCTAAGAGTTTTAACCTAGTACTACCGTTAATTTTATCTTGTGTGTTTAGGTGGAACCATGGAGTGAAAACTTGAATTAAAGAAGATGCACATTGATCTATATGATAATACAAGTTTTCCTCTTCAATGAAATTCTACCTAAGAGAGGGAGAGAGATTTACTTTTCTTCCCAAAAATGTGCACCCAAATGCAAATGCAATCTTATCTTTTCAAACGAAAAGTGAAATATCAATGCACCCCAAACAACCTTCAAAGCAAATAAAAAAGAGATCTAGAGAACATTTAACATAAATAAACCAGAAATGTTTCCTATATTTTCATGCTTGAAAAAGACGCATAAAACTCAATGGAAAGATGATTTCACTAACATTCCCAAACAAATCTAACTCTAATGCACACAAATCTGAAAATAGATGTTTCTTCTCAATGAATGTAAGATCTAGAATTTGAAACAATCATGCACAAAACAACAAGAAAATTGATTAACATGCGTGTGAATAAAGCAAAGGAGAGAGAAAACTAAAACTTCTCTTTGAAACAAACAAGGAAACGAAGAACCAATGTTTCCTACCAAGCACTGACAAAATAAGCATGCAAAAGGAAACAAGAATCACCCCAAGCAAAGAAAGACTTAAAACAACATGGATCACTCATGCATTCTAAGTCCAAAACAAACCAAAGCCTACCCAAGAAAATGAAATGTATATTTCCAATTCCAATGAATAATATCTATAGAAAAGAGCAAGAGGTTTCAAGCAAAGAAAATAATGCAAAATCTAATGCAAGAAACATAAACTCTCTTTGAATGCAGAGGGAATACAAGAATCAAAGCGACTGCATAATACACAATTCATGGCCCCTCCTGGCTGTGAGGGAGCATATTTTTTTCAAAAGTACACTTCATTTTCATCAAAAAGTAAGTAAAAAACACACAAAAAATCAAAATACAAAGTCTGGAACAGGGCCTACCTAGCACCGCACAAATGAAGCTGCTGACAGGCAATTTTGAGGTAGAACCGCTCCTTGCTCACTGGATTCAGGTGCTGGCACTGCGTATTTCTAACTAGACTCAGGCGGTGGCACCACTCCTTGCCAACAGAACATGTGTGGTTCCTTGTAAAAATCCAAAACACAAAGACAACGATAGATCAAGTCAGAAAAAGACCAGATCAAGGTAAAAACTGATAGATTGAGAACAAAAAAGAGCATAAAAGGTCAAACATAATTCAGATCTAGACAGATCTGGAAGTTTCAAACCAAAATCCACTGAGCCAGATAGCAGATCTGACTAAAGAGAGTTAGAGAAGGAGCCTAGATTCAGACAAGAGTTGAAAGACTAAGGAAGATCATATCAACTGATACATATATTCATTCCCCAGCGGAGTCGCCAAATTTGTTAGCTGGAATATTTCACCCCCTGCAGACAACAAGGTGTTCCACTGGTCTGAATGGTTCAGATCTAGAACAAATAGAGGACAGAGGTTGAAGACTCTCCCCAGACGCTGTAGATACCTGGAATACAAGGCTTTGATAGTTCACCTGTGTACTTGCAAAAAACTCAACACGAAACAAATCAAAGAAACCAGAATATGATCTACTAATCTATGCTAGTGACTAAGGAATCTAGCAACATATATATGCGAAATCACAACAACAACATCATATGTGGCACATAAATCAACTTGCATTAAAAATATGAAGAATTTTACAACCAAGCCTTAGTGTTGACATGCATCTCCATGAAACCAACTCTTCATCCCCAAAAGCTTCGACTCTAGCTCTCTATGCTCTCTCCAAATGATCTTGAGCCAAGGATCAATCCAACAGCATACCAATACCTTCAGTGTTCTCCCCTCAACCATGGATATGAGCTCATATTTATAGGGTTTTAATGGATAGAGATGGTTGAGAAATTAGTGGGTGAGGTGGCCTCTAAGATCCTAGGATGAGGGATCTCAAACTCAACCAACCCATAATAGTAGGGATAAGGTAGTACACGAGTCTTATCATCTAGAAGCCTTGAGAAACTTCTTTTTTTCCCTTTTTACCTGGGCTACCATGCTTCTCCTTCTATGACAGAGCAGTTCTGGTAATAACCACCTATAGACCAAGGGCAATGGGCGGTGGCACCACTTGTGGACAACCAATGAAAGGCGGTGTGAGCAAGGGTACCGCTCCTATATAAAGAGGCATGCGTGGTGCTAGGAATTTGTATGATATATTGATGAAAAACCTTTTAGTTTCCACTCTAGAAGCTGGGATTCAGGGCAAGTAGGTATGTCAAATGTCTTATCACATGATGGTGACAGGATTTTGGTATAACAGCTAATAATCGAAGGTGACAAGACTTAAAAATGATAAATTTACCTTTACAGGTAACTAAGTGAATGATGATTGTCAATGGATTGATATATTCTAGCATTATCCAGCTGTGATGGTAGCTTTTCACACCTGTTACATACCAGAACTCAGGCTTCAGAGCGAAATTGTGTGATGCTCGCGGAATGAACCAATGTTTATGCCATCATTCACCCTCTCGGGGGAGTTTAGTAGTGCGAGAAATCGACTCCTTAGTAACTTGAAAGGAAAGGTGACCTACTCTGGCTGTCCTCCCATCAAATCCCATTGCAAACAGCAAGGGGATCTCCTCGTCATAACCTTGCAATGAATGAAGGGAAGGGTTCCATCTGGCTCGAAAGAAAACTTCCCTACACTCCCTAAACTCTGTCATTTGAAATAAATCCTGATAAATTTCAGGCTTGAATCTATTCGGCATGATGGAAATAGAGGAAGGAATACAGGGTTTTTCATGAAAGGTGGCTGAAAATGCTCCATAGTAATAACGGTTTAGTGATGGCGATGGAATTGAAGAATGTTCGCACAGTGCTAGTTTTAAAGCATGTCGCATTCAACCCGCCAAACAATCATGCAACCACCTCGGCATGCGTAAACGATCACACCATTATGGCGAATTTTTGGATCGTGTTCTGCCTAAAACGCGTGATTGAACGCGTTTCTAATTTTTAGTTGGTTCAACGATGTCCAAAGAAAGCTTTGGACAGGTTGAACATGTAACTTAATGCAAGTGTATAACCAAAATCATAATCATAACCTTAGTTCAATGAGGAGGGTGGCTTATCTGTGTACGGCCATAAAAATGAGAATAATGAAGATGGCGGGGTCATGATAACCAAAAGGTATTCAAAGGTTGTATCATATCCATTAAGGGTGAAATAAGATCATATTAGATTTAATTCGTACAATCATTAATCGACATTAGTCATAATATCATATAGATGTGACCCTAATGGTATGACTTGGCTTTTTACCCAATGAAATTAAGCCAACACTTAATCAGAAGTACGAAAATATCATTATTTTTTTTAATCCAACCCATCATTCATCCTTTTATTCACACTAGCATTCGACCCTTCATATGATCCTTCATACATCCTTTCATATGAAATAATTCTTTAACGTTCTTTCTTATTCATCCATGATTTTAAGGCAAATTTTGCCATTGGTATTATCCCGCAAACAATTTATCATTTGGCAATGAGTCTTTTATAAAAGATGAAGACAAAAAATCATCTAATCCTCCCCCAAACCAAAGATATGGCATGTCCTCAAGCCATACAAGAAAACTATGCAATTTGCAAAAGAAGTAAGAAAGTTTAGTCATGCTGTTATAAGTTTGTAAAAGAGGAAAAAAAACTAACTAATAAAGTGAAAGGATTCATATATATATATATATATTAAAATAGCAGTGCTCAAATGTGGTAGAGATGTAAATTGATCATTGATCATGTGATGAAAATATAATTGAATAATACCATAGAGAAAACAAGTCACCTTTGCCTTGTTGTAAAGATATCTTGGCATCTCAAAAAGTCTTGAGCTCACCTTCGAATTTGTGGAAATTTTCAGCTATGGGTGCCATTTCTAGGATATTCATATCCTAGATATTGAAGAAAATAAGATTGCAGATCCAAGGTCAACTTACGGTTATTCTGTAATGACATCATAAACAATAGGCCTATGTAGATGTGTTTTGATATATATTATTGTTCTTTGAAATCATGTGCCTAGTGGTGCATTAACCAGATCTCTTTATCTAATATTTCCCCGCTGCCAGCAGGCCTATTTAGTACCTTGATGAGTTTATCTTGGTACCATGCAAGCATAGCCCTGCTGCCAGTGAGCCTGTTCAGTACCCCGACGGGTTTACTTGCATTTATCAAACTTACTTGTAAGTTATTACTTAGCATTGACCTGCTACTAGCAAGCCTATTCAGTACCCCGATGGGTTTGCCTTGTATAAAGATTCTGAATATAGGAATTCGATTGGTACTAGAGCATGCTAAGCCCTGCTAAACACATGAGTTAAATTTTTTCACAAAATGGCCTTAACTATATATCATGTCAAAAGAGAATAAATTAAAGGTGTCCCTAGGCCTTTCAGTCTATTTTATAAAAGGTAATGTTCCCGACAAGCAGCAATTCCACTTACCCTCTAGTGCCCTCAAAGATAGTTAAGAGTGAAGTTTTGATAACAAGTGTAGATGAGCTAGTAGTCTCTAGTTATGAAAATTCTAAAGAACATGATAATTAAAATAAGTCTTTTGAGCAACTGTTCAAAATAATAAAAAATGTATTTATCTGAATCAAAACACTTAGCATAAAAAGATCATAGAATAATGGGTTTGGTAGTGATATAGAAGAAAAGATTCAAAGTCCTATTAGAGCTCTTAACCTCATAAGTTGTTCAAAGAAATAGATGATTCTTCAAAGCCATGTATTAGATGATTCATTTTATTCTTGAAAATATAGAAAAGATTCCTCTGGAAAGAAGCAATTAGAAATGACTCTTTATTTATTCAAAGAGATATACACATATTTACATATATATAAGTAATGGTAACTCACAATATTTTTAAAGATCAGGAGGAGGAAGAGTTTTTGGAAAGGGAAGTTCAATGATTACCTCTATTTTAGTAGGATCCTTATGGATCCCTTGAGGTAAAATATGATGCCCTATGCAAATATGACATACAAAGGTTTTATTTAAAGGGAATTCCTGTTGGGGATGTTTAACTTCACATTTTGGAAAGAGGTTTCTCTTTGTTGCTGTTGGGGCATGCACCCCAACGGTCCTTAAGGTGGGTAACTCCGCAGGTTTTGGGATTTTGTAAGTGGAGTTACGGCTCAAATTAGTCTTAGGGGTGTCGGGGTTGAGTCAAAGTCCTCTTTTTGTATTAAACCCATGGTTTAAGTCCAGGGTTTAGGGTTCGGGGTGCCCATGGTTTAAGACCATGGTTTTGTAATAAGTGCGTTGTATAAATAAGCACTCTTGTAAAGAAGTTAGGTTAGGCTTTTTATTTAATATGAATTAATGCAAAGCTAAGGCTATTTTGTAAGAAAAGGTTAAGTCCTCGCTGTGTGCGTGGACGACCTCTACAGCTGTGTGCGCAGCGGGTTTTTGGGTGATTAAGGAAATCTGCAGCTGTGTGCGCGACTTTGAGGACTTGAAGGGATCTGCAGCTGAGTGCGCAAATCAGAACTGTGGTTTTTGTAGAAAGTTGAATAAAACACAGTTCTGTGGACATAACCCCTACACTAGGGGTGAACCATGTTAAATCTTGTGTCGTGGTTATGTGTGTTGTTTCTGTTGTGTTCTTTCATGCATTAATATCTATATATCTGATAAGTAAAGATCACTGCTAGATAATAACTTCGCTGTGAATTCCCGGTAAAGGGTTGCGCAAGGCACTGTTTATTTATCTAACCGCGAAGCTAAATAAGTGAATGTTAAGCTCTGTGATTTCTGTTATAACTTGTTAGAAGCTAAAGGTACAGTAATATCCCTCTTCTGCTTGCAGAAACCTGGTTTTGTGGCACCCCATAGTTGTTTCGGGTGAGACTTCAACCTGTTCACAGGTTTTCGCCGAAAGGGCCAACACTGTGGGTCTTTTGTTGGTGCGAAGTTAAAGGTATAAAACCTGGGTCTTCCCTATAGCCAAACAAATTGGTTCCGTTGCCGGTTGAACTCAGTATCTGCTCAAGAGGGGTTTACGTCGTACCTCAAGGGCTATGTTCTGGAGACCCTCTATGAAGGAAATCGGTGATTGGCTTGATGAGACCTACCTGAAATTCGTTGAGCAAGAGAACAAAGATCCTTGCCGTAGTGCAAATGAATTTTTACAAAGGTATGTTTTTTGTGATGTTTATGAATTTTTTTTTGGTAGTATCCACATAGAGTTGCACCAGTGGTTATCCAGGTTAACAGAGAGAAGGACGAACTTCCAAGAACGTCAGTTTCCTGCGTGGACCCCCGCAAGAATTAATATACTCAAAAGGGTGAACAACGAGATATCCCTCGCTGTTGATTTTTGGACAACGTGAACCTTTGAAGCATTTGTGACGGAGTTCGCCATCGACACGAGTACTTCCTTTAGTGAAGCCGAGCGACAGTTTTTCAAAGGACCAAGGGGTAAGTTTTTGCATGCATTTAGTTTGAGAATTAAAATGCTATTAGCTGAAAAAGGTATATTGCTAATTGAATCAGACTGTTAGATTTAGTATTACTAACCTATGTTTGCAAGTGACAATACCTTCGACGAGCAAAGTGGTTTGCTGCGAAGTGGAAAAAGGTACAAGCGAGATTTTGGATACTACTCCCAGGGTCAGCATACCGAGTATTCCCCTGTAAATCCCCCCGATTCAGAACCTGACGAAACCTCTTCTATTGGAAACCCTCCGGTAACCCCGCAGCGAAGACCTATTATCCCTGAGAACCCGTTGCATTTTGAAAGTCACCCTAGCCCAAGTATTCTTGTCGCAGGTCAGTCTACCCCAGTAAGTTCCCCTCCGCCTACTTCCAGTCCCCCTCCCTTCCCCCCCTAGACATGCGATGGCCCATATGCATGACGACATTAAGCTCCCTGTTTTCAAAGGAACTGGCTCAGAGGATCCAAAACAGTTCTGGTTTTTATGTGAAGCAGTGTGGACTGCTAAGTCCTTTACGGATCAAGATACAAAAAGAGCGCAGCTGGTTACTTCTTTCAGAGACTGTGCTCTGACCTGGTTCATGAATTTCTCCAGCACTCAGAACCATGCATTGCCTAATATAAAAGCAGGAATGATAAAGGAATTTAAGAAGCCGAAATCAGAGTCGCAGTGTATTACGGAGTTGAAATAAATTCAGCAGAAGCATGGTGAATCAGTGTGGGACTTTGATCAAAGGTTCAAAGTTCTGCTAGACCAAGTCAGTTTTACCATTGGACCTGTGTAGCACAAGGAATGGTTCATTGCAGCGTTGCTACCGCATATCCGAATTCCACTCATGCAACAGAAGGTTGCTGACCAGCACGAGGCTCTGGAAATCGTGATGAAGCTTGAAACCGCCCCTGTCGCAGACAATTTTGGTATTGCTCAAATCCAAATGCAGTTGGCAGCGATGGATTTGGAGCTTCACGATATGAAACAAGGAAAAACCGGTCACGAAGAGGTTTGGTGTACACAATGTCGCACAGAAGGTCATGCCAAGGAACAGTGTCATGTGGTAAGAAATTCCTTGAATACTGGTGTGCCAAACCCATTTAATCCGCAAGTTCTATATTGTGAGCTTTGCAGAACAATAGGGCAGCATCGACCTGAAGACTGCTATCTGCTACAGAGGTATGGACAAGTCCCAAAGAACCCTTACTGCAAATTCTGTAAGTCCGTAGGACATAATGAAGAGGAGTGTCGTAGTTATAACCTCATGAGAGAACACACCTACGATGCCTATCGGGTACAAAATGAGGGACAGAGTCATGATGGCTATGGCTACCGCGGTGGTGCATCAGGAAGAGGTGGCTTTGGAGGCCGTGGTCATGATGGTATGGCTGGCAGAGGACGTGGTCAGGTGGTGTGTTATAATTGTAACTAGGTTGAACATCTAGCTCGTGACTATCGAAACCCCACTACGACATGTCGGTATTGCCGAGCAGTAGATCATGTGATCGAGTAGTGCCCGCAGTTGATAGCTAAGATTCAAGAAAGAAACAGTGCCCCTACTCAGAATCTTCAGATGATTTTCATCGATCAAAGACTTGCCCCAGCCTTTAATGTTGTTACCAGGAGCGGAGCTACGATGCACATACAGACTAAAGAGGAACAGCCTGACGAAGCTTGGGTTCGTAAGGCCCCCGTGAAAGTCCCCGCCTTTGATATTGAAAAAGAGAAAGAGACATTCATGGAATCCCAGAAATATTTTATGGATTCTAGTACATCAGTAGTACTCGTGCAACCACATCAGCCGCAGTCACCGCCGCAAGAAGCTTTGACAGATAAAGTAAGTACCCTATCCTCCTTTTTACAGAGTTTTCTGAAACTCTTAAGAAATCAGAATGCTTTAAGTGAGTTGTAGAAAGTTATTGCTTCCTGCGAACCTCAGCAAAGTTATGATCAGGAAAAACCTGTTAATAGAGTCAGGAGAACTGGCAGGGAAATGAGATTGAATGCTTAGATAGGAGAGTATGACATGACTGATGTTATTTTGGATCTAGGATCAGAGGTAAATGTCTTAACCAAACAGACCTGGGAACAAATGGGAAAACCTACCCTTGACTGGTCACCTATACAGTTGAGATTAGCCAATCAGCAGAAGATTGTGCCCCTAGGACGATTCCCTAATGTCCCAGTAGATATTGATGGCGTCTGTACTACAGCAGACTTCGAAGTTATTGAGATCATTGACTATAGCAACCCCTATCTAGCCTTGCTAGGAATTGAATGGGCAATGGAAAATGCTGCAGTTATTAACCTTAAGAAGAGACAGATGACTTTCGAAGGGAAATATTTGAGAGTCATAGTCCCATTGGATCCTTCTCAAGGCGAATGGTACACCGAACCACTCCGAGATGAAGATCAGGATGTGTTGGACCACATCTACAATATCACAGTGAAGGAAGAAGATTATGTTGATCCTAATGCCGAAGGTATTATGGATTGGCAGTGTGACAGCTCCTGCATGACAGATTCAGATGATGGTCTAGAGAATTGGCAGAACATATTGTATGAGCTGCATGGCCACCGATGTGCAATAATTACCAAGTCTCTTAGATGGCTTGGGTCGCAGACAAGACCCTTACCTGTTTTTGATGGCTCGACAGACCCATAAGAGTTTATTGAGCAATTCTTAGCCCAGATACCAGACTCACAGAAAATGGGGACTTTGGACTCAGCATTCAGAGCTACAGCAGCCAGATGGTGGCATGGTCACAAACAGTACATTCATAGTTGGGAAGTTTGCCAACAGTCCCTTCTCCTGAGATTCATGGATCGACCACAGGAGGTTCGGAGTAGGTTTAATGGTAAGACTAGCCCTCAGGAGAATTTGGAGCAATGTTACGAATCCTGGAATCATGTACCTCATGCAGAGTGGGTACATAGGTTTGTGCATACCTTGGCTCCTACCGCAAAGAATTTGTATGTGGAAGTTGAGCTTCTCCAAGGTACTGTAAGTTGGGATACTCTTGCTAACAGTTTTGTATTGACATTTTCTATTAATGAATTTTGTCCTGCTTTAGATGCATCTATTAGGTTGATCCATGCTAAGGTTTTTGATGATCAAGAGATAGTAGAATACCAACCGGATTGGAAGGCACAAGAAGCTTGTTGATTGCATGTGCAGACCCAGGTTTACTGTAATTAATCAACAACACCCCAAACTCACTGGCCCTTTCGGCGACAGACCACGAAGCGATCTGAAGTCTCACCCGAAGTGAATCTAATGGGTTGGTCAAGACTCAAGTGTCTTGGACCTGGTTCTGAGCATCCTACTTCTTCTTTCTTACTCCCACGTGCCACTAGATCAACCAGCTCTGCGCATCGCACATCCCCTTCTACTCGCAGCGCTTCTACCCGTACGATGCTTACCCTGAGCAAGTCGCACGGTTTCCTCTCGCGTCGCACAAATCCCACTTACTCACAATACTTCCAACCTTATCACATCTCTACGCACCGCGGAAAACCCAACCTCTCCCCAACGCTAAGCCCTCAGCTCGCAGTATCACGCACCGCAGCTCCTCTGCCGGTGCAATATCGCCTCTCTGCGATATCCTACCGCTCCAACTTTGCGCTCTTAGCGTTGACTGTGCCGATGTGCGAAACTCTCCTTCTCAGAAGCTATATTGTGATTAAATGGTCATTTAGAGACAGACGTAAAGGAGTCTTTTAAACAGCCTACTGAAGTACTTCAACTTATCTCTATCTTCTTGTATTATCATGAGCTGAACAATACATATATTCACTTACTGCAACTAACAGTACATGCATAATAACCAGTAGTCAACAAGCAAATACAATCACATTCATACAACACATAACACGCAGGTTTAACGTGATTCACCCGCAGGATGGGAGTTACGTCCACCAAACTGTGCTTCTATTATATGTCTTGAGGGAAGTTAGCACAGTCTGTTGCACTGCATATGCAGCGCGAGATCTCTTCTAGATATCTGGCCTATCTCTATCTCTATGTTGCCTTTCTTTCAATATATCCTTCCCTCTCTGTTCTCTCTGCGGATGGTTACATACAGACTCAAATGACTCACATAGAAGCTAGGTGTCTGGATCGTTACAACGCCGTCTGTCTGACTGGTTCCTGAGTCTACAAAATTATCAACTGACCAACTAACTAACTGACTGATTAGCTAACCCCTTACAATACAAAAATGCAAGCTTTTATAGGCGGCCCGAAGGTATTGCCATTACAACACTATGGGCCTGTCCCAACAGTAAACCCAAACCCTAAATAGTGACAGTCGGTCCTCTCTTTCCTTGAGGTAGCCGCTTCCCGTCACACCACAGCTCTCTGCAGTCTTCCATGCTTCCCGGTACTGACCATGGGTACTATGCACCACTTCTCGTTCTGTCCTTCGCCTTCAATGCTTGAGCCTCGTTGCTCCTTCTTCTTTATGAGGGTCGCTGAGCCCTCCTGTCTTCCGCCGCTGCCTTCAATGCAGTGGTTGAGCTTTCTTCTCTCGGCCGCTCGGGTACCGTTGCCTTCTTTGACTTTTCTATCCCAAAAGTCCTGGTTTCCGGCTCTGCTCTCCAGCTGGAAATGTGCTACATCGTCGTAGCTCTGCCCTGTCTTCCTTTCCACCAAAACTTTATCTCTCCGCCAAAACTAGCAGCTTCTTCTGTAGCTGCGGGACCCTGCTCCAACAAAGCTAATGCAGTCGAATGTTATAACCTCGCAATTGACGAGGATGACGATCCGCGCAACATTGATATTCTAGAGTTAGAAGGCCACTGTGAAGTACATGGACCAGCAGTCAAAGTACCTGAGGTGACACGGCCCCTGAAGACGCGGACCGTAAACATTGGCTCAGAATAACAGCCTAAGCATGCTACCATTGGAGATTATTGGGATGAAGAAATGGTAAGCAAAGTGACCCAACTTCTCCATGAATATCAGGACCTATTTCTGACAAAGTTCTTAGAGATGAAAGGTATCCTGGGTGATATAGGCATCATAAAGATCCCCTTGAAACCTGATGCGAAGCCTATGAAACAACGTCCTTGTAGGTTGAACCCTAAGTATAAGGAAAAAGTTAGGATGGAGCTGGATAAGATGCTTGCTGCAAGAATTATTGAGCCCTTTGAAGAATCCGAGTGGTTCAGTCCTATGGTGGTGCAAGAGAAGAAGACTAAGGGTGAAATCCGAATCTGTGTTGATCTAAGAAAGCTGAATGATGCTTGTCTACATGATCATTTCCCCACACCCTTCACAGATGAAGTGTTAGACAATGTCGGGGGTCAAGAAGTGTAGTCTTTTACTGATGGGTTTTCAGGTTACCATCAGATCAAAATTGCTCCAGAGGATCGACATAAGACAACCTTTGCTACAGAAATGGGATCCTTTCAGTATACAGTTATGCCCTTTGGATTGAAGAATGCACCTACTATATTTTCTAGAGTAGTCATCTTTGCCTTTAAGGAATATATACATAAATTCTTAGAAGTTTATTTTGATGATTGGACTATCTTTGGATTACTAAAATACCACATAACTAGTTTAAGACTTATGCTGGATAAATGTAGACAGCAACGGATTTTCTTGAACTTGAAAAAGTGTATCTTTTGTGCACCTTTTGGGATTCTGCTAGGTCACATTGTCTGTAAACAAGGATTGATGATGGATCTTGTGAAGATAGCTATTATTGTCAACCTGCCACCTCGAACATATGTTAAACAACTTCGCACTACGCTTGGTCATACTGGATATTACAGGAAATTTATTCAAGGATATGCTCAGATTACTGCTTCGATGGAAAAGCAGTTGAAGAAAGATATTAAGTTCGAGTGGACACCTGAGTGTCAAGCAAGCTTGGATATTTTGAAGGAAAAGATGGTAACTACTCCTATCTTAGTATTCCCTGACTGGAATAAGGAATTTCATGTGCATGTCGATGCATCCTCCATTGCTCTGGGTATAGTATTGGCCCAGTTAGGTGAAGGCAATATTGATCACCCCATTTATTTTGCAAGTAGGAAATTGTCCACAGCGGAGAAAAATTATACTACCACAGAACGAGAAGGTATAGCTATGGTTTATGCATTACAAAAGTTTCCACATTATCTGTTAGGATCTCATTTTAAGATGTTTACTGACCATTCTGCTTTGAAGTATTTGGTCAACAAGCCTGTGCTAGGTGGAAGGATATGCAAATGGCTGATTCTATTTCAGGAATATGACTTTGAGACCATAGTCAAACCAGGAAGACTGAATCTAGGACCTGACCACTTGTCGAGGCTCAAGTCGGGCGAAGAACCTACCAGCTTGGATGAGGGTCTTCCTGATGCCCAGTTGTTTTCCATTCAGATGGTTGATGAATACTTTCAGGATATTGTTCAGTATTTGTCTACAGGTTTTCCACCCATCGAGATGACAACACAACAGAAGAAGCAGCTGGTGGTTCGCGCAGCTAACTTTACCTTAATAGCAGGACAATTATATAAGATGGGACCAGACGAAATATTGCGCAGATGTGTCCTAGAGCACGAAAATCCGTTAATTTTGGTTGAAGCACATTCTGGGGTAGCAGGAGGTCATTACGCAGGAAAATCTATAGCACAAAAGATTCTGACAGCCAGATTGTGGTGGCCCACAATTCACAAGGATGCAAGGGAATATTTCCACAGCTGCGACATCTGTCAAAGGACGGGAAAACCATCTAGGAGGGATGAGATGCCCCTGGTTCCGCAGGTAACTCTACAACCCTTTGACAATTGGGCTATTGACTTTGTTGGACCTATCAATCCCCACGTGAAGAAGTCAAGAGCAAGATACATTATTACAGCAACTGACTACCTCACCCGTTGGGCCGAAGCTCAACCAGTCAAGAACTGTAGCGCTGCTACAGCTGCAAAGTTCATCTTTGATAACATATTGTCCAGATTTGGGTGTCCTAGAGTCCTTATGAGTGATCAGGGCTCACATTTTCTAAATAAGACTATTGAAGTATTGACTGAAGAATTTCAGGTATATCATCAGAAGAGTACTGCCTATCATCCACAAGAAAATGGAACTGTCGAAGATTTTAACAAGATCCTTGAATAGGCTATGACGAAGGTTTGTAATGTTAACAGAAATGACTGGGATCTTAGAATTCCAACAGTACTATGGGCTTATAGGACTACCTGGAATAAATTGACAATCCATACCCCTTTTCGGTTGGTCTATGGGAAAGAAGCAGTCATGCCCATGGAATACATTGTTCCTAGCCTTAGAATATCTGCTTTCACAGAGATGGATGACCCAGCGATAATAATAGAAAGGCTGACAAAGATACTAGAACTTGAAGAGGACAGATTTATTGCAGGGTTCCAGCAACAAGTGCAGAAAGCTTGAGAAAAAGCATGGCATGATAGAAACATCAAGAAAAAGCAGTTCCAGCAGGGTGATCTTGTGCTCTTATATGACAAAAAATTCATGAAATTCCTGGGTAAGTTCAAGACACATTGGAAAGGACCATACATAGTACAGAAAGTGACTGATGGTGGTGCAGTCCAGTTAGCTAATTTGAATGGAGAAATTTTACCTTCTGTGGTAAATGGCAGTCGTTTAAAGAAGTATAGGGATAGGCCAGGACCTCCTAATTAGAAGTAACACCAGGAAGGAAAGTCTAAGTACCAAGAATAGTTGAAATTGGGTGCTAGACTATAATGAAGCTGTCCTCAAAGCTACGAAGTGTGGAAGACTATCAAAGTTCGAAGGTTAATATTGTGTGGAGGGTTCTTGTTAAGGCGAAGCTGAAGTTAGTCATTATGTCGAAGATTAAAAGTGTGTCGCAGCTTAAAATGTGACGAATGGGACAAACTAGACCTGGCGGTGCCGGTACGCGAACTGCCTTCCCTGCCTGCAATGATGAGATCTTGGGAAAATCTGGTGCCGTGTGGACAGGATTTTCACCACTCCATCAGATTCGGTGTCATTAATGCACCATGATGACCGATTCTATTGTGGGATTCTATAAGAAGCTACCCCGGCCCGCGATTCCTACATTGTGCTTTCCTTTGAGTTGCTTCAGTTAGGACCATGTTGAATGATTGTGAAGCCCAGGAGTTACTACGAGAGTTCAGGGAGAGAGGTTTGCAGAACCTTTTGATCAATCCACCTATGCAGAAATGCTCGACCAGGACGAAGAAAGGCAGAAGTTCGCTCTAAACCGGACGAAGGAAGGCAGAAGTTCGCTCTAATGTGGAGCGACGAAAGGCACAAGGCCTCACAAGAAGACTCTGAAACATCCCAAGATGTATCCTCCTGGTTTGGAAGAACCAAGGTGGCTGTTTATCTTATGCACCTTGACACACAATTCTGGGGCCCCTAAGTTGTGGATGGTCAAATGTTCGGCAAGCAGATCGAAGGATGGGGTCGCTGATAGATCCAGAAAGCCTCAACCAACATATTATGAAGGAAAGGAACAAGCAGCCAACAACTACATGTATGGCTTCATCAAGCAGTGCACTATGTTTCACCAGCAAGATTCTACCACCAGAGATGCAGCTGAGTGTCCCGGGACGGGCCACTAGTGAGTCTTAGGGGCCTATTGGGGTGCGCACCCCAACGGTCCTTAAGGTGGGTAACTCCGTGGGTTTTGGGAGTTTGTAAGCGGATTTACGGCTCAAATTAGTCTTAGGGGTGTCGAGGTTGAGTCAAAGTCCTCTTTTTGTATTAAACCCATGGTTTAAGTCCAAGGTTTAGGGTTCGGGGTGCCCATGGTTTAAGACCATGGTTTTGTAATAAGTGCACTGTATAAATAAGCACTCTTGTAAATAAGTTAGGTTAGGCTTTTTATGTAAGATGAATTGATGCAAATCTAAGGCTATTTTGTAAGAAAAGGTTAAGTCCTAGCTGTGTGTGTGGACGACCTCTACAGCTGTGTGCGCAGAGGGTTTTTGGGTGATTAAGGAAATCTGCAGCTGTGTGTGCGGCTTTGAGGACTTGAAGGGATCTGCAGCTGAGTGCGCAGATCAGAACTGTGGTTTTTGTAGAAAGTTGAATAAAACACAATTTCTGTGGATGTAACCCCTACACTGGGGGTGAACCACGTTATATCTTGTGTCGTGGTTCTGTGTGTTGTTTCTGTTGTGTTCTTTCATGCATTAATATCTATATATCTGATAAGTAAAGATCACTGCTAGATAATAACTTCGCTGTGAATTCCCGATAAAGGGTTGCGCAAGGCACTGTTTATTTATCTAACCATGAAGCTAAATAAGTGAATGTTAAGCTCTGTGATTTCTGTTATAACTTGTTAGAAGCTAAAGGTACAGTAATATCCCTCTTTTGCTTACAAAAACCTGGTTCTGCGACACACCATAGCTGTTTCGGGTGAGACTTCAACCTGTTCGCAGGTTGTCGCTGAAAGGGCCAACACTGTGGGTCTTTTGTTGGTGTGAAGTTAAAGGTATAAAAGCCAGGTTTGCCCTATAGCCCAACAGCTGCTCGTTTTTCTTCCTGCTTCTTCATATAAGTCTGGTTTCTAAAGTGAGTGTACCTAGAAGGTTTCTTTCAAGGTGAGAATGGAGCATCCCATCGTTCTTTTTTAGAAGAGATCTTCCTTTGATCAGCCATTCTTTTTATTAGGTCCTATAGGAAGAGCGGATGCTACTGTGAATGTTTCAATTTATGGGGTTACTATGTCTAAGAGATCTTTCACCTAAGCAAGATTGACAAAATCAGTGAAGTCTAGCTTCTCCAAAAAGTTGTTTTCATCTAAAATTTTGTGAATTAGTGGAAGGTTTAATAGTTACTTCTTGTGAACTTTGTCAAGAATGAGGCCCTCAGGACCTCCTCCTAGGATCTCTTCTATGATTTCCCTCCATAGAATCTCTTTATGTTTCTAGAAAAACTAATTCCTATAGGTATTTTTTTATTTTTATTTTTTATTTTTCAATGCTTATTCAGT
The DNA here is from genome assembly GCA_001517045.1 of Pseudotsuga menziesii. Taxonomy (NCBI): domain Eukaryota; kingdom Viridiplantae; phylum Streptophyta; class Pinopsida; order Pinales; family Pinaceae; genus Pseudotsuga; species Pseudotsuga menziesii. The sequence continues at coordinate 953,108 of LPNX011060839.1, read as the reverse complement.
GAGTTGGGGCTTTATGTTTCCTATAAAAAAATTCTATAAAAACTTAACAAATTTTTTCTATCCTATACTACTATTATTACTGGATTTGGGGGTGCCTGTTATAACATATGGGCATGTTCTTACCTCTCGTCTTACCGCTCCCTCGTTACCAGCCTATATCTGCCTTATGAAACAAATCCCCGACAAGGACGCCAAAATGTTGGGAAAATATTGTCTTAAATAATTTACCTAATATTTAATTATCAACCGGGGTTAGTAGACTTAGAGTTGCTACAAAATATATGTGAAGGTAGAGAGTGTCGTGGTAATACTCTAAATAATATTGAAATGTCTTAAGTTGAACTCCTAAGGATCTAGTTAAGTTAATGAAAACAAAGGTAACATGAAACTATTTATAAATGTATGGATATAAAAAATGTTATGACAATAAAGTATTCTATCTAGAGAGATTGAATTTTACTTGAGAGAATGACTACATTAAAAGGGATTTACAATGACCAAATAGAAACTATACATACACTAAGTAAATAATTTCAATTCCACTCTCCTTGATTATTCTGAGGATATGAATTTACTGTAATAGGAACTGAGGCAGGAGGGGTATCAAAATGACTCTCAAAATAAGTATAAAAGCTAAAGGGAATTAGGTCTAGTTTGATCTCTACAAAAATGTGTAAACTGAGAAATGTCCAGTTATAGGAAATAGTAAACATGATTTTTTATACATAAATAACTCCTACTTACAAAATATTATATGAGGGTAGACATAGTTCATGGACAAACAGAAAACTTACAAAGATAATTTGAGTCATGACAAAGATTGGTCATGTTGAATTTTTAATACCTCTTATAGATGATGCAAATGTCCCTTCCATGTTTTACTGTAAATAAGAATGTCATCAAAGAAAACTAGTACAAACTTACGAAATTTCTTGTGGAAGATATTGTTCATGCATTATTGGAATGTAGCAGGTGCATTCGTCAAGCCAAAGGGCATGGAAACAAACTCAAAGTGACCATAGTGGCATATGAAAGCAACTTTTGGTATGTCTTCTTCCCTCATTCAAATTCGATGATAACTAGATCTAAGGTCAATCCTTGAGAAGAACTTGGCTCCATGGAGCTCATCAATCCTTGGGATGGGGTATCTATTCTTCATTGTCTTCTTAATCAAAGTTCTAAAATCAATACACATCCTCAAAGTTCCATCCTTTTTCTTGACCATAACAACTGAAGAAGGATATGGGATGGAACTAGGACTTATGAAACCCAACTCCAAGATTTATTTAATTCCCTCCTCAATCTCATCTTGAATCCTTTTGGGGTGTCTATAGGGCTGCATTTTGATAGTTTGTGTTCCTATCTCTAACTTGATAATATGCTCCACCCCTCTATGTGGTGGTGTTCCTATGGGAAGGTCTCCAAAAACCCTCTCATACTTACTCAATAATTGCTCTAAATCCTTAGGATGCATGGAACCTTCAAGTGTGGTTTATATGATGTAATTAAATATTCAACATCTCATTCTATGTCTCCATTCCTCAACATAGACCTCATATTGTGAGAAGACACCACTTGATTTGGGTAAGTGTGCATTCCCCTGAACAAGATGGGTTTCCCTTCCAAATTTTTGAACCTCATTTTAGGGACTTGATAGTTTACTGTATGCTCCCCTAAATAATGCAACCATTGTACTCCCAAAACCACATTTTTATCAGCCACATTCACTACATAAAAAATGTCAGTGACAGTATAATTTCCAATGGTAACTTGAAGCTTTAGAATCCATTTAGTGCAGTGCATAAAATTTTTACCTAGAATGATGACTGTGAAACCATATAAACTTTCAGCTTGTAACTTTATCCTCTCCACCAAGGCTGCATCTATGAATTTATGAGTGGCTCCACCATCCACTAGAACCGTGACCTTTTGTCCTTGTATGTTATCCTCGATCCTAAAGGTGTGGAATCTAGGTACACTTGAGAGTACTGCAATTTTTCCTACCAAAGAAATGGGTTCTTCTTCTTCTGTTGTTTCATTATTTCATACCCCTCTTCTTGGGTTGCAAGTTGTGCTTCTTCCTCCTCCTCCCCCTCTTTATCATCTTCAGAGAAAACTTCAATGTTGTGTGACTTTCCCTTAGCACACTTATTTATTGGAACCCAAGGTTGTTGGCATGTGAAACATAGCTTCTTTCTTCAAAGTTATTCTTTTCTTGGTCCCCCTTTATTTTCATTGGAAAATAAGTCCTTTTCCATGGTTTCCTACCTTCCTTGAACTTGGAAGGGAAATTTGGCTTTGTTGGGGGGGGGGGGTGTATTTGGTTCTTGGAAACACATTATGCAAATCTCTTGTCAAATTCATGGCATCCTTCAATGTGGTTGGATTGTGGGATTTCATGATCCATCTCAAAGGTTATGCAAATCCTTTAGTAAATAGTAAAACCAACATATCCATAGATACATCAAAAACCATTACTGAAATTTTTTTAAATTCTAACTATATGCTTCAAGAGTTCCAACTTGCTTCAATTGTGCTAGTTCCTTGTAAGGAAGTTCGAGGTCTTTCCTCTCAAATATTTCCATTAATGCATTGGAGAAACCCTCATAAGATAAAACATGATCATGTCCCAAGGTTCTAAGACCATGGAACCACCAATCAGTAGCTTCCCATTCAAGATGCAAAATGGTCATTTTCAATGCATCTTCTTCAACCATAGGATTTATCTAAAAATACACACTTAATTTTGCAACCAAGCACTAGCAGACATTTGGGAGGAACAATCAAAGGAAGGAATAATTACTTTTCCCATGGTGTACTTTAATTCATGATTAAGAGGATTTTCCCTATTCCCACTTCCTCCTTGCTTAAACTAAAGAGAGGCCCTAATGAACTGATCAAAAGGTAGGACTTTCCTACATTCATCACTTAGTTGTTGCCAATCATTTGTTGCTTCCATCACATCATAAGTAGTGTAGGGGGCCTCTTTGTACTCTAAAAACTTATGTATTGCAGGTCCGGTCTGATTATTTTACTCATGGGGTTGGTTATGAGTTCCAATCTTTGAAAAAATGGTTTCTCCATTGGTCTTTTTCTCATCATGAGGTGAACTACTACTACTCTCGGGCGTTGACTTGCCCCCAGGTTGGCTAGCCAACAATTCGAACCCTTGCATAAAAATTTTGGTCATACTTTCAAGATATGATTTAATGAATGTTTTAAGGTCCTCATTATCTTTCTTGTTATCCATGTCTCCAAATCCTAGTTCTTTTCTAATCTCCTCATACCTAGAATTAATTTCTTCACTTTCTTCTCTTCCACTGTTAATGTCTCCAGTCTCAGTTTATAAGGGAGGAATTTCATCATCAAAAAACATGAATAGATGAATCCAAAAGGTTATATATCATTATCTGATACCAGTTTAATGTCCCAATTTGAAAATTCTAAACCAACACAAAATTTGGGGAAAATTTGTCTTGACTAGTCTTGAATCTAAAGGATTCGATTGGAACAAGAGAGTCTCAAATTTGGTAGGGACTGATATGGTGAGTCTTAGTACCACTAAATGGAATATATGATCGCTCTATGATATTTTATAGACCTCTGCAACTCAATTTTGGAACATTGGAAAAATGGAAAAATTACTAGTAATTTGTGGTGCAATTCCCCCTAGGGTGTGAGAAGAAATGGCTCTCCAACTCCTATACACCCCTACCAACTTGTCAAACAGAGTATGGGGAATTATATTAGACTTAATTTACTATAATTTTGTATGGTTAATAGTTATTCAATAGAGATATAAAGCTTCATATTTGAATGCATAATTTCAGTGATATTTGCTTAAGGGAAATGACATGTAATGGCTTAACTTTGACTCGCAAATAGTATATATAATGGTTCAGAACAGAGAATAATGAATGTATACAATTAAATTCATATTAATACCTCACTAAAATCATATAACATCATATCCAAGTCTCAACATACATTATATATACAACTCCATTGAAATGGGAAACCAACACATGGAAACTAGTCACAACAAAGCTTGGAAATGTGGACATTTGCATATGTATTTATGCTGATTTCTACTTACATATATGATCCGGTGGATTATTGATCTTCAAATTACACTGATCCAATATGGTACAAGGTTCATTAATCGATGGCTTTAACTCATATGCTAAAATCCCTTAACATTTGTGGCAACGCGCAGTTATCGCATCGTCCAGTTGAACATCGAATGGTTCGTGGAGGTTACTCATATGCTGCGACATTTATAGGCTGCGACAGCGGATCGGGTATATGGCGAAGTCCTTATATGCCGTGACATTTTATGCTGCGAATTTGATGGTGACATCAAACGGTTACGTTACGTGGCATAGCCTAGTTGCAAGTCATTGCAACGTGTTGTGAGTCGGCACATGTGCATGGAGTTGGTTGCAACGTTTCAGGGATCTAGAACGTCATGGTAACATAATGCTTGGGATGTGACTTGGCAGGATGGCATGATTCATTTTTAGCATATGGTTGTAATGATAATCAAGAAAATAATAGCTGTAGCGGACGAATCAAACCCGTTACTTATCCTCTCGCTAAACGCTTAAATAGGGGATGCTGGCCACCGTTCAGGAGGGAGACGGAAGGGAGAGCGCAGAGCATCATTTCTCTATTATGAGAAACTTAGAGATATTTTTCTGTGAAGTGTTCAGATGTTGTTACTGTAGAAGTCGACATTCTCTGTTACAGTTTAGCTTTCTTTGTCTTTGAATGCTAATTGTAATTTCCAGAAGAAAGGTCTTCAAGACTTTGTACAGCATTCTGTTTACAGTTGCTGAATTTGTTTCTAGAACCATTTTTGTACCATTTCAAAGAGATTAGGTGGATCGGTACCCATTGGAGAGGGACCCGGAGACGTAGCCCAGTGGAGGGGGTGAACTCCGTTATCAACTTTTGTTTGTGACTCTCTGTTTCTGTGTTTTCTTCTTTATATCTGCTTACCATTGTTGTTTCCATTCTGAGCATTTGATTTTCTATTAATGCTGTTCCATTAGTTAACTTGTTGCACGCATTCTTTTGCAACAAACTTTTAATGCACACAAGTTGAGGTCTGACGGATCATATTATGGTTCAGAGCTGGTTGACTTCTTGTGCAAGTTTGTGAATTCTTACTAGGTTCAGGTTAAAGCGTGGTGAAGGATAATTAATTGAAGGAGACCTTGAGATTGGCTCCAGGAGAACATTCTCAAGAACCATGTCTTCTCCATGAGGGGAAGAAGAAGGACATATAGAACGGGAAAAACCTGTTATTTCAGAAACTGAGTTTCTGGAGGCTTTTATGAGCATGAAATCCATGATGGAAATTCTACTCGATGAGCGAGCAGAAAGGAAGAAGAAAGAAGAAGGATCTTCATCCAAAGATGCAAAGGTGAAGAAGGAACAAAAGGGTAAAGGAGAAGGAGGTGATGGTGATCCTCCTGAAACTAATCAAACTTTCTCTTCTTCTCATACTTCTCATTCAAATCATGCAAGTTCTAATATGCCTTATTTCAAATTGGATGTGAAATTTGAATTGCCAATTTATAATGGAGATTTAGATGCTGAAAAATTAGACAATTGGATCAAGCAGCTTGAAGTATATTGCAGGGTGCAGGGCATTACTAATGACCCTTCCAGAATTCAATTGGCCACTTTGAGAATGAGTGGAATGGCTCTTACTTGGTGGGAGAGCAAGATTCAGCAAGATCTTCGAAAGAAAGGTAAAATTATTTTAGTTTGGAATGAAGTCATTGAAGTATTAAGGAAGCAATTTTATCCTTTAGGTCATATGCAGCAATTAATAATGAGCTGGCAAACTTTTAGACAAGCTAAATGACAAAGCATTCAAGAATATACTCATGAATTTAGAAAGAGGGCTATTGCATTGAATGTTGCATTAGATACCCAGGAAACTCTTCTTAATTACATCGGTGGTATGCATTCTTATTTGCGACATACTTTGTTGATGTTTAACCCCAGTACCTTGGATGATGTATGTGTTCAAGCTACACATTTAGAAGCTAGGGGGAAGCATGCTAATGATACTTTTGTGAAGAAATCCTTTAAATTTGACAAGAAATCGAAAGGTAAAGATACAGGGAAAAAGAATATGGCTACTGTTAAGAAAGAGGGTGAAACGCCTACATGTTCGCATTGTCAGAAGGGACATGGTGTCTCTAAGTGTTGGAAACTTCATCCGGAGTTAAGGCCAAAGAAGTATGGAGGAAACAAAGATAAAGGCAAAGCAAAAGCTACTGCAGTAGTTATTCAGGACTTAGGATCCGAATCAGGTGATGAAACAAAGGCTACAACTGTCGGAATCCAGGGTAAGGATAAAAGTATCTCACTTCCCATTGATGCAAAATCAAGTCCTAGTGCAAGTACAAATCTGCCATCTACTTCTAAGCAAAATGATAAAAATAGAAGTGCACTATTTCATGTTCGTGTCATTGCAAATCACACAAATATTGATACATTGTTTGATAGTGGTTCACAAGTAAATCTGATATCAGAAGAAGTGGTTAAGAAATTGCATTTAGTTACTATGCCTCATGAAAAACCCTATCCTCTAGGTTGGGTTACTCATGATACATGATTGCAAGTTACAAAGAAATGTTTATTGAAGTTTGCCATTACTGAAAAGTTTATGGATGAGGTAGAACTAGATTTAGTACCACTTGACATTTGTGGAATTGTACTTGGGAGTCCATATTTTTATGACCGGAAAGCAGTCTTTTATAGAGAGCAGAATAAGTATCATATTTTTAAAGATGGTGTAGAATATATTGTACGAGCACATAAGATAAAAACCAATCTAGCAATAGTTTCTGCAGGACAAATGAAGAGGCTGGTAAATGCTAGTAAGAATTTTATGTTAATGATGGTTAAGATGAAAAATGATGAGATCTCTAAATCTTTTGAAGGATGTGACCCTAAGCATAAATCTAAACTTATTGAAATCATGTCTGAGTATGATGATTTGTTTCGAGATATGAAGGGGTTACCATCAAAGAGAGAGATTCAGAATGAGATACATTTGTAGCAGGATGTGCCACTCCCGAACATAGCTATGTACCAGATGTCTATGATGCAGAATGAGGAAATCAAGAAACAGGTTCAAGAGCTGATTGAGAAGGGGATCATCCAGCCCAACACTTCTCCTTGTGGCTCTCCTATAGTATTGGTTCCAAATAAGGATGGGTCTTGGAGGATGTGCATCGACTATAGGGCCCTTAACAAAATCACCATTGAAAACAGGTATCCTCTTCCTCGCATTGATGATTTGCTTGATCAGTTGAAACATGCAACTTACTTTACAAAATTATATCTACGTAGTGGGTATCATGAAATCCGTGTTGCTGAAAATGATGCTTGGAAAACAACGTTTAAAACAAAATAGGGTTTGTATGAATGGCTTGTGATGCCCTTCGGGCTCTGTAATGCACCTGCTACTTTCATGCAGGTCATGAATGATGTCTTTCTTTCATTCATTGATGATTTTGTAATTGTATATTTGGATGATATCCTTGTGTTTAGTAAAACTTGGGAAGAGCATGTTGTACATGTGAAGAAAGTTTTAGATGTACTGAGGAAGGAGAGGCTTTATGTAAAAATGTCTAAATGTGAATTTGCTAAAACTTCTTTAGTATATCTGGGCCATATAATTGGTGGAGGCCACCTGCGAGTGGACCCAGCCAAGGTTGCTGTCATTATAAACTGGCCACGGCCTAACACCGTTATTGAAATCAGAATTTTTCTGGGTGCGGTTCAGTATTGGAGGAAATTCATTTCTGGTTTTTCTTCCATTGCTGCTCCATTACATGCGTTGACAAGCATTAAAGAAATTTTCCAATGGGGAGGCAAGCATCAAAGAGCCTTCAACACTTTAAAGGAAAGGATTAGCACCGCACCAGTTCTGACATTGCCATATTTGCAGCAGCCATTTGAGATCGAAACCGATGCTAGCGGGTTTGCCATGGGAGCTATTTTGATGCAAGGAAGAAAGCCAGTTTGTTACCATTCAAAAACGTTCTCTACTACAGTGAGTAACTATCTGACCTATGACAAAGAGTTGTATGCTTTAGTACAGAGTGTGAAGAAGTGGAAACATTATATCATGGGAAAAGAAGCAGTCATACATACTGATCATCAACCACTTCAATATTTACAATCTCAGACTAAAATACAACAAAGTAGGCATTTAAGATGGATGGGATTCTTACAAAAATTTCATCTTGTAATTAAGTACAAAAAGGGAATTCATAATAAGGTAGCATACATGTTATCAAGGCCTCCTACAAATGCTTCAATCATTCTTCAAAAAAGTTCATTAACACATGAAAGTTATATTGAACAGTATGCAGAAGATAAAGATTTTAAGAAAGTATATGCATCACTAATACATGGTAAAATAGGAAGAGAACTATTATGTGCATAATAAACTCTTGTATCATCTTGGTAAACTTTGTATTCCAGAGAAAGAGAGAGTGCATGTGATTCAAGAAGCACATAGTTCGCTGATTGCAGGACATTTTGGAGTAAGTAAAACACTCTCATTATTGCAGAATCATTGTTATTGGCCTCAGATGCAAGAAACTATAGCTAAATACATAAGAGGTTGTATTATGTGTGCAACAAGTAAGCCTAGCAATAGGAAATTGGGTTTGTACACTCCTCTTCCAGTTTCTTCTCGTCCTTGGGAAAGCATTTCTATGGACTTTGTAGGGGGGCTACCTATGTCTAGAAAAGAGCATAATTACCTATATGTTGTTGTGGATAGATTCAGCAAAATGTGTATCTTAATGCCATGTAACAAACAGATCACTGCTGAACAAACAGCTCATCTATTCTTTCAGAATGTTTGGGTACATTTTGGGCTACCCATGTCTATTATATCTGATCGAGATTCCCAGTTCTTGGGGGAATTTTGATCAACTTTATGGGAGCTTATGGATACTAAACTTAAGAAAAGTACAGCTTTTCATCCACATACCGATGGGCAAACAGAGGTAGTAAACAGAACAGTGGTTCAGCTGCTCAGAGGATATTGTAGTAAACATCCAAAACTTTGGGATGAGCAGTTACAGTATATACAACATGTTTACAATCATGCAGTTCATTCTTCCATGAAAAAATCTCCTTTTGAAACTTGTTTTGGTTATCTGCCAAAAACACCGATGGATTTCTCTTTTGGAAAAGATGCAGTGGATGGACATCATGATGCAGATAAATCTCTATGGTTCATTCAGAGGATCCAAGCAGTGCAGCAGGCAGTTCAAGAATAGTTGGAGAAGAGCCAGGCAAAGTACAAGGCCAGGCATGACAAGCATCGAGTTGATCATCAATTTCAGGTTGGTGACAGGGTTTGGTTACATATCACCAAAGAAAGAATGAAAGTTGAAGGTAAAAAGCTTAAGCCTATCAGGTATGGTCCTTTTGAGATCTTGGAAAAGATTGGTACTAATGCTTTTCACTTGAATTTACCTCCATACATGCAAATTTATTTATTTATCAATGTTGAGAATCTTAAACTGTATGAGCCTCCTATGATCATGGATGAGGAAACTAACATACAGATTCCTTCAGTTGATGATATGGAACCTGAATATATGAATGAGTTGCAGGATGATGTTATTCTTGACAGAAATGTAAGAACTTCATGAAGGGGGAATGCTGAGTACCTTCGAGTGGGGCTGAAAGGCATGCATCCTAGCAAAGCAAGATGGATGGAGATTGGAAAAGTGAGGGAGTTGTACCCTCACTTACTTGCAGAATGATTCAAGATTTTGGTGGTCCAAAAGCTCTTCAATGGGGAGGAATGATCTAGTGGATTATTCATCTTCAAATTACACTAATCCAATATGGTACAAGGTTCATTAATTGATGGTTTTAAATCATATGCTAAAATCCCATAACATTTGTGGCAACGCGCAGTTATTGCATCGTCCAGTTGAACATCGAATGGTTCGTGGAGGTTACTCATATGCTGCGACATTTATAGGCTATGACAGCGGATCGGGTATATGGTGAAGTCCTTATATTCCATGACATTTTATGCTGCGAATTTGATGGTGACATCAAACGGTTACGTTATGTGGCATAGCCTAGTTGCAAGTCATTGCAACATGTTGTAAGTTGGCACATGTGCGTGGAGTTGGTTGCAACGTTTTGGGGATCTGGAACGTCGTGGTAACATAACGCTTGGGCCGTGACTTGGCAGGATGGCATGATTCAATTTTAGCATATGGTTGTAACGATAATCAAGAAAATAACAGCTGTAGCGGACGAATCAAACCCGTTACTTATCCTCTCGCTAAACGCTTAAATAGGGGATGCTGGCCACCGTTCAGGAGGGAGACAGAAGGGAGAGCACAGAGCATCGTTTCTCTGTTATGAGAAACTTAGAGAGCTTTTGCTGCGAAGTGTTCAGATGCTGTTACTATAGAAGTCGGCATTCTCTGTTACAGTTTAGCTTTCTTTGTCTTTGAATGCTAATTGTAATTTCCAGAAGAGAGGTCTTCAAGACTTTGTACAGCATTCTGTTTATAGTTGCTGAAGTTGTTTCCAGAACCATTTTTGTACCATTTCAAGGAAATTAATTGGATCGGTACCCATTGGAGAGGGACCCGGAGACATATCCCAGTGGAGGGGGTGAACTCCGTTATCAACTTCTATTTGTGACTCTCTGTTTCTGTGTTTTCTTCCTTATATCCGCTTACCATTGTTGTTTCCATTCTGAGCATTTGATTTTCTGTTAATGTTGTTCCATTAGTTAACCTGTTGCACGCATTCTTTTACAACAAAATTTTAATGCACACAAGTTGAGGTCGGATGGATCAATATAGGATTGGAGACATATTACAGAGCCATAGATAATTCACCCATTCTTGTGAATCAACTGGAATCAATAGGGCGTAACCACCATTCACACAAGTGCACCATCATAGAGAAATATGGAAATTTCGAGGTGGGGATTGAGAGAATGAGAGGAAAGATGGGTCACGAATAGTATCACCCTCCTATATGCAGTAAAAAAATCCATTAAGCTCCAAATGAGAGGTCATTTTGGACTCTCCCACATCCAACTTGGATGAGAATCTCACTCTCTCAAAATTGGATCACTAGCAGGGTAAGTGAGCACTCACCGTGCAATGGACAGGCTAGTGCTTTCCAAAATGCCAAAGGAAAATTCTCAAACGATAAAAATACATTTTAATTCATCATGAAATATTTTTATAACCATCCTAAGGTCCTCCAAGGTCGAATTCCCTCCCATAGGATTCATCCAAATCATCCATGATGTTTAGTAACCTCCATGACACATGTCCTTCTCCTCAACCGTTCATATTCCTCCAAATACGAATTGCTTCCACCAAAACCCAAGTGCGCCATATTGGAGGCTATTTTTATCCCTAACATTTCAGATTGTCATATTTCTTAAATGAGGTCTACAATCAGGTCTGATTTTTCATAGAATCTTCCATCATTGTTGTCTTAAAATGTAGGGAATCTCTCTCCAAGTGGCACCTAGTTTCTTCCTAACCTCTCCCTCTTCCATGGGGAGTTAATCCTCTTCACCTTTTAAAATAATTGGGCTCATGATATGTTACTTGATACCTCTTCACCTTCCAATAACATTCCATTACTCATAATTTCAAACTTGGGGTTAATTCATGACATGTGTAAGGAAGAATCTAGCCACCCAAGGTCTCCATGAACCTCCAAATGTCCTTATGAAGCAATGCCACTTTATTTTCTCCATATTTATTATTTGTTTGACCCAATTTAATGTTTAAATGAAAAATAAGGTTCTCTTGGGTCCCATAGATCCCTTATTGTAATATTTAATGCCTCCTCCCCAACCTAGGGAACTAGTAGGTGGGTGAAACATTGCTAACTCGTAGTCTCACAGGGATGGGGACATGACACATCCATAGTGAGAGGATAAATTAGTGTACTTATGGAATGTTAAATGGATCCAAATTCCCTCCTTGGATACTAACTTCCAAAGTGTTTTGGTTACTAATTCCTTTCCAACATGATGTATATGCTTTAGGCATCGTCCTCTAATTCCTTTTAGTCCTTCTATAAGAACTACATTTGAGGTTAGAAATTTCATTTATAGGAAATTGTTTTTATGTTTACACATCAAATTTAGGTTGATAAAGATTATCATCCTACATTTATTTACCTTGAATTTGACATCATTTTTTAGGGGTCATTATATCAACATTTTAAGTTACAAACATTAATATATCCACATTTATGACTGTAACTATATTGACATGTATATAATGACCCACCCCCTCCCCCCAAAACAAATGTCATAAAATAAAAATTACTAGGATTCATTAAACCAACATGAAATATCCATATCCTGATGCAGATGCTACCTTAGTTGGATACAAATCAACGTGCACAACATAAATTATAACAAACAATCACACCAACAACATGAGTAGATGTGCTAAGAATTATGGATTTTAATTAAATAAAACAATCTCTTTACAAGGGACCTTATTACAAACTAGATTCTATGATTTGTTTCAGCCAGGATTAACTTCGACCATATCATACAACACTTAGAATACTATAGGTGTGAGGGGATTCTTGTCCTCTCATCACCAACCAGCTGAATCCCCTCCTTTTGTCATACACTGGTATTTATAGGAAAACTATGGGTTCAAAGTACTGCTCAAATGTTTCTCAAGAATATTCTCTCACTTCCAGGCATGAATTATCTACATTAAATTCTTCACATTCCTCATCTTAGCATATTTGGGCATCTAGCCTTCTAGAAAAAACCACCATAACTTCTCTATAATTTTTCCAACTACCCTGATGGATCTTCTCCTCAAGATATTTCCTTCTTCACTTGACATCTTTTAGTCATCGTCAGCTTAACTCACAACTCCTTTCACTCTTGTAGTAAGAATTTCCTTCGACCATATCTTCTCTATCACTCATCTTGTTCGACTAAGTCTTGTCACCGGTTGCATCTCACGGTTTCTCTCCTGTCATCGACCTCCACTTGTCAACACCTTTATGAATATCCTATATCCCGTTAACTTATGCACTACACTTGTCTGGAGTCAGTCGAACATCCTCCAAATGACTTCAGTCATTTAAATGCTACTTGTATTCTTGGGCACGAATGCCCCTACATCAACCTCCTTGGGTTAAAAATAACTACACCCACGGTTCTGCAACTCCTCGATCCTCTCCTCCAAAGTCCATGTTAGCTCTTCCAAGTCCCTATCCTTCCACTATACCAAATATTCCTTCTTCTTATAGCTCTTGGTTTTCCCAACTTCCCATTCATTGAGCACCTATGCGACCTCTTCTGTCAGTTGGACTGGTATCTGTTCATGCCAGTCTACATTCATTTCACTTCCACTCATCGACACTCTTCAGTTGTAGAGGTTGGAAAAATTGAATTTCAGTGATATATTTATCCCTTCTTGCAGCTCCAACGCATAGGCATTGTCCAAAATATTCTTCAATATCTTGCACAGAACAATATTGTTTAGCTTTAGCTTGTTATATGTTCTTCTTAGGAACCTTTCCTCCCGCAAGTGCACGTACACTAAGTCACCTTTTGTAAATAAATGCATTCATTTTTTGTAGTTAGATATCAATTTGTATGACATGTCTCTCTTATCAAGTTGTCACTTCACCCTGTCATGCACTTCCTTCATGTGTTCAACAAACAACTTGGCATCTGCAATATTTCGCATCCTCGTTGGAAGCTTAGTTAAGTCGGATACTCCATGAGGAATCCTCCCCTACATGATCTAGAATGAACTCACCCCCATTGATATTTTTACTAAGTTTTTGTGTGCAAATTTATCTCGCACCAACACATTATCCCATTGTTTTGGTCAGTTGTAGTTAAAAACCTCAAAAAAATTCCTAAACTCTTGTTCATTACTTCATTCTACCCATCAATTTGCAAATACTATGTAGAAATGAACTGCAACCTCGTGTCAATATTCTTCCATAAGGTTCTCCATAAATGACCCATGAATTCGATATCTCCATCCGAAGTGATACTCTTTGACATGTTAGATTTTTATCAATTAGACAGTATGATCTTAGGATCTTATATGAGAGAATAACATGCACAACAATAATCACAAGAGACAAGAGACATAAAGAATTTTCCTTGGGGAAACCATAAAGGAGAAAACCCCACAACTTCCTCAGAGATAGAATGAGCACTAGTAGCAAAAGTAAAACCCGAAAAAATAAAGATGATCTCCAACATCTGATCTCTCTCCCTTGTGCCAACACTTCCTCTCTCACTCATGTGCCCCAGTTGAGTGAGTGTGTGTGATAAATAGAGAGGATCACTCTCTATTTATACTCTTTCGTTCACTTAATATTTGACTCAGTTATGTAGGCTCGAATAATCCTAACTCAGTTATGTAGGCTTGAGTAACCACAACTAGGGTACTAATGACCTGACTTACAATGGAGGGGAATTCCTCATGAATTTTAGTAATTCTCTCGATAGGAACATCGGGGTACAAAAAAATCCAAGTGGTTCTCCCAATAGGTGTTAGGATTATTAATCCTCCCTTGTCCAATTTGGTCATATGTCTAAATCAAGAGCATGTCTAAATCGGGAGTCCATCCAGTCTATTTATAGTCATTAACACCATTGGGTCCACTTGGCCTAATTGGGGCACATGTTTCAATTAATAAAGTGCAGGGAACACTAATTGAGGCTCACTACCACTGATTGCACTTGATTGCATCAGTTTAGGAGCCTCCTAGACCAATCCCTACAATTTAGGAGCCACTGGGAGTGCGGAAACCAACCAAGGTCAGTTCAGTTCAGTTGATGACTGGTTAAGCTGAGTTAGGAGTCAGTTACATTCAGTTCTAGTCATCTAAATTTAGTTAGCACTAGGTTTACTTGACTGAACTCAGGAGGGGCACATTTCTCACCTACCACAGTCAGTTAGCCTTAGTCAACACTGAATGTAACACTTGAGTTGTGTTTTAGAACTCCGATGAACTCCAGTTATGGTTTAGACAAGGTCAGTTAACTATTGAGTCCTCCGATAATGATTTAGACAAGGTCTTAGTTACCTACAGTCAAGTAGAGTCTAATCAATTCAAATTTCCTCATGTGGATTTGAATTGCATGTGGCTATTTAAGCCATTGTACTTCATTGTAATTATTATCTAATTACTCTTTGATTAATGAAAAGCATTCACAGCTACAAGCCATTTTTGCACTATTTCATTCTTCAATAATTGAGTAAATTGTGTGATCTATCTTGTGAGTTGTGTGTTTTTCCACAGATATATGTGCTCAATTTAATATGGTATCAGAGCCTCGGTAGACAAGGCACTTCTCCTCCTCATATCTCCTACTAGATCATTTTTTGAGCAAAATCGCTCCTTCCAGCACTGCACCAAAAGCAGAGAATTTACCACTTAATACCCCAAGAAAAGGGATTGTTGATCAAGCTTGCTTGATTAACTAAGCTGGGTGTGAAGAAAATTCCAGAAGTGCAGGCTATCTGACCTTATAGTGCCATTTTGTGGTTTTTTGCAGGTACAACTTCGAATGGATTCATCAGTTCCTCTTCTCACCCTGTCCTCAAACTATTCAGAATGGAAGGAGAAGATGATTTCATATCTGATGAGACAAGGTCTCTGTCGGGTGTCTATTGGAATTGATAGAGAGTGTTTTAGTAAGATTTACTGGCTGAATGAAAGTGATGGAGATTTTGGAACAATAGCAACAGGTCTTTCTCGTAGCGTGTGCTACCTCATTAGATCTATTGAAAACCTGAAGGAATATATTGAATACCTGAAGGAACTCTCAACAAGATTGGATAGAACCTTTGGAGTGATTGATGAGGATCATAATAGAATTTTGGAGAGAATATCCAGCACCATAAGCACTCTTGATCCAAAAATATCAGCGTCCACTCTCTCTGATGAAGTTGTTCAAGATGAAGAAGAAGCATAAACTTCTACACAGTCAATTCAAATTGAAGATAGTCTCCATGCAGTGGCTCCTTCTCCTGATGCTTCGGAAGTTCATGAGATCTATGATATCTCATATTCTCATATTTCTGAAATAGAACAAGACATTCAAATCTCTGATATTGAAGAAAAACAATGCTGCACTTCCATGCAAACATTCACCAGTGATTTTCCTTTGAATTCTGTGCAAAATTTACCAGTAATTGCTTCCGAAAGTGAAGAGAAATTTGATTTTTCTCCCTCTAATGTTGCTGCTAGTGTGAAAATATGTGATACCTTGGATATTTTGGAAGAAATATCAGATTACCAGAGTGATCCATTCACTCCCCATGATCTATATTTTCCAGCAAATTCCTGTAGGATTGCATGCACCAAAATTCAGAATTTTGAAGAAGAAGAAAGCTGTGCATCCACCGTCTCGGTTAACCATTTATTTGAATACGATATTAACCTTATTGGATCTGATATGGTCTTATTTAGATATGATCTGATATTTCTTGGTTTAATATATCAAATTCATAATCTTTCAGTACCACTTGTAGCTGTTCTCATCAACGGTGTGAAGAAACAAATACCGCAAGTCTCCTACAAAACTGTTGCTGGGGATTTGATTCCATTTCACAGTTTTGGATCTGTTTTGAACCTGTTTATATCTGATTTAATTTCTAATATTATATTATTTGGTTCATATTTTAAAATTCAAAAGCTTTCAGTCATGCTTGTAGTTGCTCTCACCAATTCCGGTGTGAAAAATCAAGTACCGCACTTTCTCTTCAAAACTGCTGATGGGGATTTGGTGTTAGTTTCCTCATATGAGGTTGCTGATATTTTATTATGTGATTAATTAACTATTTTAGAAGCTATATCAGAGTATGGATCTCAAGCATTCACTCTCAACAGTCCCAGTGCTTCTCTACCATTGATCACATGCTCATCTCCTCACAGAACTAGTAAAGAGGAAGATTTTCTGCATCCGCCTGGACACTTGCTCCTAACACTTGGGGCTGTTCTTACCACTCATGGTTTTCTGTTCATGGCTGCAACATATCAGTTTCTTGAGTGTTCCTCACATGTTTTGAATCCTCAAGAACCTTTTCTCACTTATCAGTTGACTTCAGTTGCTCTACATGGGTCCAATTGTCATGTTCCCTCAAATTGACCATTAAAAATGTTGACCATGCTAAGTTCCTAGGGGCTCAAGTTGTTATTAATTATTCCTCCTAGAATAAATTTTTACTAATAATTGTTCTAAGGCATGTATTTAATTTTATTTCAGCAATTTTATTTATTATGCACAATAATGATGTGGAATTAAGGCTACCGTGTTAGGAGGGTGAATTGGGGAAAGCTAGTCAACTTTCCTTGGTAAAAATAAGAAAGTCCATGACAAAAGAAAGCAAGAAAATAAAGGGAAGTTTCCTAAAAGTAGAAAAAACAGACAGAGGTAAAAGCATGAAGTTTTTTTAAGGAAAGAAAGAGTTTCCTTATGACCCAGGAAAAGCAGAAAGCTGTCATAACTCAAAAGAGGAAGCTTTTGAATAAGGTAGGGTGTAGTTTCTAATTGTGAAGGATGATTTGGAATTGGAAACAATTCCACATGGTCCTACTTGCCTAATTTCCCAAAGGGGGCACTTTTGTGGCTAGGGTTAGGTCACCCATGGGGTTGACTTGCTCTCACAGGTCACCATTGGCCTCAACTTACTAAGCAGTTCATCCATAAGTCTATAAAAGATAAATTTTAACCCATTGCTTTAGTTTTGTTGTTGATTTTATTTCTGAATACTTATGTGAGCATTACTTCTGAGTGCTGTGCCACACACTACTGGAAGATGAGCCCCATCCTTCCATTCCCCTCTCCTTCCATCCCCTTTTATTCCATTGAAGGTGTGGAGCGCTAGATTTCAGGAATTGAAGGATTTACAGAGTTATTTTCAGCTTCCATCAAGCTCAGGTCCATATCCAATGAAGCCCTAGCTTCACTTATGCTTGCTAGTCATGATCTGGGCCTCCTGCCCCTTGTTTTTGGAGAATCCTTGTAATGGTCAGTAAATGATGTAATTTATGTTCTGTAGGGTCATAATATTCTGCAAATTTCATGTATCAGGTCGAAACATCTCTTCCCATAAAGATTCTTGTCTTCAGTTTTTCCTAAAAGGCCTATTTTAGCAATGTATGGGGGAAATTGAATAAAAATGAGTGCTATAAGGAATATGTCAGGTTGGGGAAGTAATTGAAGGGATTTTACATATTAAATGAACTAATATTTACCCCTTTTATATTTTTCATGTTTTACAGAAATTCATTTGAGATGATTTAACTGTTTTTTTAGACCCTAGCTAGATTACTAGCTTTTAATAACTAGTTTTGGTAAAATTGATGTAAAACCATTTCTGTTAACTAAATCTGAGCTCTGTCAGTTCCTGTGGGTCATTGATAGGCCCAAATTCCCATATAAAACTCAAAAACCATTTTTATTTGTTTCTGTACCACCTTTTTGGATTCTCCTCTGCGCAGGGTTTTCCTTGGCCAAAACTGCCGTAAAACCCCAAATTCATCCAAAAATTCTTAGAACCCTCCAGAATATCTAAGAAATGTATAAAAACTTTAGTTATGCTATATTAATTCTGGAACAACCCTTTTCAAGTTTCCATAACCCCCTGGTTAAAATAGACTGAACTACCCTCCTTAGTTTCACGGTTTGGCTGCCCAGAAGCGTGCTAGTAGGTTTCCACGGAGTGGATTCCAAAACCTAAATGGAACCATATATAAATGTCATAGGGGAGAGGTAATTCCATGTCTGATTTTATTTGGTTTCTGCCCACTGCTCACTCCTTTTTCTTACAAAATTTCCCAGAATAAACCCCTTATTTGCCCAGTCCGAGAGGTCATTGTGTAAATTAATTCAAGTTCAGAAAGTTTAATATAATTTATAGAATTGAAGAGTGTTCAGGTATATACACTAGACTTGGGACATTACAGTGGTATTATAGCACTTTCCTTGGCTCATCCTGTGGAAAGTAACTCTCAGTGGAAAAGTAGCTCAGTAATATCTTCAAGTTGTAGTTGTGGAATTAATTCCATTCATGGGAGATTTAGAATTTGAGTTGTATGCAGAAGAGAATTCAAAAATGGATGACCAAGAATATTTAAGAATTTTGATGCAAAGAATGTTGAAAGGGATGAAATATGTATCCCAAAGCATCATTCAATCAAATCAAGAGACTAGAGAATTCCTTGCCAAGTAGTTGGCACGCAAACATGGAAAAGGGAGTAGTAGTGTCTCTCATCATGAAGGAAATAAATATGGAGAGTCTATATTTTCAAAAACATTAACACATGTAAGTTCTTTGAATACCAATAATCCCTCAAGAAAGGAACTAAGTTGTTCCACTTCTCAAAGTAAAGGGGAAGAAAAGAGGACCAAAAGTGAAGATTCATTAGAGCCATCTGTACATGGTTTCTTTGAGAGATTATTTGGGTTTTCCCAAAAGAGAGATCAGCCCATTTGCAGCATCCATGAGGATGATGAGTCACCAAATCCTTCACCAGAAGGAGATGGAGAATATCCATGCACAATTAAATGCAGAAGAAATGGGGCAGATTGATGATGGTGAGATATATTTTGAATATGATCCAAAAGAGAAAAACAATTCAGATTTACAGTCACCCCTTGAGCCTCATAAGGGAGAAAAAATTGAGCACATCTCAGTAGGGTGTGAAGCAGAGAAATGGGTGGGTGAACAAGCCATCATAATTCCACCACATAAGGAGGAGAACATAACACATGGCGAGTTAGTAAATTCTGATTTTTATGTTTCATTTTGTAAGTCTGATATGGAAGCCACTTCCAATGAAGAGTTCAGAATGGTTGAGCCCCCTAGTGACGAGGTTCATAATTCTGGTGTAAAAAATGAATGTAGTATGAAGGATGAAACTTTGAGAGAATATCTTTCTGGTGCACCAAGGATGAATGAGCACTTAAGTTGCAGCCCAAATTATGTTGTTGAGGACTTAAAATATGAATATATTGCAGAAACAACATATGGATTAGATTTCAAAACCTCTAGTGCACTGCATGAAATTGATCCGGTGATGGAAAATGAAGAGGAGGAACATCTACAAGAACCTCATATTCTTGCAGGGTCATTGAAGATGGATGAACAAAAGATCCAAGAGGCCCTGAAAATTCTCCATGACACTCATGCTTCAATATCAAAGATGTGTTGGGAAGCTACTTTAATGGAAGACCAATATTCCTTTGAAACCATGGAGAATATCCAGAAAGAAATGTCCACAATCAAAGGTAATTTCTCACAATTGCTTTTAGATAAAAATGACATGTTTGAGCTTGTTGATTTATTGTGGGAAGCATCACTGCATGATGAAGAAAGCATTTGCATATATGAAGAAGAGAACTACAAGGTAAAAGGTGATTTGTTGTCCACCCAAGATTCTTTGAGATACACTCAAAGTGCCCTCTTAGAATCACAAATGAAGATAGAACAATTCCAACAAGAGTGGAAAGAATTGACTGAATCCTCAATCTTTCTTGAGAGCCATCCCTTTTAGGTAAATGGCATGAAAAAATCCATGGAGGAACCTCATGATTGGATGGACCATGAGGATCATTCTATTCAGTATGTGCTTAAAGAGTGTATAGAACAGTTTTATGAGAACCAAGCACTTGATTTCTTTCTAAGGAAACTTGAGTTGTTCCATGAAGACAAACACTCTCCCATGGAAGAGTGGGATGAGAGCACCCAATTTGGGCCAGCCAATAATGAAAAAGTTGCAGCCATAAGTCTGATTACCGAAGGTTGCAAACATGCAAAGAAGGTTCACATTTCTTTCCCACATGTCCTAGATTCAAAAACACCAATGGGGAATGAACAGTGGGTGAAGAAATTTTTCTAGTTTGTGTCACATGCACAATAGGGGGGTCATGATTTGTCCCCATGGGAGATAGATCCTATTGTAGAAGAGATAGATGATTATAGATCATATAAATCAACAAGAAATATCTTTGATTCATCCACTGGATGGTTGGATAGAGGAATCACTGAAGAGGAAAATATGGAAGGTAAAATTTTTATGTCTTGTTGCAAAAAATTTGTTTTAATATTGTTGATTCTTCTAGGATTTACAAGCAACAGAAAAGGCATGTGTGTGCAGCTACTTTTGACAAGAATGCATCAGATCTACACATACTTTCAATGTGTGGGTCAATTGATGGATTTTTGCACCCTTGGATCAATGGCAGAGAGTTGAGCCATTCGATGAAGAGGGGAACACCTGTTGAGTTCCATAGAGACATATTTGGGATGAAGACCTTGGGAGGGAATTTTTTTTATTTCTGCAATAATTTTTTTGTTGTGACTGACATTGTCTTGACATGTGAACAGCTACAAAGACTCATTTTGCAACTATTATATATCTCCCATACACATGCATATGAGGTGCATTCCGATTTGCATGTGCTTGAGGATTTTGAGGTCAAGCAATATGAAGATCAAGCACTTGCATGGTTCCTAAGAGATTATGAGTTGCCTCTAGGAAAATGTTGTACAATTTTGGAGGAGGCACATGATCACACTATCACTCAGAAAACTAATGGAGGAATTTGTGGATCCATTATCTTGATTGATGAGCATTGTAGTGATTTGGCTCACAATTCTTCACCCCACACTTCTATTTCAGCCACATCATGTGGGGATGAAAATTGGGTAAAAGGATTTTTTTTGTTGATGCCACAAGAGGAGCTTGATACTTTCACTCTTCCAGTTGAGGTATTGATGGTCAAACCATGTGGTTTGACAAGTGCATTATTAGTAGCTGAATTATTCCCACCTGAATCATTTAACATGAAATTTTTTTCGTCCATTGATTGGGTGGCTAGACACATGATTGAGATTTGTGCACCAGAGGGTAAAAATCTTGCTTGCATCAATGGAGAGACATTGGACACATCAAAGAAATTGTATGAGCATGTATGGTTGCTATATGATGCTTTCAGTATACATGGATGGACATGGGATAACCTCTTGTGTATTCATAACAACAGTGACGTGAGTTCCAGTGCTAGCTTGCACATGGATTTTCATACTTTAGAGAGGCTCAAGATGATTTGGTATCGCATTAAGGAATTCCATGTATAGTGGGAGAGTTTAAAAAATGTTCATTTTGGCATGGGGAGAGATGAGATCCCAGTATGGTGGTATGATTTTCATAACCTCATTTTCCTCCTCTACAATGATAAAATTTTGTTGTTTTTATTGATTTGTGGAAGGAGGGAGATAAAACCATGGGATCAAAGCATTCTTAGGAATGACAGAGTTCAAAAGATGGCAGAAAAATTTGGGTCCTCGCAGAGGAGGCAGTGGGATACATGAATTCTACTCAGTTACTTTAACTGGGTTGGAAATTTTGCTAAAGGAAGTGGCATCAGAAAAATGGCTATGATCAGAGTGGTGCAGCAAAAACATGGTGGAAAAATTTGCAACACTCTATGGTGCTTCTGCTTGAGGACAAGCAGATTTGGGAGGGGAGGACTGTCATGTTCCCTCAAATTGACCATTAAAAATTTTGACCATGCTAAGTTCCTAGGGGCTCAAGTTGTTATTAATTATTCCTCCTAGGATAAATTTTTACTAATAATTGTTCTAAGGCATGTATTTAATTTTATTTCAGCAATTTTATTTATTATGCACAATAATGATGTGGAATTAAGGCTGCCATGTCAGGAGGGTGAATTGGGGAAAGCTAGTCAACTTTCCTTGGTAAAAATAAGAAATTCCATGACAAAAGCAAGCAAGAGAATAAAGGGAAGTTTCCTAAAAGTAGAAAAAGCAGACAGAGGTAAAAGCAGGAATTTTTTTTAAGGAAAGAAAAAGTTTCCTTATGAAAAGCAGAAAGCTGTCATAACTCAAAAGAGGAAGCTTTTGACTAAGGTAGGGTGTAGTTTCTAATTGTGAAGGATGATTTGGAATTGGAAACAATTCCACATGGTCCTACTTGCCTAATTTCCCAAAGGGGGCTCTTTTGTGGCTAGGGTTAGGTCACCCATGGGGTTGACTTGCTCTCACAGGTCACCATTGGCCTCAACTTACTAAGCAGTTCATCCATAAGTCTATAAAAGATAAATTCGAACCCATTGCTTTAGTTTTGTTGTTGATTTTATTTCTGAATACTTATGTGAGCATTACTTCTGAGTGCTGTGCCACACACTACTGGGAGATGAGCCCCATTCTTCCATTCCCCTCTCCTTCCATCCTCTTTTATTCCATTGAAGGTGTGGAGTGCTATATTTCAGGAATTGAAGGATTTACAGAGTTATTTTCATCTTCCATCAAGTCCAGGTCCATATCCAATGAAGCCCTAGCTTCACTTATGCTTGCTAGTCATGATCTGGGCCTCCTGCCCCTTGTTTTTGGAGAATCCTTGTAATGGTCAGTAAATGATGTAATTTATGTTCTTTAGGGTCATAATATTCTGAAAATTGCATGTATCAGGTCGAAACATCTCTTCCCATAAATATTCTTGTCTTCAGTTTTTCCTAAAAGGCCTATTTTAGCAATGTATGGGGGAAATTGAATAAAAATGAGTGCTATAAGGAATATGTTAGGTTGGGGAAGTAATTGAAGTGGGTTTACATATTCAATGAACTTATATTTACCCCTGTTATAGTTCTCATGTTTTACAGAAATGCATTTGAGATGATTTAACTGTTTTTTTAGACCCTAGCTAGATTACTAGCTTTTAATAACTAGTTTTGGTAAAATTGATGTAAAACCATTTCTGTTAACTCAATATGAGCTCTGCTAGTTCCTGTGTGTTACTAATAGGACCAAATTCCCATATAAAACTACAGAACCATTTTTATTTGTTTATGTACCACCTTTTTGGATTCTCCTCTGCGTAGGGTTTTCCTTGGCCAAAACTGTCGTAAAACCCCAAATTCATCCAAAAATTATCAAAACCTTCCAGAATCTATGAAAACTATACAAAAAATTTAGTTATGCTATATTAATGCTGGAACAAACCTTTTCAAGTTTCCATAATGTTAGCTGGAATATTTCACCTCCTGCGGACATCAAGGTGTTCCATCGGTCTGAATGGTTCAGATCCAGAACAAATAGATCACAGAGGCTGATAACCCTCCCTAGATGTTGTATATATCTATAATACAAGAATTTTATAGTCCACCTATGTACCTGCAATCAAGCTCAACATGAAACAAATCAAAGCAACCCGAATATGATCTACTAATCTATGCTAGTGACTAAGGAATCTAGCAATATATATCTGAAATCAAACATCAACAATATATATGGGACATAAAATCAACTTGCATTAGAAATATGAATAAGTTTACAACCAATCCTTAGTGTTGAAATGCATCTCCATGAATCCATCTCTTCATCCCCAAAAGCTCTGACTCTAGCTCTCTATGCTCTCTGCAAATGATCTTGAGCCAAGGATCAATCCAACAGCATAACAATACCTTCAATGTTATCTCCTCAACCATGGCTATGAGCTCATATTTATAGGGATTTAATGGATAGAGATGGTTGAGAAATTAGTGGGTGAGGTGGCCTCTAAGATCCTAGGATGAGGGATCTCGAGCTCAACCAACCCACAATAGTAGGGATAAGGCAGTACATGAGGCTTATTATCTGGAAGCCTCGAGAAACTTCTCTTTTTCCATTTTTACCCAGGGTACCACGCTTCTCCTTCTATGACAGAGAAGTTCTGGTAATAACCACCTATGGACCAAGGGCAATGGGTGGTGGCACCGCTTGTGGACAACTGATGAAAGGTGGTGCGAGCAGGGGTACCGCTTCTAGATAAAGGGGCATGCGCGGTGCTGGGAATTTGTATGACAGATTGATGAAAAACTATTTAGTTTCCACTCCAAAAGCTGGGATTTAGGGCAAGTAGGTATGTCAAATGTCTTATCACATGATGGTGACAGGATTTTGGTATAACACATAAGCCCCTGGTTAAAATAGACTGAACTACTCTTCCTTTGTTTCACGGTTTGGCTGCCCAGAAGCGTGGTAGTAGGTTTCCGCGGAGCGGATTTTGAAACCTAAATGGCACCAGATCTAAATATGATAGGGGAGAGGGAATTCCATGTCTGATTTTCTTTGGTTGCTGCCCACTACTCACTCCTTTTTCTTACAAAATTTCCCAGAATAAACCCCTTATTTGCCCAGTCCGAGAAGTCATTGTGTAAATTAATTCAAGTTCAGAAATTTTAATATAATTTACAGAATTGAAGAGTGTTCAAGTCTGTACACCAGACTTAGGACATTACACCAATATTCATCTGGCAGCTGTCTATATTTCTGATTTAGTTGAGCATATCATTCTTCTTCCAAAGAGGAAGATTCCTCCAAACATAACGGAGAGGTTCACATGCCAGGCCCCAGGATACCTGTGCACAGAAGAACCAAATTGATCCTGATTCTACCTGCTTAATTAGAGGGGGGTTTTTTTCCATGTGGTTTTTCCCCAGCACCTTGCTTTTGAGCAGTTACTTTACTTTACTTAATGTAATGGGTGACCTATGGTCTTAGTTACTAGGGTCCACAGATTGTCCAAATTAGCATTTAGGGGGGTGTTAGGATTATTAATCCTCCCTTATCCAATTTGGTCATATGTCTAAATCATGAGTCCATCCAAACTATTTATAGTCATTAACACCATTGGGTCCACTTGGCCTAATTGGGGCACATGTTTCAGTTACTAAAGTGTGGGGAACACTAATTGAGGCTCATTGCCATTGATTGCACTTGATTGCATCAGTTTAGGAGCCTCCTAGACCAATCCCTACAATTTAGGAGCCACTGGGAGTGCCGAAACCAACCAAGGTCAGTTCAGTTGATGACTGGTTAAGCTGAGTTAGGAGTCAGTTACATTCAGTTCTAGTCCTCTACATTCAGTTAGCGCTAGTTTTACTTGAATGAACTCAGGAGGGGCGCATTTCTCACCTACCACAGTCAGTTAGCCTTAGTCAACACTGAATGTAACACTTGAGTTGTGTTTT
>LPNX011060839.1:902366-922057 GCA_001517045.1 Pseudotsuga menziesii | reverse complement strand
CACAAGGTGCACGGCAAAGAGCATACGTAGCCGAGAAGACAAGAAAAAAAAACTTTCCCTCACTGTTTCTGATTTGCCGCGATCGCGCAAGGTGCACGGAAAAGAGCATACGCAGCCAGGGAACATAACAGTCCGAGACTAAAACAAAAAAAAATCTAATAATAAACTGATAAAATATATGAGAGATTTAAAAAAAAACGTCACTGTAACATTATACCTTCAGATTTGCCGAAATGGGTGTTTCTGGAGCAAACGGAAACGGTTTTTGGTGAAACAAAAACTATTTCCAAATGGAAACGGCACTCCGGACACAATGGAATAGCTCCCATGGGCCACAAATGCACAGAAAAACCAAAAACCAGAAACCCTTTCAAAGTTTCGGCAACACCGGTTCCAGATCTTGATCAAAACCGAAAGCGGCTCTTCATAAAAGCTCTGATACCATGTTAGGGTACACAGGGTACTCCCAAAGGACCGAACACCAAGAATAGCCGCTTCACACAAACAGATCACAGATCAATACACCAATGTTTGTCACGTGGTTAAAACCCTCGAGAGGGAAACAGTCCACGGCCCCGGCCAAATAGCTACTTCGGAGCAATTTATTATGCAAAAGAAAGAAAGTTACATGAGCTTCTCAGAATCGATCAACTAGCCAAGGACCCTCTATGCTCTTTAAATAGAGGTCATAGACCAATCGGGTGTTAAGCCACGGATCAATGGTAGGTATGATCTAAGAGAAGTTGAACCGTCGGATCACTCTATGTCTAGAACATATCGTGACCGTCGAATTAGAATATTTACAAATGCATACTAATGCATACTAAAGAAACACACTTTTACCTAACGGATATATTACACAAGTTGATCTTAACTAACTCCTAAGTGTCTAAATATCCTAACATTTTAGAACTCTAATGAACTCCAGTTATGGTTTAGACAAGGTCAGTTAACTATTGAGTCCTCTGACAGTCATTTAGACAAGGTCTTAGTTACCTATAATTAAGTAGAGTCTAATCAATTCGAATTTCCTCATGTGTATTCAAATTGCATGTGGCTATTTAAGCCATTGTAATTCATTGTAATTATTATCTAATTGCTGTTTGATTAATGAAAAGCATATACAGCTGCAAGCCATTTTTGCACTATTTCATTGTTCAATAACTGAGTAAATTGTGTGATCTATCTTGTGAGTTGTGTGTTTGTCCGCAGATCTATGTGCTCAATTTAATAATAGGAGCATCGGGGACCAATGAAATACAATATACACAAGTGAATACATTTCAAAGTTACAACTACATCAACACTCCCTCTTAACTAGGAATGTATTCTCTTGACACAATTCATTAGTACAAGTCTTCTTCTCCAGATCATCATCAAAGCTGATCATCATTGGATCATAATCAAAGCTAGATCATCACTAGATTATCATCAAAGATGGATCATCACTGGATCATCATCAAATTTGGATCATCATCAAAGATGGATCATCATCATCACTGCTCGACTATCTCGATCAATTGGTGCTATCTCTCAATTCTACTTGTCACAGGAAGTTCTACAGAGCCAAACCTTTTTCATGTTGGTTGTAGGAATAGCCTCCGAGTAGGTCTTCATATTCCTCAACACTTATATCTAACCCAATCATAAAGGATTTCCCAACACTTCCATATGACCATGGGAGGAACACATCCACCACCACGTCAGAAAGGCACTCCTAGCACTCACATCTAACCATGGGAGGCACAGCCTGCCACCGTGTTAGAAAGGCCCATCACTCACATCTAACCATGGGAGGCCCAGCCTACCACCATGTCAGAAAGGTTCGTCCAGCACTTATATCTAATAATGGGAGGCCCAGCCTGCCACCATGTCAGAAAGACCCAGTACTCACATCCGACCATGGGAGGCCCAACCTGCCACCATGTCGGTGTTAGATTTTTATCATTTAAGCAATATGATCTTAGGATCTTATATGAGAGAATAACATGCACAAAAATCAATCACAAGAGACAATATACACAAATATTTTCCTCGGGGAAACCATAAAGGATAAAACCCCGCAACTTCCTTAGAGATATAATGAGCACTAATAGCAAAAGTAAAACTCAGAAACATAAAGATGATCTTCAACAGTTGATCTCTCTCACTTGTGCCATCACTTCCTCTCTCACTCATGCGCCCTAGTTGAGTGAGTGTATATATCAAAATAGAGGATCTCCTCCCTCTATTTATATTCTTTCGTTCACTTGACATTTAACCTTATCATGTAGGGTCAAGTAACCATAACTGGATTAACTTAATATAATAATATATTATGGAGGGTACTAATGACCCAACTTACAATGGAGGGGAATTTCTCATGACTCTTATTAATTCTCCCGATAGGAATCATCGAGGTACAATGAAATAAAGATGATTCTCCCGATAGGAACATCGGGGTATGTATTTACATGACTTGTTTATATTAGGAACATCAGAGTTCAATACATAAGTGAATACATTCCGAAGTTACAAATACATCAACAGTCGGAAAGGCTCAACACTCACATCTGACCATGGGAGGCCCATCCTGCCACCGTGTTGAAAAGGCTCAACACTTATATCTGACCCAATCAGAAAGGCTCTACACTTACATATGACGATGGGAGGCCTAGCCTACCACCATGTCGAAAAGGCTCAGCACTTATATATGACCCATTCAGAAAGGCTCTGCACTTACATCTGACCATGGGAGGCCTATCCTGCCACCATGTCAGAATCTCTCTGCACTTACATCTGACCATGGGAGGCCTAGCCTACCACCATGTTAGAAAGGATCTGCACTTACATCTGACCATGGGAGGCCCAGCCTACCACCATGTCAGAAAGGCAAACAGACTTATCACTTCCTCTTGGAAGGAACCTTGATCTAGAGAACACCAAGATTCTCTCTGAAGTACTCGGACTTCACTCTAGCCATGTCTAGCATAGAATCACATCAGGATTGATTACGTCCAAGGATAACCTGCGAGATTCTCTAGGGCCGATTACATCCTAGGACAACCTACAAGACCATTTACGTCTAAGCCACCTATGAGCTTCACCAGGATTTTATGCTCAGACAACCTATCTCACTGGCTATGCTAGAACTCCCTCTTTCAAGAGATCTTGATCTGGATCACATACTAGAGCTTCACTGCTCCTCTCTGCATCATACAAAAATACAATTCATATCAATCAAATCAAATAGTATCTTTCGAAATAAACATACTATCTCCAAAATAGCTGATAAAGTGGCAACATATTTTTCCTTGGTTGTACTCAGTGCCACGCAGGACTGCTTCCTGCTAAACCAAGAGATCACACCTGATTCCATATTGAAGCAGCACCTCAAAGTGCTCTTCCTATCAATGGCACTACCATGGCACTGACTTCCCAATCTGAATCAACATAACCTTCCAGGTTAATCTTCTGATTTGCCTCATACTTGAGCCCGTAATCAATTGTACCCTTCAGATACCTCAGAATATGCTTTTCATCAATCAGGTGAACATGTCTAGGATCCATTAGGAACTAGCTCAATGTGTTCACAACAAAGCAAATATCTGGTCTCTTATTCATCAGGTACATCAAGGACCCAATCATCTGACGATACATCATAGCATCAACCGACTCTGATGAAGCTGGCACTCAATAGCTTCAGGTTAGATGCCATAGGTGTGGTCATGGCCTTGCAGTCTTGTTGAGGCCTAGAAAATCGTAGGTAACAATAGTAGGGATTCTCCCCAATAATCTTTCCCAATTAGCTTGTTTTTGTTTGGTATGGGGAATCCATCTGGTTTACGGTCCGACTACCGTAGGTCAAGTAACGATTAAAGATTATTTTACCAGTTGCAGCTTGGTCCACCATTTAAGTGTATTTTTTAGTTTTATATTTAGGTATGATATGCAAGTTCCTAGCTAAGTGCAATCGATAGAGATAACGAAGAGTGTCACAATGTGATGCGCAGGTTATTACCTCTCGTCTTACCTCTTTCGTTTCTAAATCATGAACAAGAAAACAAATTATACTAGTGCTAACTAAATCTATCTAGCCTATCCCTAGGGAGCAATACTGTAATTAATGATGAGTAATGTACTGTATAACATGCATTTAGAATACTATAGATAGTTGCTCATATTTCAAATACACGAATATAAGTAGACAGATAACCAAAGAGATAGCTCATTGTTAATTAAAACATTCACTACTTAGATATGATGTGAAAATTTCACAGAAATAAACAAGAAAACATTCACAACATGAAATAATTCATGATTTGGAATGATCTCACAGTTCATAGAAACAAGCTAAAATAGAAGTAGTTCACATTCAACCAGTCTATGGCCAACATTTGAAACTCCACAATGCTTTCTCTAGCTAAAAATATAACTCTTTATTACAAGATGAAATAGTTCCCCTTACAATAACATTTCACAAAGATAGTCTAAAAAAAGGTCCTTATTACATCAGGCTTGCTTATATTTATACAAACAACAAAACTCTTGGACTTCCCTCTTTGTCTTTTGGTCTTCCCCTAACTCTTCCTTTACAAAATTTTGTCCTTTAGCTTATGGACTCAAAAACAAAATAAATACAATAAATTACATCATTAATCAAATGTTCTAAATAGTCCAAATAAGACGGCTCAACTTGCTCATTCATAAATTTATTCTACGCATTGGCATCTGCTACTATGTTTTCAAAACCAGAAGGTTATAGAAATATGATAGTAATTTCAGGCTTAGCAGCTTGAGCTTTTATACCCGCCACTCTAGCTGGAATTAGGCTAAGTTGGTCTTCCAGTAAGTGACTACTAACTGCCGCATGTACTATTTCAGTTTTAAGCACCTCTTCATCTAATCTCTTCACTAGCTGAATGGCCTATTTCATCTTCATTGCATTGTTCCTGCAATTGTTTAAAAAATATTTCATGTTCGGGCAGTACCTCTAGTCTCCTGCTAGTAGAGATTTGACACCGATTGTAGGTTAGGAGGACTCTTTTGCATAATTCTGCATAGGCACTCTTCATCTTCCTCACTGTCTTTACTAGCTCTTCTGCTGCTTTGCTAGCAAACTCGATCAACTCATACTCCATCTTTATCGTCTCTAGGTCTTTGGGAGGTATGTATATGGGAGATTCCTTATTTGTTTCTACCCATGTCATTCATCCATGTAGAGATTCCAGGATATCTTGTGTCCTGTCCAAGAAGTAGGATGCTATATTTATAATTTCCTCCAACCTTATTTCTATCTATTGAACCTTAAACCTCTCTTCCACCATCTGAAGCTGCATTTGATGAATCTTATTTCTGAGCATCAGAGCATGCTTCTTTAAAGGTTCAACATCGGCTTTCTGCTCCATAGATGTCTTCAATGAAACTTCTAGTGAATCCTTTTGATCTTACAAGGCTACTATCTGAGTTTCATATAGCTTAGATTTCTCTTCCATAGTGGTCCTTTGTGCTTCCAGTTCTGTCACTTTATCTTCTAACTTTCCCTTTTCCTTATTCGAATCTTCAATTGATAGCCTCAGATTATCTCTTTTGGCTTCCAAAAACTGATATCTTTGCTGTAGTTTCCCAAAATCTACCAAGGTGGCCTGGGATTCCTTTTCTGTATTTCCTGCAGATAGCACCAAATGCTCTTTATCTTCTTGTAGAGTCTAACACTATGCCTTGGATACCTTAACTTGAATGATCATATCTTCATATTTTCTCTTCAAGATATGACTTTCACTCCTCTCCTTTTTTAAGGTCTCTTTTAATTGTGTGACCTTCTTCTTGGATTGCTTAAGATCTGTCATTATTTTGTCCACATTATCTTCAGTGGCTATGGATAGGGCTACCCCATCTCTTGCCATTAATTGTGGATCTTTGTTGGTACAGTGAACCACTATTTTTTCGATCACCATCACTCCTGTCTTACCTCCAGTGTTCACCCTTTTCTCTGTTCGTTTAACAATCCTCTTTTTTACCTTGTGAAAGAAAATGGTGTTTAAATTAGGCACCTTGTCCCCTTCAGTGGGAATGAAAGGAATCAACTCAATCCCAACTATTGACACTGGATCCCATCCTTCTATACTACTAGAGGGAACAACAGGTTCGAATGGATTAGTATCAGACTGAGCCTATCCTTGATCAGTAGGGTCTTGTTCTTCTCGTGTCTCTTCTCTCAATTATTCAACTGCCTTTTATGCTTGCTCTTTTTCCTTATTAGCATCTTCTAATATTAATCCTTCACTTTCTTTCTGCCTTCTTTGTATTTCTTCTTCCTTCTTTATTTTCTTTTCTTCTTCTATCTTCTTTGCCGCCTCTTCAGCTGTCTTTCTCTTTTCTTCTTCTTCAGCTCGCAACTAGTCCTCTACTTCTTGTGATAACTTGTGAGCTTCTTCCTGCCTTTTCTTTGCTGCATCTCCTTCCTGCCTTTTGAGTTTATCAGCAGCTTTTCCATTTCCACCCATAGTATCTATCTTTTGTTTGAATCTTTTCCTCAAAGCTATCATGTTTTGAGCATTCCAGAAGATCTCTTCATCTTTATCCTAGAAATTTGTATACTCGAAATGCACTCCAGCTACTATGCAATAATCAAAAACTTTATACTCAGATTCATTCCTATGGAAACTCATTTCACCGAAGTGAAAAAATCTAGTTCCTTAACAAATTTTGCTGCAGTTTTTACCCTAGAAAATTTGTAACTCCCTATAAAAAAGGGAACTGCAGAATATATTGCCTTCTTTTGCTGAAAAAGGAAATTTCCCACTCCATCAATGTACAACTGTCTCATAGCCTCTTTATGGATCACATAGTCTCTAGCATACCTCGGTAGAAGGGAAGGAGCCCTTAAACCACCATACATTCTTAAATATAAACCTTCTTCTGTCAAATAATAGTTTCTGTTGTTTTGCACAACTTTCAAAGCTTCCTCTGACATACAATTACATTCGACCAAGAAAATTAATGTATACAATGGCATAATGAAATTCTCACAAATCTCCTTGTAATGGATATAATATTTGTGGGCCCAGAATAATTTATAGGCAGTATACACAGGGGCCCGGTCTTTATCCCATTGGCACTTCAATGCTGGGAATGGCTGAGTACATAAAATGAAATCAATCAATATCAAACTCATATAAAATTCAGTCTTCTTCTGGGACACTCCTCCCAATTCTACACTTATACAAGCTACCAGGCTGTTGGACACTATATTTTCCCAATTAAAGATCGTACCTTTCATGGCCACAAAAAATATCACTGGTACCCAAAATATTTTAAATCTTTTTCCATTAGCCCTCTCGAAAATTCTGTTTAACATCAAAGCAATGAACCTGTATGGAGTGCGGAGGGTTGATGTCTCGTACTCTCCAGAAGGCCTTGTATGGAAGTTTTTACCTAGGATCATCATTTTTTTAACTATTTCCACCATATCTAGATTGAGCTCCTTTAACCAACTTTCAGTCAAATAGGTTTGTGGTGTTGGTAAATTGTCAGTACCCCAAATTTTTAAGATAGAATAAAATGTCTGAATACGCATTTTGCTAACTACTAGCAGTTAGCAGAAAATGAAACAGTATTACACTTAGTATTAATCATTTTCATATTATGTTAACTAAAATAGTTTTCATTTTTGTAAAGTGTATGAGATTGACCTGCACCAAGTTTTCTTTCAGTTTTACTAATAAGTTTACTTTTTGGCAAGTAGGTGAAAATCTATCTTTGAAACTTGGGCTTACTTAGCATTTATGCTAACACATATGGACTACTGGTTCTTACAATTTTAACAAGTAATGATCGATCAAGTAGGGGTTTAATTCATAAAGTAGCAAGAAGTATATCTGTTGCATGTTAAACGCTAGTAAATAACTGACTACTTAAAAGCAAACTCTGATGAGGTAAACTGAAAGTCTTTTATTTCCTGAAAGTACTTCTATCAATCTTGATAGTAATGATTTCCAATAAAGTACATGTTTTCTATTTTGTCTCTAACTTCCTAGTTACGGAAATTATCAACTTGTTGCTTTGTATGTAAATATGTTTACTAATAAGTTATAAACTTCAGTACTTACATTATCGCCTTGCTGCGTGTACTATTGTAATAACATACATTACCATATTATTTTATAATGTACCAATCTGATGGTTATTTGCATTCTGTAGGAATCTTACTACCTGAAAACTTCTTTCACATTATAAGTTTGGTCGTTTGTAATTTAATGCATTGATTCATGATGGAATACTACTTACCATCATTTTCATAAGTCTAAGTCATAGGTAAAATATATTCCAATAATTATAGACCTGGAACAAGGTTTATTCCACTGTAACTTTACTATTATCATGTTGCCTCACTTACTGCAAGTTGCTATTTGATAATGACTATTATGGTAGATCTTTTCTATCTAGAACTTCTAATCTAAAGTCTACCCTAAGTGAAAACTAATATGACCCGGGTTCTTATATTGTGCTAAGTACATACATAAATAACAATCCCATACTATCTTTGCCAAATAATGATAGAGTCTATTATTATTGTTGACAAATTAATTATACAAACTATTATTTGTGAGAGCTTATACCAAGGTCGAGCCTTGTGATTGTTTAAATGTCATGTTTTAAACACTTTACTACTCTTATATTCAACCTTCATATATTATAGCTACTTTAACCATCGATTACAAATAATAAAGTTTTGAAATGTAATATGGGAATATTTCATCATCGTTTTACATAGTATATATATTAAAAGTTACTTGGTAAAGTTCTAATGTCAAGGTTGTTACAACCTTACCTGAAGGTCAATGTTATGTAAACATCATTAAACAGGATACAAACTTCAAAACTATCCTAAACAAGGATATAGTTCTTGTATTATCATTGGTGGATGATTTATATATGCACTCTATAGCCATGTACATAGATGGTTATTAAATCATTGTATTAATAATTCGAATAATTGTGATCGCAAATAACTATAGAACAATCCCATGCATGGTTGAAAGGATTTGGAGGCACATGGACTCTTCCTATCCATACATTGGTGACTTTTAAGAACTAGAAACCCTATTCTCTTGTCAAATATCATCGAGGGTTTCGTTGGCCTTCAGGCTGCTCTGTGTGATTGTTTTGGAAGCCATTAGAGGCTGTTCTCTGTCTAGCTTCTCTGTGGCCCATACTCATTGTTGTGAGGGTTCAATACTCAGTCTTGGCTTACAACTGTCGAGCTTGTGGACCCTTCTATGATAATGGTTATTGTTTGCATTTAGCTCTTGGCCTGTCAAAATTTTTAGCCTTGCTCTTCTTGTGGCTCATCGCAACTCTGAAACATAAGCTTATTAACCTTGTCTCCACTCCAGGGCCAGGGTAAGGGTTATATCCCTCTCTGCTTCAACTACCTAAGTTGATAACAGCTTCGTCGATGCTCAGATTCTTTTTCTTGTTTGCAGGTAACTATACTCAGTTATTTTTTTATAAGCATATCTCGTTGGTAAAATGTTCATACAGTTAGGTTTGTAAATGGAGATTTCAGCTTGTATTAACACACAGTAATGTGCCCTATGCAGGGACTTGTGATTTCTCTAAAATTCAGTGACGAAGATAACGCTGGCTGGCTTCAGGGACTCGTGGCTCCAATCTAGTAAGCCCTGGGTTCAAAGAATGGGTTTTTACCCTGCTTGTAAATAGGGTTGTTGATGGTGAAACCCAGAGCTTGGAAGCTTGTCTGGTTTCTTCGTTAGATACGTGGTTTTAATAAGTTGTTTGTTTAAATTTGTTTACAAACCCTCGCTATGATGTTGGGTAGTTCCGGCCTTGAGCTGGGTGTTGTAATTTGGTTAAGTTTTCAGCCTCACGGCCTGACATCGTAATACATTGGGTTTTTAAGAAGGATTTTACTTCGAGCTCAGTCTCATTTTTGCAGTAATCTTGTAAATTATGATTCTGTGTAATTTAGGGTTTTTCCTATTCGACTGTTAATGAAGAAAATTACTGTCTAAGATATCTTTTGTAAGTAGATATTGTTAATATAAATACTGTAGCTCAGTCGTAATGTGAAATTTATAATATTATTTTTACTCATCCAGTATATACAAGCTAGGGTTTTCTGGAATGAAACCCTTGTCTGAATAAGTTCTTCAATTTATTATTAATTAGGTTCTGCTACTTGTTATTTCGGTTTGATTATTACAAGTGTGTGGTGATAATCTAACTTGTTAACTGTAACTTATCTTGCTTGTTTATAAAAGACATTTGTTTTCAGAAAAGACTGTAAACATTCTATAGTAGACACTATAATCTTCTTGTAACGTTTATTTATATAATTATCAATGTATATGGATTACAACTTAGATAGTTTAACTTATAATAGATAAATAAATTGTTTAGGGTTTCGATCTTGAAGTTTTATTTCTTTCACAGGTATAATCCTGTATGGTAAATGTAAAATAGTTTCTAAAAATGTAAATAATTATTTTATACTAGTTATTGTTTATATTTACATTGCTTTTATTTACTTAACTGTTAAGTAGAATTTATTCAGAGTTCTCGAAAGGATAGAAAATAAAATCTGTAACTCTGTTCACTGTTTATAAATTAAGGACTTTAAATAATACCCTATCTAGTTTATATTAAATATTAGTCTTAGATTTAGTTGATATTGTTAGAAGATAAACTATGTGGTTAGTATCTTGTTTATATACTTTACTGTATGTAATCACTGTAACTCTGATGCAGTTTTACTGCTGCATTTCATTCAGTTACACTAAGTGAAAACATAGAAATAAAAATAAATCATAACACTATTTTTCCTCCATAATATTTTAACATTGAAATAAAATTATTCTACTATCTATAGATACACAATCCTATCTACTATTTTCATCATCTTATCTACTTAAATCATTCTATCTATGGTAGAGTACGACCTGGTTTCCAGGTGTGGAAAAACACAGTATATAAATTATTTTCATTCTATTTCATTATTTCCTAAACCAGTTTCATTTCTATGACAATCTAATAAGGATACTAATTCTAACATTTCACAAACTGTACTTTAACATTCTTATACTAGTCAAACTAAGATTTATTTAACTAACATAGTGAAATAAAACAACATAGAACCTGTTAGGACAGTTGAAAACAGTGTTAGGAGGCCCTTCCTCCCTACCAATCTCCTGGAGAGCACTCAAATAATGCTTCCTCAGGACCCCCGAGTCTGTTCCTGATCTTCTTGGATGAGAACTGGTGGAGAATGAAAACAGTAGAACCCTCTGTCAACTGACTAGTTCATTATCTCAGTAAAATACTCTGCTCTTAGCAGTATGATCTTTAGCTTAAAAGCTACACTAGATCAATCAGCAGTTATCCCCTCAAACACTTTCCAAATTTACCTACCATTGAATTTCTCTGAAGTACATTCATTCAACCTGAATGATCACCTCTCTAGAATGAGCAGCCCCAGCTCTCTTCAATGGGAATTTTTATAAAGATTGCCTAGGTCTTTTGGGTCAGTTTTCATTAATTGAGCCACCTGCTCTGATTCCACTTTCTTGAGGAATCATGACCCCAAATGTAGGGAGCTTTCCACTTGCAACAGTTGGAAGTGGTTTGAGGATGCTGCCACATGTCAGTTTGCTCTCCACCCAGTCTCCTCCACCAATTTGACCAGTAAACATTCTTTTAACAGCTCTCCTAAGCTGTTGTCTCCTCCTTTATTTATTTATAAATAAAATATTCAGAATTTACATTAAATATTCTTGACCCTGCCGAGTCATCAATTACAACTTAGCATAAAATTTAACATATTGTCCTCAAATAATATAATTTTTTTTTTGCAAAATTAGAGCATGTGACATACACACCCCCTTAAAGTATAACATCGTCCTCGATGTTATTTATTCTTCACCCTTAGAATTCCCCTGGAACAAAATTGGATATGCATCCTGCATATTACTTTCCAATTCCTAGGTGGCTTCCTCTGGACTAAGGTGCTTCCATTGCACCTTCACTTGACCAATGGTGCGGTTTCGAAGTGTGATCTCCCTCCGCCCGAGGATACAGTATGGTTCCACCAGAAAATATCTTTTTGGTTCCACCTGTACATCATTCCATTTAACAACATGAGTAGCATCATGAACATATTTCTTTAATACAGAAAAGTGAAAAACATTATGAACTCTTAAATTCGGAGGTAATGCTAATTGATAAGCTACTTGTCCAATCCTGGACAATATTTCAAACAGAACACAGTAAGGAGGTGCTAGTTTGGCACAACTACCCAACCTCAGAGAGCTCTTTTTTGGTCTCACCTTGATGAACACATGTTCACCTAACTGAAACTCCTTTGGAGTTCATTTAAGGTCTTCTTGACTTTTCTGTCGATCCTGCGCAATTTTTAGATTACCTTGTACCTGCTTTACAATTTCTTTCATTTCCTTCAATAGTTTAGGACCTAATACTAATCTATCCACCAGCTTACTCCAAGAGATAGGAGTATTCAATTTCCTTCCATACAAGATTTCGAAAGGACTAAATCTGGTCGACGCTTGATAATTATTATTATAAGCAAATTCTATCAGATGCAAATAATCCTCCCATTTACTTAGCTGGTCTTTCACATACATTCTTAGTAAATCTTCCAGTACTTGGTTTAGTATTTCAGCCTGTCCATCTGTTTTAGGATGGAATGAAGTACTAAAATTTAGTGTAGTGTTTAATCCTTTAAACAGAGATTTCCAAAAGTTACCTATAAATTTAGGGTCTCTATCTGAGATTATAACTTTTGGTATTCCATGAAGTCAGAAAATTTTCTTTAGAAAGATATCAACTATGTTTGCAGCTTTATACGTAGTTTTAACAGGTATAAAGTGGGTTGCTTTACTTAATTTATCGACCACTACCATGATAGAATCATTTAAATTCTGATTTTTAGGCAGTCTAGTAACAAAATCGAGACTAATTATCTCCCATTTCCAGCAAGGAATAGGCAATGGATGAAGTAATCCAGCTGGGTGTTGATGTTCAGTTTTCACCTGCTGACATTCAAAACACCTAGCAATATATTCTGTCAGTTCAGTCTTCATGTTTGGCCAAAAATATTATTTTCTTAACATAGTTATAGTCTTCTGATAACCTGGATGGCCTGAGTATGGAGTTTTATGGATTTCAGATAAAATTAATAACTTAACTTTAGGTACATTAGGTACATATATTCTATCTTTGTACAATAAAAATATTTTTTCATTCAAACTGTACCCTTTACTTAAACTTTCTGTTGGTTTTTCTTTCGTTTTAGCTTGTAAATTTTGGTAAATTTCATCTTGTTCTACCCCTGCTTTAAGCTGTTCATCTAGATCTGTTGTATACGTGCTGATAACTACTATAAAGTTCAGCCTTGCATTTCTACTTAATACATTAGCAACTTTATTTTCTTTCCCTTTAATGTGCTGAATTTCGAAATCATACTCACTTAAAAAAGCTAGCCACCTAGCTTGTCTAGCATTTAGATTAGGTTGATCTAACATATATTTTAGTCCTTTATTATCGGTCATTAGAATATTTTCTGCCAATTAGGTAATGACGCCACATATTTAGAGCATGTATAATAGAAGCTAATTCCAGATCATAAGTTGCATAATTCTTTTCATGAATTTTTTAATTTCCTAGACTCATAAGCAATAGCATGCCCTTCTTGAGTCAATACTCCACCTAAACCATCATTACAGGCATCAGTACACACTACAAATTCTTTATTTGGATCAACTATTCTTAAAATAGGTGTGCTAGTTAATAAAGTTTTTAAATTTTTAAAGCTATCCTAGCATTTCTGGTTCCAATCAAATTTCTTTCCTTTCTTTTGCAAAGAAGTTATCGGATTTGTGATTCTCGAAAAACATTCAATGAACCTCCAGTAATAATCGGTAATTCCCATGAAGGATCGAACATCAGTTACATCCTTAGGAACTAGCCAATCTTGAATCGCCTTTATCTTTTCGGGATTCACCGAAATCCCTTCCTTAGTCACCACATGACCTAAGTACTGAATTTTATCCTTAAATAAATCGCATTTACTAAACTTTGAAAAGAGCTGATGATCTTGTAACTCTTGCAAAACAATTTTTAAATTCTCTTTATGTTCTTCTTCAGTTTTCGAATAGATTAGTATGTCGTCGATAAACACGACCACAAACTTATCTAGATACTGATGCATAACATTGTTCATTAAACACATAAAAACAGCTGGGGCATTAGTAAGCCTGAATGGCATGACGACAAACTCGTAATGACCATATCGAGTCCTAAAAGCTATTTTAAAGATATCTTCATCTTTAATCCTAACTTGGTGATATCTAGACCTTAAATCAATTTTTGAAAAAACCGTGGCTCCACGTAGTTGATCAAACAGATCATCTATGCGAGGCAATGGATATCTATTTTTAATAGTCATCTTATTCAACTGACGATAATCTATGCAAAGTCGCATAGTTCCATCCTTTTTCTTAACGAAGATGACAGGTGCCCCCCAGGGAGACACACTGGGTCGAATATACTTCTTGTCAACAAGTTCTTTTAATTGTGACTTTAGTTGATTAAGTTCAAGTATGTTAATTTAATAAGGGGCCTTTGAGCTGGGTACTACACCAGGTACCAGCTCAATGGTAAAATCTAGTTCCCTTTTCGGAGATAGTCCCGGAATTTATTCCGGAAATACATCAGCATACTCTCTTAAAACTGGTATGTCCTCCAGTTTTAATTTTTCTGTTTTATTTAGATTTTCCTCATCAGTTATTGTTAATGCATAAGATTTACAACCCTTCCTAACAACTCTCTTAAGCTACAGAGCAGA
This sequence comes from Pseudotsuga menziesii, assembly GCA_001517045.1. Taxonomy (NCBI): domain Eukaryota; kingdom Viridiplantae; phylum Streptophyta; class Pinopsida; order Pinales; family Pinaceae; genus Pseudotsuga; species Pseudotsuga menziesii. The sequence goes on along the minus strand of LPNX011060839.1, from coordinate 907,194 downwards.
AATCTTCCTTATGGTTGTTTTGTTAGGGATTCCCTTTACACTAATTGATTTTCCATCATTATTTATACACGTAAAGGTTTTATCATAACAGTTTAATATCACCCTATGTTTCTCTAACCAATCCATACCAATTAGTATGTCGTAAGATCCAAGAGGTAGTACATTAAGCTTTACAATAGTTTCAAATTGCTCCATAACTACTGCACATTTCTTTACAAAACAAGTTACCTTCCTTTTCACACCAGTAGCTAACTGAACCAACCAAGAATTTTCAAATTTTTCTACAGGCAGCTTGCATTTTTCTACCAATTTAGGTGAAATATAAATGAGACTAGCTCTTGGATCAATTAAAATAGCTATAGGGGTTTGGTTTATCGTACCTTCTATTTCCACCATGGAAGTTTGATAGTCTGCTTGTCGATTCTCCAAGGCTGCATTGATTCTGGGCATAGCCCTCGCTAGGTCTCCAACAGTCATCTCCTCTTGTATGGTATGGATATTACTGACAGTCTTTTTCCAATTAGGATAGACTAAGGCATAATGTGGGCCATTATACTCCCAGCACTTTATGGGTTCTTTGCATTCAAAGTTCTTTGTGTAATTTCCATGATTATTAGCAGACTCTTTACCCTTTGAATTGTTCTGATTGCTTGGTGAATTATTCTTATTCCCTTGGAAATTCTTGTTAGGAAAATTTCTGGCCTTATTATTTTTAGAATTCCAGTTGGGCACAAACTATTTCTTCTTTTGATGATAATGATTGTTATTCTTTTTGTCCTTCCAGTTGGCCATGCTCTCCTTCTTTCGATTCTATTCAAAATAGAAATTGGCTTTCCTCATAGCTTCTTCTAGTGTTTTTGGATTGTCATACTTGATCCTATCCTTGATGTGATAAGGTAAACAACTGAGGAATCCATGTACCTTCGGTTTTTCATCTACAAGGTATGGCACATACCTAAGAAGACTTAAAAACTTGTTGTTCAAATCTTTCATAGTCATTGAACCTAATTTAAGCTCATAGAATTCTTTTGCTCTCTCTTCATAGTACTGCTCAGATAGAAATTTCTTTTTAAAGTACTTCTTGAAGGTACTCCAATTTACATTCTTCTCTCTTATTCCCTTCACTCTCTTTAAGTCTTGCCACCAAATATCAGCCTTCCCTGAAAGATTGTAGATAGCCATTCTAGCCTTTAATTGGTTAGAATAGTTATAAATCTGGAAGTACTTCTTCATCCCAAATAACCAAGATTTCGCTTTCTCCCCCTTCTCAGTTTCTCCATTGAAGGTTGGTGGTTTAATCTTTTTAAACTCCCCAGAAATTTCCTCACAGGGTTTATATTTTCTCTTTTTAGTATAATGGTTGTCATCACTACTATCACTAGTGGAATGAAAATTATGTTAATCACCAAATACCTATGAAGATGAGCTGCTTTCATTTTTAGTCTGTTTAATCTTTTTATATTTATGTTGGTGACTTATATCTTATGAATAAGCTCTTTTACCCTTTCCCTCAGTTTGAAATCTTTCTATTAGGATTTGATTCAGCTCCTCTTGAGCTCTCAAAACCCTTTAATTTTCTCGTTTAATAGATTCCATTTCATATTTTAAGTCTTTTACGGTTTGTAAAAGGTTTGAGGAATTAGTGGTTATGTCCTCTTGTATAGGGTCTCTTTGTAAGTTTTCTTTTTCAGTAAAGGGAGATTCCTCTTCTGCATATTCCTCTAGTCTTTCCATACCTGTTGTTAAACTTCAGAAACAATTTCTCTGTTGAATAACATTAAAAGAATATAACATTAGAAAAATAATTTAAATTCATTGTTTCATAAAAGCAAGTTGGGCTTCATCAAGGCCTAATGTTTGAACCTTGTGCTCTGATACCACATGTCAGTACCCCAAATTTTCACAAAAATTTAAAATTTTTAAGATAGCATAAAATGTCTAAATACGTAGTTTACTAACTACTAGCGGTTAGCAGAAAAAAACAGTCTTACACTTAGTATTAATCATTTTCATATTACGTTAACTAAAACAGTTTTCATTTTTGTAAACTGTATGAGATTGACCTGCACCTAGTTTTCTTTTAGTTTTACTAATAAGTTTACTTTTTGGCAAGTAGGTGAAAATCTATCTTTGAAACTTGGGCTTACTTAGCATTTATGCTAACGCAGATGAACTGCTGGTTCTTACAGGTTTAACAGGTAACGATCGATCAAGTAGGGGTTTAATTCATAAAGTAGCAAGAAGTATATCTGTTACATGTTAAACTCTAGTAAATAACTGACTATTTAAAAGAAAGCTCTGATGAGGTAAAGTGAAAGTCTTTTATTTCCTGAAAGTACTTCTATTAATCTTGATAGTAATGATTTCCAATAGAGTACATGTTTTCTATTTTGTCTCTAACTTCCTAGTTACGGAAATTATCAAATTGTTGCTTTGTATGTAAATATGTTTACTAACAAGTTATAAACTTCAGTACTTACATTATCACCTTGCTGCATGTACTACTGTAATAACATACATTACCATATTATTTTATAATGTACCAATCTGATGGTTATTTGCATTCTGTAGGAATCTTACTACCTGAAAACTTCTTTCACATTATAAGTTTGGTCGTTTGTAATTTAATGCATTGATTCATGATGGAATACTATTTACCATCATTTTCATAAGTCTAAGTCATAGGTAAAATATATTCCAATAATTATAGACGTGGAACAAGTTTTATTCCATTGTAACTTTACTATTATCATGTTGCCTCACTTACTACAAGTTGCTATTTGATAATGACTATTATGGTAGATCTTTTCTATCTAGAAATTCTAATCTGAAGTCTACCCTAAGTGAAAACTAATATGACCCATGTTCTTATATTGTGCTAAGTACAGACATAAATAACAATCCCATACTATCTTTGCCAAATAATGATAGAGTGTATTATTATTGTTGACAAATTAATTATACAAACTATTATTTGTGAGAACTTATACAAAGGTCGAGCCTTGTGATTGTTTAAATGTCATGTTTTAAACACTTTACTACTCTTATAGTCAACCTTCATATATTATAGCTACTTTAACCATCGATAACAAATAATGAAGTTTTGAAATGTAATATGGGAATATTTGATCATCGTTTTACATAGTATATATATTAAAAGTTACTTGGTAAAGTTCTAATGTCAAGGTTGTTACAACCTTACCTGAAGGTCAATGTTATGTAAACATCGTGTTGTAGCTGCAACGTTTTCCCAAATTTCTAAAAATTTGGGACCCTCCTTTTAAATTTTGCCTTGCTTAGTTGTTGGGATTGCTTAACTTTAATGCGAGTTTTATTTTTTGAGGTTGATTGTTGAATGAATATCTTTGACTTACAGATGATTTCTTATTTTGATGTCGGAAATTGTTTGAACTGTGAATCAGGGCTGCAGTCACCTACGCAGCCGCCGTTGCAGAGGCTTAATAGCAAATGACCTGATCCAAAACCTTGTCTTCCGTCGATGCGCTTTTGTTTCGTCACCATCGGAGCACTAGTACCTTGTATTGCTGCTGTTTTGGATGGAAAATTGCAAGCACTATGATGGAGGATTTTACCTTTGCTGATCTCATGGTTTGCTTTTGTAATTTTGTTCTTGTCACTGTCAGTGCCGTGTTGGACACTTGAAGTGGGAGATTAGTTTTTGTTTGTCCAATCGCCATCATTTTCGTTTTCGCAAAAGCCTTAGTCTATTTGTGTTTCGTCGTTGCCACTCCAGAACAGACTAGCCATCCACCTTTTAGCTTTTCCTTTCGTCGATGTTTTATGTTCTATTTCTCGCCGATGGTTCGCCTAATGTTTGTTTCCTTTTTTCTCCGATTTTGGCTGGTCTGCGGGCTTTTGGTCTATGTAGTTTCTGTCGTTGTGGTGTTTTAACGTACTAATGGTCCGATGCTTTAGTCATTTTCAACTCCGACGCTGAGATTTCTAGTGTGTGTTTCACCGACGATTCTCATTGTGCTGCTAAACTCGTAGTATCTTCGTCGCTCACTGTTGTGGCTCTGTAGCAGGTTGATCGTCGATGCCTTAGTTGTCTCGCCGCCTGATATGCAATGTTTTTTCCACCAAGTGTTTTCACCGGGGTATATATATATATATGTGGGATGGGGCATTATTCTATTATTATCCCTGTGAATCCGTGCCTGCACTGTCCTTGTCTATTCGAACTGTGCTTTCGTGCCTAGTTGTCGAGATCTCGTTTGTGGGTGGCGTCTCCGTGGAGCTTTCATATTTTTTCCTTGTTGACTGCAGCTTGTTTCCAGGTAGGCCAACTGTGGTTTTACCCTTTCTGCTGATTTTTGGAACTAGGCTCTCATCCTTTGGTTAGTTTTTTCTCGCCATGGTAGATGTGTTGGCTGCTATGGGCAGACCCGGGTTAACTATAATCAACCAAAAACACCCCTAGATCACTGGACCTTTTGGCAACAGACCGTAAAGCGGTCTGAAGTCTCACCCGAAGTGACTCTAATGGGTTGGAAAAGGACTCAAGTGTCTTGGACCAGGTTCTGTGGCTATCCCGCTAGTGGCTCGTAGTTCCCCTAGCTGCGAGGTCTCTTTCTCCGCGCGTCGCGCGATCTCCTGCTCGCGTCGCATGATATCCTCGTCTCGCAGCTCTTCTAGCCACAAGATATTCCTTTACACCATCGCACTGTCCTTCTCTATGTCACGCACTTTCCCTGACTCACGATATCTCCGGCCTTATCGCATCGCCGCGCACTGTGCGACACGCAGCTCCTGCCCAACGCTAAGCCCTCAACCAGCGGTATCCCGCACCGCAGCTCCTCTGTCGGTG
>LPNX011060839.1:776401-901950 GCA_001517045.1 Pseudotsuga menziesii | reverse complement strand
CATCCATCATTCAGATTTTTACACCTATCAGTTTTCCCCAGTTGCTCATAATTTTCCTAGTCTAGCCCTATATCCTCATGGAGCCATTGAAGAATTTGTCCCTGATGTTCCATATGTTAATATTTCTGATATATCAGAGTTTTATCAGCCTCATATCAGATCTATACAGGTGCTACATCAGATTGAAATATTGACATGTGATTCACATCACAATTTTGCAGCTATTCAGGGAATTGGGTGTGAAATAAATTGCCTTATTTTTTGTACTCTTTGGAAAGGAGTATGCACAGATCTCTTTTCCATTTCAGATTATGTTTGCAGATCAGAGTTTGACAGCAGCAAGAAGCATTCAGATAATGCTCCTACGTCATCAGATGATGAGATACAAGGAGTCTCTCCTCTTCCTTTTTGCAGGTTCTACACTCCAGCGCATGATCATGGAGTTCATGATTTCTTCAGCAAGTCCTTCATCCAGAAGCAGTTCAGTCAGCTCATTAAAGTGAAGATGAAGATATGTTGAAGACATATTTCAAATTTTGTGCCTTGTCCTATCTTGAGGGAGGATTTTCCCCATGTGGTTTTGCCTCTTTCCTCACTTTTCTGGACATAATAATTGTAAAAGGGTGACCATAGCCTTGTTGTTGGGCCATATATGCATCCATATGAATCCATATTTTTTGTCATACCATCATAAAGTCAGACTTATAGGGGGGTGTTGGAATATATTAAACCCACTCACAACTTAGGATAAAATAATTAATCATTATTTGATTAATTATTCACCCACTAGCTTAATTAGGTGGCACCTTAAAGTCAATGCATGGCATCTATATCCTAGGAATGAGTTATTTCTGATTCTGGGTTCATCTAGAATTAGTATGCAGGACCTTATAGCAGATTCTTCTTTTTTCTGCTTTTTCTGCTTTATCCTGCTTTTCTATGGATAAGATAAAAGCTAGCCAACTAGGAAACTAGGTGCTTTTGTTTCCAACCCATCCTCCATTAGTTTTTCTCCATTTTCTAGGATTAGCATGTTATTTCCATCTCCTTGACAACTCACTCATGCTTTTTCCAACTTGTGAGGTCCTTGATAGATTTAGCAAGTGCTTTATCCACCTATGGGGGTTTGCTATATTTTGGTAAGTCAGCCTTTTTGAGCTTTATGAGTTGTTTCCATACAATTCGACTTCCCCATGAGGGATGTAATATTTATGTACTCTATTATTCATAATTATTCAATGGAAGGATACACACCAATATTCATCTCTTCATTCATGTGATTCAGTCTCTTTTCTTCTCTCTTATTTTCCTGTGTATGCTTGTGAGAATTCTTAGTAGCAAGATCTATTTCCTGTGCTTCTTCTTAGCATCATTGCACATAGCATTGATCTATTATTTCTACAGTCGGTGCGGTATCACCTCTCTGTGATATCCTACCTCCGCAGTTTAGCACACTTAGCGTTGCTCGTGTCGACGTGCAAGACTTAACATACGAGGCTATTCGATACTGCAATAGTGACTGTTTTACGCAAAGCATAAATGAACCATATACAACATGCCAAAGAATTTAACTTATGTTTATCCTTCTATATTGCTGTGAACTGATTAACACATTCATTCGTTAAACTGTAAACAAAGTCCATGGAATGACTGAGAATTGTATAAGTAAACATAACAAATAAACCAATCACATAACACTTGATTTTAACGTGGTTCACCTCCAGGATGGAAGTTACGTCCACAGAACCGTGTTTTTCTTATAGCTCAGGGGAAGGTAAAACACAGTTCTGCTGCACCGCATATGCAGCTCAAGATCTTCTCTCTTAGATCTCTTTTCTCTTCTATATTTCTCTCCTACAATATACTCTTCCCTCTCTGTCGATCCCTGCGGATCGTTACATGCATACTCTATAAGCCAGCTACTGGTTATAGTAAGATTGCTACTGCTGATAACAGAACCAGAGCTAGGATTTTACAACAGTCTAATGGTCTACAAAACACTACTAACAACTGAATGTACTGACTAACTAACCAACCCTTTTACAATACAAAATATACCCCTTTATAGGCAGCCCGAAGGTCTCGCCATTACAACACTGTGGGCCTGTCCCAACAGTAACCCAAAACCCTAACTAGTGACAGTCGGCCATATCTGTACTTGAGGTAGCCACTTTCCGTCACACCACAGCTCTCTGTAGTCTTCCATGCTTCCCGGCACTGATCATGGGTACTATGCACCACTTCACTTTTCTGTCCTTCGTCTTCAATGCTTTAGCCTCATTGCTCCTTCTCCTTTATGAGGGTCGTTGAGCCCTCCTGTCTTCCGCCGCTTCCTTCAATGCAGTGGGTGAGCTCTCTCTTCTCGGTCGCTCAGGTACCATTGCCTTTCTTGACTTTTCTATCTTAAAATTCATGGTTTCCGGCTCTGCTTTCCAGCTGGAAACGTGCTACGACGTCGTAGCTCTGTCTTATCTTCTTTCTTCCCAAACTTATCTTCTTTCCACCAAAACTTATCTCTCTGTTAAACTCACAGCTTCTTCTGTAGCTGCGGGACCCTGCTCCAACAAGATGGGTGTATATGTCTAGTTTGTATCCTATTAGCATAGTGTGTTCTACTTTGATAGTTAGTAGAAGGAGGGGGTTTTCTTTTTCTTGAGTGGTTTTTGCAAAGCCGTTATGGGGTTTCGAACGTTGTCCAATTGTTTAGGAAATTGGTGCAGACAAGCATTATGCTGTCTACACCGGTTTTTATTGGATTGCGTTTGGTCTTCCAGGGAGGGGAGGTTTCATTTATTTCACCGTAGGCTTTACCCTGGTTTTGTTTGGGACACCGTAGGGTTTTGAGCTTCTATTATTTTGGTCATCCGCATGTTTTGGTTATTGTCACATTTTTCGAAGATGGGCTTCATTGATGGGATGTATGTTTGAGCGAGGAGTTAGAATGCACGCATTTTCTATTAGAGTTATTTTCATTGGACAGGTATAGCATTTTTCAGACTTAGGTTTTTTCAGGCATAGCTTGCAAAAGCTTTGTTTGTTATTCTCATTTTTGCATTTAGACTAGCTGTTGCGAATATGGAAGAGGTAAATGTTTATACAGTCTTTCTTCATTCTTTGAATAACTGATTTTAAAAAGCTCAAATAGCCTGAATGCATGCTGGTTTGTGACAGGGAAACTATTGTAAAGGCGAGATGTCGAAGAGACAGAAAAAGAAGGCTCCTATTGCTGAAGGGGAACCTGAGGTGGAAATTATTACAAAGCTTGAGTACATTTATGAAGATACTAGAGCCACCACCGGGGTGGAACCTGACTATAATTGGGGCGAGATTTGTAGATTGATTTCAAACCAAGAAGTTCCTGATATCGGGTTTGAAGAATTAACAATATATGCCCACATTGAGACATCTGCCTTGATGAAGATAGCTACCAGACCTGATATTTTTCCATGTTCTGAAGTGATTGGATGGATTCTGCCTAGGGCAAATGTGACTACTATGTTCTGGCCAATACTGCCAAGCAGGGCTATGCTACTTACAGTCCTAGGTATGTCTCATTATCTTATCACTTACCTCCAGCCTAGGTTTACCCAGCTAAAGATTGGTTGAAGGAAATTAACGTAGACTTGGTTGAAACAGTAAAAAGAATGATGATAGCTGGTAAGAATTTTTGAACCAGGCCATCAGGGGAATATGACACAACTACTCTAAGAACCCCTTATAGGTTTATAGCATTAATGTTGAACAAAGTTTTTGGGAGAGCCCACAGTAGGAGTTTCAAGTTGGGTTGGGTTCCCATTATTTTCTATGTAGCCACCCAGGGGACTGTATTCAACTGGGCGAACATTGTGTCCAACAGTCTCTTAGCTTGCATTTCTTCAACTCTGGGAGGGGTGTCTCAGAAAAGGTCTGAGTTCTACATGAGCTCCATATTAATTGATTGTATACCATGCACCCATCCATTTCTAGATCCAAGGTGCATTTGGGATAGGGACAGAACCCCTGTGTACAGAGCTTACAAGCTATTGTGGGCGCACAAATATTACAGTCATTATAAAGAAATTTGTGAACATTTTACTATGCCTTTGTATATGTTGATTTTCTTGAAAGAATGCAATTGTATGTCTGAGGAGGCATTGAAAGTCATTGAGGAGTATGAAAATTACTACTTGACTGATGAAGGGATGTATATTAGGATGTATGGTTGCTCTAGGGAAACTTCTTTGCTTCCCAAGTATGCCACTGATTATGTGGTGCATAGAGAAGCAGTCAGGCAGGTTTACTTAGATGGTATAGGGAGTTTCCTTTTTGAACACAAGAAGGCATCCTATCCTTCCATACCTTTCAGGTTGGCAAGCTATAAATTTGCAAAGGTTAAAATAACTGTAGATTTTGTACAAGAACTGGAGCATTTTCACTCTGGAGAGATGAACTTCCATAGAAATGATTCTCAAATCAAAGTTGTGGAACATTGCAAGGAGGCCAGTGTTCATTTTGAATATACAAACCACTGGGACAAAGATGAAGAAATTTTCAAAAATGCAGAAAATATGAATGCATTGAAAAGAAGATTTAAAAAGAAGATCACCACTAAAGGTGGTAAGGGCCAAACTGAACAGAAGAAAGTTGATGAAGAGGAGGCCAGGAAAAGAGAAGAAGATGCTAGGAGACTACCAAAGGAGGCTAAAAGTTTGCTTAAGAATGAAGAAGAAGGAAGGAAGAAAGTTGCAGAGGAAGAAGCAAAGAATGCAGAGGAAGCAGCAAAGAATGCAGAAGAAGCTGCAAAGAATGAAGAAGAAGAATGAAAAAAAAAAGAGGATGAAGAGAAAAAGAAGAAGGAAGCTGAAAGTATGAAGCTGGCAGGGTCCACAACAGACCATCAAACTTCTGACCCAGCAGACACTCAAGGAGTGCAAGATCATGATTGTCTTGACTCTCAAGAGCCTGATACAACTGCTGGTAGAAATATAGGGCAGGTTGTTGTTTTTGAATTAAGGCTGATACCTTTTGAGTAGAAGAAAGGGCAAGAAGTCCCCAATTTTAGCACCATTTTTTATGATAGAGAAAAGAAGAGGATTGTGAAAAGGACTAAGAAGAAAGTTGAAACAGGTAGACAACCAGGGATGATGGTCATTAATAAAACCTTGGTTCATGGGACGGATAAAGACCCAAGACTTACATCCAGAGATGGATTAGCTTTATTCCACGCCACTGAAGACAATGTAGATCGAATAATGACAGACCTTGAGCAATCGAGGAAAAATGCAGCCCAATGAAAAGATACCTTGGGAAAGGAGAGGGATGAAGGCAACATGTTAAAGAGAAAGTTTGAAGACGTGCAAAATGAATTGAAGTCTTCAAAAGCATAGCTTCAGTCCCTCCAAGAAGACAAGATAACTTTGGAAGTCTCCATTGAAAAGGCAAGAAGAGATGATCAGAATAACCTAGCAGAATTGCAAAGGTTACAGCAAGAATATCAGGAGCTAAAGACAGGAAAGGATGGGTTAAAAATAGTATATGAAAACCTAAATGCAGAAAGAGACCAGTTGCGAAGCAAAGTTGAATGGTTGGAAACACAAAGGGCTACCATGGAAGAAAAATAAAAACAATTTCAGGTACAAGCAGGAGAGTTTAAAGGACAAATTGCTTCACCAACAGCATATTTGAAAGAGGCCAAGGAACAACAAACCATTATTCAGCCTTTTAAAGAGCATGTCCTAACACAAAGAAGCAGAATGCACCATCTGCAGGTGTCCATTGAAGAAGAAAGATGCAGAGTCTTGCAGGTAGATAACAGATTGGATGAAATTTTGGAGACTACCTTGTATTTTGTAGATAGGTCTCAGGATATTTTGGAAGTCCTGACAGGAAGGATAGGAAGGATGGAGGCCAATGAAGAGATTCCTACAGACTTACCAGCCAAATATCAACAAAGCTTAAAGGAGGATTATGACTTGTTGGAATTTGCAATAAACACAGTGGAAGAGTTCAAGAAGGCTGTAAAGAAAACAAGAGGAGATTGCACCGAGTATTGCAGAAGGATGCTGATCACTTACAACCGTTTCCAGGTGGCTGCTGAACAAAGATTAGATGCATTTATAGAAAATGAACTATTCACAAGAATGTTGCAGAGTAGATATCAAGAGGATGAGCAGAGGATTCAGCAAGTCAAGGTCCTAGATGAACAGATCTTGAAGGATGAAGTGGCTCATTTAGCAGTTAGTGTACAGTTACTTGAGGATCAATTATGCCTAATCTTAGCAAGAATTAAAGTGATTAAAAATCAGGCTGCAAAGTTTGAAATCAACATTCGTTTTCTCGAGCCTTCCGAATTTGAGAGCATAGCATCAGAAGCCCAAGCGTGGAAATAGTTCCTAAATAATCAAGTAGGGCCCTCTACTTAAAGTGCTTTATTAGTTTGTTTAATTGTAATATATTGTAAATTGTATGAGCACTCACTATAAGACAATTTTGGGAGATGAAACGTTGGGGAATCCCAGGAGTCATTTGGGGCAGCCCAAAGGTTTTGCCTTTTGTATAAGTATAGGAGAGTTAGATAGAGAGAGGAATTTTTCCCAGTTATACTTGTGAGAACATGTTGTAAGAGGAACTATTTCGTTTTGCAATAGAAAATCACAATTTTTCCTGTTGGAGAAAGCTTTGGTGGAATGTTCAAATGCTGTGAAATTGATTTTGTTGAAGGGGAACTATTTCGTTTTCAGCTTTTATTCATTAACTGTGAGATCGTTCTAACTTGTTGAACCTATGTTCTTGTATGAATGTTCTCTAGTTTATTTTATGATAATTTCCACTATGAGTAATGAATGTTTTCATAAACAATGAGCTATCTTATTGTTCATCTATCTATTCATGTTTATGTGTTTTGAATCAAAGAACAGCTACCTATGATTTTTCTTAATGCATGAACAGTAATACATTACTCACTAAATGATAATCTCGCTCCCTAGGGACAACTTAGTTAGTTTATTTCCTGTTGTGTGTGATTTAGATGCGAGAGAGTTACTATGAGAGGTAAGAACCTACGCATCACGTTGTGACCGCTCCTCGTACTCTTGATCAATCTGCATTTCATATAGGCACTTGCATTTCATACTTAAAACTAAAAAACACAAAAATATACACAGTGGACCGGGACGCAACTGGTAAAACCTTTTATTTTTGTTACTTAAACTACGGTAGTCAGACCGCAAGTCGGACAGATTCCCCATACCAAACAGTCACAGGGTAGTTGGGAATGTTGACTGGGGAGAATCCTTTGCTGTTTTCGCTTGCGATTTTCCAGGAAGCAACACATCGTTAAACAACATACAAACTTCAAAACTATTGTAAACAGGGATATAGTTCTTGTATTATCATTGGTGGATGATTTATATATGCATTTCGTAGCCATGTACATAGTTGGTTATTAAATCATTGTATTAATAATTCAAATAACTGGGATCATAGATAACTATAGAACAATCCCATGCATGGTTGAAAGGATTCGAAGGCACGTGGACTCTTCCTGTCAATGCATTGGTGACTTTTAAGAAGTGGAAACCCTATTCTCTTGTCAAATATCACCGAGGGTTTTGTTGGCCTTCGGGCTGCTATGTGTGATTGTTTTGGCGGCCATTAGAGGCTGTTCTCTGTCTAGCTTCTCCATGGCCCATATTCGTTGCTGTGAGGGTTCAATACTCAGTCTTGGCTTACAACTGTCAAGCTTGTGAACCCTTCTAATCTAATGGTTATTGTTTTCATTTAGCTCTTGGCCCGTCAAATTTTTTTAGCCCTACTCTTCTTGTGGCTCATCGGAGCTCTGTAACCTGAGCTTATTGACCTCATCTCCACTCTAGGGCCAACGTAAGGGTTATATCCCTCTATGCTTCAACTACCTAAGCTGATAACATCTTCGTCGATGCTCGGATTCTTTTTCTTGTTTGCAGGTGACTATACTCAGTTATTTTTTATAAGCATAGCTCGCTGGTAAAATGTTCATACAGTTAGGTTTGTAAATGAAGATTTGAGCTTGTATTAACACACAGTAATGTGCCCTATGCAGGGACTCGTGATTGCTCTTAACTTCAGTGACGAAGATAACGCTAGCTGGCTTCGGGGACTTGTGGCTCCAATCCGGTAAGCCTTGGGTTCAAAGAATGGGTTTTTACCCTGCTTGTAAATAGGGTTGTTGATGGTGAAACCTAGATCTTGGAAGCTTGTCTGGTTTCTTCGTTAGATACATGGTTTTAATAAGTTGTTTGTTCAATTTTGTTTACAAACCCTTTCTATGATGTTGGGAAGTTCCAGCCTTGAGCCAGGTGTTGTAATTTGGTTAAGTTTTTATCCTTACGGCCTGACAATGTATTACATTGGGTTTTTAAGAAGGATTTTACTTCGAGCTCAGTCTCATTTTTGCAGTAATCTTGTAAATTATGATTCTGTGTAATTTAGGGTTTTTCCTATTCGACTGTTAATGAAGAAAATTACAGTCTAAGATATCTTTTGTAAGTAGATATTGTTAATATAAAGATTGTAGCTCAGTTGTAATGTGAAATTTATAATATTAATTTTACTCAACCAGTATATACAAGCTAGGGTTTTCTGGAATGAAACCCTTGTCTAAATAAGTTCTTCAATTTATTATTAATTAGGTTCTGCTACTTGTTATTTCAGTTTGATTATTACAGGTGTGTGGTGATAATCTAACTTGTTAACTGTAACTTATCTTGCTTGTTTATAAAAGACATTTGTTTTCAGAAAAGACTATAAACAGTCTATAGTAGACAATATAATATTCTTGTAACATTTATTTATATAATTATCAATGTATATGGATTACAACTTAGATAGTTTAACTTATAATAGATAAATAAATTGTTTAGGGTTTTGATCTTGAAGTTTTTTTCCTTCACAGGTATAAGCCTGTCTGGTAAATGTAAAATAGTTTCTAAATATGTAAATACTTATTTTATACTAGTTATTGTTTATATTTACATTGCTTTTATTTACTAAACTGTCAAGTAGAATTTATTCAGAGTTCTCGAAAGGATAGAAAATAAACTCTGTAACTCTGTTTACTCTGTTTACTCTTTATAAATTAAGGACTTTTAATATAACCCTATGTAGTTTATATTAAATATTAGTCTTAGATTTAGTTGTTATTGTTAGAAGATAAACTATGTGGTTAGTAGCTTGTTTATATAATTTACTGTATGTAATCACTGCAACTCTGATGTAGTTTTACTACTGTATTTCATTAAGTTATACTAAGTGAAAACAGAGAAAAAAAAATCATAACATTATTTTCCTCCATAATATTTTAACATTGAAATAAAATTATTCTACTATCTATAGATACACAATCCTATCTACTATTTTCATCCCTTGTCTACTTAAAGCATTCTATCTGTGCTAGAGTACGGCCTAGTTTCTAGGTGTGGAAAAACACAGTCTAGAAATTATTTTCATTCTATTTCATTATTTCCTAAACCAGTTTCATTTATATAACAATCTAATAAGGATACTAATTCTAACATTTCACAAACTGTACTTTAAAATTCTTATACCAGTCAAACTAAGATTTATTTAACTAACATAGTGAAATAAAACAACATAGAACCTGTTAGGACAGATGACAACAGCGTTAGGAGGTCGTTCCTCCCTACCAATATCCTAGAGAGTGCTCTCAGCAGTATGATCTTCAGCTTAAAAGCTACACTAGATCAATCAATAGTTATCCCCTCAAACACTTTCCAAATTTCCCTTCCATTGAATTTCTCTGAAGTACATTCATTCAACCTGAATGATCACCTCTCTAGAATGAGCAGCCCCAGCTCTCTTCAATGGGAATTTTTATAAAGATTTCCTAGGTCTTTTGGGTTAGTTTTCATTAATTGAGCCACTTGGTCTGATTCCACTTTCTTGGGGAATCATGACCCCAAATGTAGGGAGGTTTCCACCTGCAACAGTTGGAACTGGTTTGAGGATGCTGCCACATGTCAGTTTGCTCTCCACCCTGTTTCCTCCACCAATTTGACCAGTAAACACTCTTTTAACAGCTCTCCTAAGTTCTTGTCTCCTCCTTTATTTATTTATAAATAAAATATTCACAATTCACATTAAATATTCTTGACCTTGCTGAGACATCAATTACAACTTAGCATAAAATTTAACATATTGTCCTCATATAATATAAAATTGTTTTTTTTTAAATTGGGGTATGTGACATAAGTTATAAGCCATGGATACATAGGATGGGCTATATGCAACATAACCCTGCCTCTCGGTTTTGGGCAGTATCATCCTCGTGACATTTGCCCTAGGCAGAATCCACCCTACCACCTTTGAACATGGGAAAAGTTTAGTTTTGGTAGCCACTTTCATAATGGCTGATCTCTCAATATTGGCATATATAAGCATATCTTCAAAACCATCTTTTGGAACACTCCGGTTTGAAATCATTCTATATACCTCTCCCCATTTATACTCCGACTCAACTCCAGTAGTGGCTTTAGTATGTTCATAAATAGCCTCAACTTTGGTTACTATCTCTACTTCTAGTTCCTCCTCAGCTGCTTGGGCCTTCTTCTTCTGCTTTCGTGGCATATTGTTTTGCTGATAATTAGCCTGTAACTATCATGCAACATGATTTTAGTCTACTTACTCCTAGCAAGCTATTATTGAAAACAACAATCAAAACAACTAGAATATTACCATCCCATAAATATGCATGCTGAATAATTTTTCTTCTCTCAAAACCAAAGGTCCTTTTGGATTAGAAACTCTAAATAAAAGGAAACTTGCAAAACCTATCTGCCCTAGACCTGCAAAAACTTCTACTGGGGTGAAATCTAGATCTTCACAACAACCTTGTTTCTCAGGGTAGAAAAATTGACTGAGGAAAAATAAAGAATCCAGAAATTGCAAACCGCTAAAAATCCCCAAAACCCCTTATCATCTACGCGCCCCTCCTACATCCCATGGAAAGACACCGTCACTTAAGACATGGCCGCGTAGCCTAGGGTTTAAAATGATACAGTAATGAAAGGAATGGTGCAGACGACGAAACACTCGTCTCCACCATTCCCTTGCTTCCCAAACAAATGTCAACGATGCACTCATGGCCGCACAGAGACTGGGCGAGACAATAACCGACCGAATGAAACAACATTCACAAATAGATAGGTTGAATCCTTAACTAAAGAAAACCCCACCGTTTTTCAAAACAACAAACCCCTATAGGAAATAAATACCTAAGCCTATCAAATACATGCGGTAAAAAACAAATAATAATAATGGGTATATAAAAATTTTGAGCGAATCCTACGTGGAGACAATATGGGGGGTGACCTGGACATACAACAACCTCCACTGGTGAATGATTTCTATAGGTGATTGACATCTACGCAGACTCAAATGGGTAACCTCATAGTGATAATGACACCTCATACAACTCTATGGCTTTATAAGCCCGACCGTCGGAGAAGTCAATTAGCGTGGTGGGAAAAAAAAATTTAACCACCACCAAAGCGATACTTCTGTGAAAATCTGTAATATCGAATCGATTCAACTCTTCATTCCTGGGACCTTGGATGAAAAACATGTCAGCAGACGAAAACACTAACCTATCTCAGTATCTGCGAGATCAACGTGAAGTTGCAGATAGATTCGGCACTACGCCCCCGCAACGTCGGTCGGTGAAACCACTAACACCTTCATAGCATTCCCCTATACACAGCCGATATGGCGAGACATTTCACCAAATTTAATTAGATATCAAAGAGTGATAGGGAAAAAGAGACCTGACTCATTGGCACCGCACCAGACTAGGCTTCCGGAAGATCGGCAAACTGCCTTCGATACAATAGATGAAATGACATCCGATACGTCAGAGAAAACCTCGAAAGGCTCTCGATGGGTATATCAGGAACGTATTCAATTGTGCATCCGATGTATCAAACAGCTAGTCGACTATGCATCCGATATAAGCACACAAAAACTCGATTCTTTCAAAAACAACAAGCCACAGGCAAACTTTTGTAAAATTGTGGAAATCCTTAAGCCGTCTAAACACTAAAAGAATAAGGGGGGCCCCTAAAAATAATTTTTTCGGGATAAATAGTTGCAGCTGCAACAATTGGTGACTAACTAGAGGACATAGATCTCTGAACAACTTATCCTTTGAGACAACATACTATTTCAGAGATATCACTTTATTAGATTTCTTCAAGATATTTGGATTTCCAGAATACAAGATTCTTGAAATTTAAGCATTGATGACAGGGAAAATTTGAAGATAGGGGAACTAGGATTTCAAAGTCTCAATAACGCTTCTGAGGCTGAAGATATGAAGTTTATTTTACCTCTCCTTGTGGATAGCTTCCAGCTAAGACACCACAAGATTTGTAACAGGTGATAAACAGATATATCAGTTTGCTCCTCATTCCCATGCCAACTTGCATTCTCTTGATGCCTCTGGACTTTTGTCCTTTTGAGTCCTCTTTTTAACTCAGGCCCCTCTATCCATAGTGTCCTTTTGTGTGACAGATATTTTGATTTCAACTCACGGATGGAGATGAACTTTTAGCAATCTTATTCAAACTGATTTTTTGTTCAGTGTGTGTTTTGGTACATATTTGCTTCTTGGGATATTTTGACTCTTGTTATCCTTTTGGATTTCAATTGTGGCATGGAATCATTTAAATATAATGCATTATTTACCCTGCTTCCTTTCCATGGGTATTTTTCTGTTACACCCTTATGACAGTCTTTAGTGTGAAATGAATGGAGCCTCAAAATAGTATTCTAGACTTTTCTATCCTTAGGTATTTTACAGGGATTAAGTAGGATTTCAATGTGTTCATAATCCATTTAGATAATCTTCTAGTCTTGAAGAATCCTTAAACATTGTGTATGGGTAAATAGCAGGAAGTATTTGATCAAATATTTTAGTTTATCCATAGCTCTGACGAACTCCAAAACCAAAAGTCGTGCTGATTTATTGAAACATAAACAAGCAATCAAACATTGAGCAAGTGAAAATAAATCAACTGAAATTAATCTAAATCAAACAAAACAAATCAAACCATTTATTTATGAACAATAAAAACAAAATCAAAACCATTAAGAAAAATAAGGCTTGAGAACTAAACCATTTACTGGTAAGTTCTCCTCCCACGCCTGTAAGTCTTGCAATTTGTAAGTTGAGGGGCCTATCTTCTCTGCAATCAGAAAAGGGCCTATCCATAGTTACTGGAATTTAGTGTGCTTTCCTTTCTCATCATGCGGGTGATCCTACTTAAAAACCAAATCACCTACCTCGAACTCCTTTTTCCCAGCTTTGTGCTTGTCAAACTATCTCTTCACCATTAATTTTTGATGTTTAAACCTTTCTTGGGCTTTGGACCTAAACTCCTCTAACTTTAGCAAATTGTGAATTCGGATTTGTAGAATTTCATTATCAGTACCCCTAGAGTCTTGGGCTAGTCTAGAATATGGAAACAGAATATTAGGAGGTAAGATAGCTTCTTTCCCATAAGCAAGAGTGTAGGGTGACACACCTAAGGAGTTCTTGGGTGTGACTCTATCAGCCCAAAGTGCATTAGGCAAAGCTAGATGCCAGCTCCTTTGATTTTTGATAACCGTTTTCTTTAAAATTCTAATTAGGTTTTTATTTGTGGATTTTTCCAAACCATTTCCTTGTGGATAGTAGTTTACAGAATAGTGTAGCTTAATTCCCTTTTCATTTACGAAATGCAGTAAATTTAATAGATGAAAAATATGAAGCATTATAAAAAACCAGGGAAATTGGAACCCCAAACCTAGTCATAATATGATCTTGCAGAAAGTCCATAACTGCATCTTCATTTACTTTACGTAACAGAATGGATTCTACCCATCTGGTGAAATAATCAGTTGCCATTAGAATGTACTTATGCTGCAATGAATAATTTGGATTGATCTCTCCAATAATGTCAATCCCCCATTTCTTGAACGGTTCCGAGATAATCATTGGTTTCAATGGTCCTGCTGCTTTGGCTTGCCTCCCCCCGCTCCTTTGGCAAGTATCACACTTTCTAACATGAGCATGAGCATCTCTAAATAATGTCGGCCAGTAGTATCCAGCTCTGAGAATATTATGTTCTGTTGTGTCTCCTGAAAAATGACCTCCAGCGGGTCCATCATGTAATTATGCTACAACCTTCTTTGCATCTTCATGTTCCAAGCATCTAAGAAAGAATCCATCATAATTATTTCTAAACAACACTCCATCAATAATCTGATATAAGGCCGATTTCAGACGTAATGCTCTTCTTTGCTTGGGATTCCAGTGTTTCGGCAAATATCCTTCTTGCAGATAATGAATCAAATCTCTATACCAGGAGTCTGGAGCTGTGAATAGAGGACATACATCCACCATGTGTAATTCAGCTTCATTATCCCAGCTGTTATCTTCATTGTTTTGACTCTCATCCATCAACTTACAGAGTCCTTGTCCTTTAATTATGGTTCCTGGTTTGAATTCAAGATCATATTCTTGTAAAGTAATCACCTAGTTCCCTCTTCTTTCTCCCAATTCCTTTTGTACAAAAAGGGATCGTACTGCTGGATGTGGGACTATTACTTTGGTACGGTTCTTAAGTATGTATGGCCTGAATCACTTCACCGCCTTAAAAAATGCATAATCTTGTTTATCAACTGTGGGATAGTTCAATTCATCCCCTTGCAGAATAGTGCTCATAAATGATATGGGGTATTCATCTCCCCCTTCTTCTTTCCGCGTAAGCACCACTGCTAATGAATCATCCGAAGCAAAAGTGTATAAGATAAAGTCCTTTTCAAAATCAGGAATTTTAAGTGATGGTGCATGAGCTATGGATGTTTTAATCTTGTCAAATGCACACTTCTGTGAATCAGTCCACTTGAATTGGACACTTTGCTTCACCATCTTTTGCAAAGGTTTGACGATTTGAGCAAAATCTGGCAAAAACCTTCACACGAATTTTATTGTCCCCATAAAATATTGATACCCTTTTTGTTATGGGGTAAAGGGATCTGTTCTATGGCTCTAATTATTTCTGGGTCTATTGAGATCCCTTTTTTGGAAATGACATGACCCAATAGCTTTCCTTCCGTGACATCGAACACACACTTCTTAGGATTTAACGAAATGCCATATTTCCTGCAATGCTCAAAAATCTATTTCAAATGAAATGCATGCTCTTCTCTTATCTCTTCTTTGAAAATATTGTAACATCATCTAAATAAACCACAACACTATGGCTAATCAGACCGTGGACAGTTATATCCATCACCCTTTGGAAAGTTGCTCTAGTATTAATGAGTCCAAAGGGAATCCTTTTATATGCAAAATTCCCCCACTTGGTTTTAAAAGTGGTCTTGATCCTATCTTCTTCTGCTACAAGCACTTGGTTATAACCTGATAAACCATCTAATAGAGAAACAGTTCAAAACCTGAGACCATTTATAGTATTTTTTCCATGGGTAGGACAAGGTAATTATATTTATCTGATGCACGATTTAGATTTCTGAAATCAACGTAAAGTCTGATCTCTCCATAATTTTTTCACACCTGTACCAAGTTTGAGACCCATTCTGAATGTCTAACTTTAAATATGATTTTAGCATCTAACATCTTTTTCACTTCACTTTGAATTAGGGGCTCTAATTTGGGATGCATCTTTCTCAGAGGATGTTGGTGAGGTTTGACTCCAACTTTGATTGGAATAACATGTTGTATAATTTTGGTGTCATAAGTTTTTAGCTCCTTGTAGGTCCAAGCAAATACATATTTGTATTGTCTGAATAAACTGATGAATTTAATCCTCTTTCTAGGTGAACAACACTTCCCCAAATTCACATATTTGGGTTCAGCCTTTGTCCCTAGATTTATAAGCTCAAATTGTAAAGACGAGCTATGTGTATTGACATTCACTAGCTTTCTGAACTTGTTGTCTAAATCAAACAATTGTTCCAAAGTTCTGACTCCTTTTGGAATGAAATTCTCGTTCTGTAGGTCTGCTTGATGTTCTTCGTCATCTATTATGGCTCCTTTAAATGTATCATTATTCATTAAACGTTCCAATATTTGTTTATCATCATCAAACACCCTTATATTGGTAATGTTGTCTGGAATAGAAGGCCTGAAAAGCAATTCAATCGAACATTTGTTATTTGTAGGTACCAACCTTGTAGCTGATGTAGCTAACAAGTCATCTGCTGCATTTTTTGCTCTAGGAATTGAATAAATATTGAATGCATGAAAATTTATTAATAAATCCCAAACTTCATTTTGGTAAGCCTTCAAATGCGGTGATATACAGTGAATTTTGTTCCAAATTTGTTTAACAACAATTTCAGAATCTCCATACACTTTTAGATTTTTTACTTTTAATTCTATTTCTTTTTTCAGTCCCTAGACTAATGCTTCGTATTCAGCTGTGTTATTTGTGCATTCAAATTCTAATCTACATGAAATAAAATGTTTATTTTTTTCGGGATCAATCAGGACACAACCAGATCCTAATTCTTCCAATGTTTTAGAACCATCGAAATAAAGAATCCAAAAACTTTCTACTCCTACTGAATTTGAATTACTAACTACATCTGAAACTAAATATACTATATTATAATCAATCTTATCAGCCCATGAGAACTGAAGGAGATTGGGCTGGATATCTAATATACTGCTGGTTTCTTTGGCTTGGTAATTTCCTGGTTCCATTTCAATAAATTAGTTTCCCAACACAGAGTTTACTGGTTCATTCTTTCCTTCCAACTGAGTCATGTTATACTTCATTTGAGGTTCTCTCAACACCTATATTTGGTTCTGACTTCCTTCATAGGGAACCCACACATGTGACCAATTTGATGCAAAATATCCTTCTAATTTTGCTAACTAATCCCAGCTCAAAACTAAACCATAGGCATCCAGGATATCTGCTACAACAATGTCTATGTACTGACATACCCTCTCATATGCGGACAAACAGATCACGACATCTTCCATTTCTCCTATCACTTTCACTGCTGTTTTGTCTAATTGAATAAATTGGCTTGTAGTTGGCTTAGGTTGACCATTTATTTTCTTGCAAACTGCAAGTGGCATGACATTAAATAATGCTCCTGAGTCCACCAAACAATTATGCACATTGTAATTGAAAATATCAAAAGTTAGAAGAAAGTTTGGAGTTCTATACTTAGACTTTCCTCCTAAACTTGCTTCACCAATTTCTTCCTCAGGGTTGTTATCATTATGAGGTTCCTTCACGGGTGTTTCAAGTGATTTTAAGAGCTTTTCCTTTTGTTGAGGTATATTGCACATTTTGAACAAAGAGATATTTTCTTTAGCCTTTTTAATGTTTTCCACAATGTCATATCCCATTTCATGTTTAGTCAATTTTTTCTTGAAATTTTCAGCTTTATTTTCAGTAGGATTTATAGGCACATTGACTTTCTTGGGGCTCTGGATTGAAATGACAAACTTAGGTATGTTAACAATTCGAGTATTATTCTTCATTTTCTTCATGTTCTCTTGAATTTTTTCTAATCTTGGGAAGTATCAAGTTATCTTCTTTTAATGGATTTTGACTTCTTGTTGTAACATTTGTCTTTGATATTTATTCTTCCTCAGGGAAACCTTCATCTTCTACATTGAACATAGAAACACAATCCCATAAGACCGAAGTGTCTTAATTTTGGGTCTTTGTTGGCTCATTGACCTTCTCTTTCTCATCTATATTTTTTATCAACTTGGAATCCAACAATTGATTCATTACTAAGGTCATGGAATTTATCCATTGTGGGCAATTCTTTTCTGAATGAGGTTGTTGATGGAATGTACAGAAATTATCCATCCCTACATCTGTCAAATTCATGGCTGAGGGAATATGTGGGGGAGGCTTGGGTTGATTATTATCATCTCTCTTTTTATAATAAGGCTTGTATTGTTTATGGGCCTCCTCTTTTTCCAAATAAATCACCCTGTTTGACAACTTCTGCATCATGTTCACCACTCCATCTAAATCCTGTGACCACTCATCTTTAGGCTTAGTTAATAATAGAGGATTTTTGTTTCCATAAGTTTTTTCTTCTGACTACATAGGATAGTGGTCTATACTCTCCATTTCCTCCTCCACCTTCTTAGCTTCTTCATAAGTATCTACCAAAGTGGGTCTAACCGATCTCTTAAAAAACATGGCTAGATCAGGCCCAAGAGCTGAGGTATAATACTGAATTAAAGCATGCTCAGATGGTTTGTTAGCTGCATTGAAGTTGTTCAGGTAGGAAACAAACCTATGAGTGAAATTATGTACCCTTTCTTTCTTTTCCTTCTTTAGGGAAAATAATCCTTTCATTAAAGCTGCGTGATTTTCCTGGATTCCGTATTTGTTTATGAACAGTCTCTCAAAAATATTCCAATTTGTGATTGAGTTTGCTGGCAGGGAAAATACCATGAAGTTAATTTTCCCTTCAGTGTATGTGGGAATAATCTGTAGACTACATCTTCATGTTCTGTTGCTTGCAATCCCTTTAAATCCATATAAAAACTCTGCAAATGATCGTCCATAAGAATTCCTCCATTTGGTTCAAACTTGGTTAAAGCTTTGTCAAAACTCTGAGGCATAGCATGCAATGGAAGGGTCAAGTTCAAAGGATATCTATCCCTCCAAGCAGGTTGTGGAGGTGGCTGATTTGCGTTCACATTGGCCATGATTCTGATTGGAGATTGAGGAGGAGAATGGACATGTGTTCAAAAAGGAGAATAGTGAGGGGAATCTAGCCCCAACTGATTCAGAGGTTGGAAAATTCTTGCAATGTTGTTTCTACCAATTCTTCAAGATATTCCACCAACACTGAATCTTCTAATTGAGGATGATCTTTCTTACGATACTCTCTTCTAGATAAAGCAGGAATAATAGGTAACCCTCCAATATTCTTTGCATACGCCCTGGTAATCCTCCTTAAATATTCAACTACTTTGTTATCAATGGGATAGAGATACCCCTTTTCTTTTTCTTTAGGAGTGGGTTTCTGAGGAAAACTGGTTTCAGAACTGTCACCGGTGGAGTAATCTTGAGAAAATGAATTTCCTCAGCCAGCCATGCACTGGTGGCCCTCCTTCTAGCACCAAAACTGTTGAGGCCTGGAAAATCGCAGGTAAAAGCAGTAGGGATTCTCCCCAATAATCGTTCCCAATTAGCTCGTTATTGTTTGGTATGGGGAATCCGTCAGGTTTACGGTCCGGCTACCGTAGGTCAAGTAACGGTTAAATATTGTTTTACCATTTGCAACCCGGTCCACCATTTAAGTGTATTCTTTAGTTTTATATTTAACTATGATATGCAAGTGCCTAGCTAAGTAAAGTCGATAGAGATAATGAAGAGTGTCACAATGTGATGCGCAGGTTCTTACCTCTCATCCTACGTCTTTTGTTTCTAAATCATGAACAGGAAAACAAATTATACTAGTGCTAACTAAATCTATCTAGCCTATCCCTAGGGAGTAATACTGTAATTAATTATGAGTAATGTATTGTATAACATGCATTTAGAATACTATAGATAGCTATTCATATTTCAAATACACGAATATAAGTAGACAGATAACCAAAGAGATAGCTCATTGTCAATTAAAACATTCATTACTCAGATATGATGTGGAAATTTCATAGAAATATATAGGAAAACATTCACAACATCAAATAATTCATGAGTTGGAACGATCTCACAGTTCATAGAAACAAGCTGAAACAGAAGTAGTTCACATTCAACCAGTCTATGGCCAACATTTGAAACTCCAAAGTGCTTTCTCCAGTCGATAATATAACTCTTTATTATAAGACGAAATATTTCTCCTTAAAGTAACATTTCACAAAGATAGTTTGAAAAAAGGTCCTTATTACATCAGGCTTGCCTATATTTATACAAACAACAAAACTCTTGAACTGCCCTCTTTGCCTTTTGGGTTTCCCCTAACTCTTCCTTTACAAAATTTTGTCCTTTAGCTTATGGACTCAAAAACAAAATAAATACAATATATTACATCATTAATCAAATGTTCTAAATAGTCCAACTAATATGGCTCAGCTTGATCATTCATAAATTTCTTCCACGCATTGGCATCTGCTGCTATGTTTTCAAAACCAGAAGGTTCTAGAAATCTGATAGTAATTTCATGCTTAGCATCTTGAGCTTTTATACCCACCACCCTAGCCGAAATCAGCTGAATTTTGTCTTCCAGTAAATGACTACTTACTGCCACATGTGCTATTTTAGTTTTAAGCACCTCTTCATCTAATCTCTTCACTAGGTGAATGGCCTGTTCGCCTTCGTTGCATTGTTCCTGCAATTGTTTCAAAAATATTTCATGTTCGGGCAGTACCTCTAGTCTCCTGCTAGCAGAGATCTGACACCGATTGTAAGTTAGGAGTACTCTTCTGTAGAATTCTGCATAGGAACTCTTAGTCTTCCTCGCTATCTTTACTAGCTCTTCTGCTACTTTGCTAGCAAACTCGATCAACTCATACTCCAGCTTTATCGTCTCCAGGTATTTGGGAGGTATGTCTGTGGGAGATTCCTTATTTGTTTCTACCCATGTCATTCGTACCTGTAAATCTTCCAGGATATCCTATGTCCTGTCTATTGCCGCATTTCACACACCTGTGTCATGTGGCAGAAATCTTCAAGCCACTTGGTGTGTCCTTGGGGGCAAGTCTCGAGTCAAGGCTGTCACCTTGTTCTTGACTCCTCCGTTTAGGCTCAACTCCTAATGAAGCCAAGGGGGGTAGACCCTATTAAGTTACTAAGGATAATTACTTAGTATGATGATGTTAAACTGAATGAGTTATTTAGGAGTTTGAAATTTAACTATGGACAATCAAAGATGACAAGATACAAAGAATGAACACACGAAAGCACAATGCTGAGACAAAAGACATATATAAAGCAAGAAAATAACTAGTTCCTTGGAATGGAGTAAAAAAATAATATCAATGTACTTGCATGTGCTTGGAGTGAATGTTTTGCAATTTCCTCTTGGTACGTTTTAAGTTAAAATTGAGGTGTGAGTTGATTAAAATTAGGCGAAGGGGTGGACTCCAGATATACCCGAGAGTACTTGGAGTATGTCCAAAACTAAACCTTCACGGCTACCCACAAGGAATATGTGGGCTGAATGGAGTCTCTAGGGCTATTTTTCATAACGCACCTATTAGGGTGTGACAGAGATCAGCGCCCCGAGTTTACTTTTCAGAAGTTCCCGCTTTTTTTGGGTATTTTGCCACCGTGATGGTTTGATCTAGGTCTTGGATTTTCACCTGTTGGTTTGTTAATTTGGGAGAGTGAGTCCTAATTATACTAGTCACTCAAGTGATTTTGATACAGCTTGACTGATTAGATGAACCACAGCCAAGTGCAGAGCATACACACTGGAGTCTTGTCAATTTTAGTAAATTTTACAGTGGGTGTTCTTGTTAAAAGAAAACCTTCCAGGAACCTCTTTCGATCCAAGTGGATCTCAAAAGGGGAATGATGGAGGGGTTAATTTTATAATGCATTTTATAATGCTTATTGAAACAAAATATGATAGCAAACAAAACATAAAATATGAGCAAACCACAATTTTCTAATTAGACTACCACGAACCTTTCTTCACCTTTCGGCTGAAAGGAGGCTCATGGGGTAAGTATTAAAGTTACTTTAAAAAAAATAAAAATGGAATATGAAATTGATTTTATATCAAAGTATACTAACCTGTAGATTAATGCTACTCTAGATTACAAAAGATGAACGAAAGTGAAAAAAAAGGACACAGACGCAAATCCCCCCAAGGGGGATGGGGAATGGGCTCGAAAGAGCCTATTCAAAAATTATTTTTATTAAAAGCAGTTACAATATCAGAGAAATGATATAATTCTTCTTTATCCTTATACGAAGTGAAATAAAGAGCTTACAAAGTGCAAAAATTAAAGGTTTTAGTCAAATGGGAGACCCCTGGGGGGATTTGAACGCTCCTAAGGCCACTTTTGAACAGAAGCTTCCTTTATTTTCTGTCAAAAATTCTAAAAAAAATAAAGCATATTAGACTAAAATATTCCCAAAAGCACTCTGAAATTACCTTTGGGTCAGCTTACTTTTAACCAAAAAAAACTAAGTTAAGACTAGTTAAAAAAGGGTAAAGAGGAACCAAGGAAAGCAGGATTTCCTTGGGATCTTGGCCTGCCTTTTGGGAAGCCAATAATATGTGCAATTTTATTGCAGAATATGAAATTTTAACGTACAGAAAACAGAAATCAAATGCATGCAAGCTACAAATTTTCTTTAAAATTACATGCAAAAAAGGACAATTTCCCTAAAGCTAGATCTAGAATGCTTATGAAACCTTTTAAGAGCAAGATCTAGAATGTGGGATTTGAGAGGATAGATCTATGTTGAAATTAATTTTAAGATGATATATCTAAACCAAATCAAAGCTATGAACAAAGTAACCGGGTAAAAGAGTTGATTTTTTTAAGAAATGAGAAGAAGAGGAGAGAAGGTCGGCTCATTGCTTGAATGGAGCAAGCTGAAAGGAGGCCCTTTTGTGGAGCACTGAGGGACAGAGTCTTGAGATTATTGGATAAGGAATGGATTCAATCTTGATCCACACCTTCATCCAATAGGGAACCTGCAACTAGAGAACACAAGCCTGCACAACACCTCGTGAGATCTGGATATAGATGTATAAAGCAACAAAAATGAAAGATCATGCCAAAATAATCTTATTTAAGCATATACCTGAAATTATTGAGCATACATCATATGGATAAATAAGATCAAGCAATCTAACTTGCCTATTTTACACCCTTACTTGATTCAACCGAATCCTTGAAGCCAAAACACAAAAGCGGCACATAATTTGGAAAGAAATTGCAGTTACCACATCAGCAGCATAACACTGAGAATCCACACAAACACATGCACTACATGGTATAGCCTCCAAAGCTTCTTTATTCACAAATGATGATCAATACACAATTACAATGGCAAGCCCTTCAATCTAGCTCTAACTAGCTTGGAAGAGGGAGCCTCAGCCAGGATATATACAAAAAATAGGACATCCAGCCCAGGGGGGGTACAATTCCTCATGGAATCAGATGAAATCAGCTGATGGAGAGTCAATCAATGCAGATCTGAAGCTGAACTGAGCCTACTTATCAATCGGGGGCTTGATTGAGCTGACACATCAACCCATACACCGACACATCAGTCCACAGAGCATCCAGGAGAGTCCACACATGTGGAGGAGAGATAGAGGGCACAGTTCCCCATGAAGACAGCTGAAGATCAACTCTGGATCTGATTTGATCACCTCCTTTAGTCAAGGATTTGTCATATCTAGTCAATCTGCTCCAGATCTGACTGATTTCAATCAAATCGGCTGAGAATCCACTGATTTATGATTTTGGATTTGCTCCATTATTCATCAATTTATTAAACCTGCTTTTCCTTTACAACTTGTTTCAGTAGAAAGACCCTTTCAACAATGGGGTATTGATATAGTAGGACCAATAAACCCTCCTTCATCCAAACAGCACAAGTATACAATAACTGCAACTGATTATTTTACTCATTGGGCAGAAGCTGCACCATTAAGAGTTGTAAACACTAATTAGGTTATATTATTTTTAGAATCCTTTATCATAACAAGATTTGGTGTTCCAGATTCCCTTGTCTTTGATAATGCTTCATATTTTTCATCAGTTGAGTTAACCCAATTTTCCTTAGAGAAGGGAATTCTAGTTGACTAAAAAGAGATACCATCACCAGCGATGAAAAGTTGACCTAAAAAGGAAATTGAATAGACAGTGATACACAAAGGTACGATGGATTTACAGAAGATAGAGAGGGAGAAGAAGCTGAAAAGGAGGGAAGAAAGAAGAGAAAGAGCTATAGCACTACAAATAGGAACGAGTACTAGGGTGACGGACCAAGAAAGAAATTCGAATGGAGTATTGTATACTTGTGTTGTTTGGATGAAGGAGGGTTTATTGGTCCTACTATATCAATACCCCATTGCTGAAAGGGTCTTTCTACTGAAACAGGTTGTAAAGGAAAAGCAGGTTTCTTAGTAGTTACTCTATCGCAGCCTTAGGAGTTACTCTATCTGCCCAAAGGGCATTGACTAATTATGTATGCCAATCATGATGGTGAGCTGAAATAGTGCTTTTGAGAATTTTCAATAAATTTTTGTTTGTTGATTCAGCTAAGCCATTTCCATGAGGATGGTAGTTAGCTGAATACCTGATTCTTATTCCCTTCTCTAAGGAAAATTGGGTTAACTCAACTGATGAAAAATATGAAGCATTATCAAAGACAAGGGAATCTGGAACACCAAATCTTGTTATGATAAAGGATTCTAGGGTGACGGACCAAGAAAGAAATCCGGATGGAGTATTGCTTCGATGTCTAGACAAAGATGAAATAGAAGTAATTCTGAAAGAGTTACATTTTGGACCAGTAGGAGGTCATTTTGGTGGAGAAACTACTGCACATAAGATTCTTAGGGCTGGCTATTACTGGCCCACCTTATTTCGAGATTCCTATGCTTTTGTTAGAAAATGTCAGGAATGTCAACTTGCTGCGGGAAGGGTTAAGAAACCTGCTTTTCCTTTACAACCTGTTTTAGTAGAAAGACCCTTTCAGCAATGGGGTATTGATATAGTAGGACCAATAAACCCTCCTTCATCCAAACAACACAAGTATACAATAACCGCAACTGATTATTTTACTCGTTGGGCAGAAGCTGCACCATTAAGAGTTGTAAACACTAATTAGGTTATATTATTTTTAGAATCCTTTATCATAACAAGATTTGGTGTTCCAGATTCCCTTGTCTTTGATAATGCTTCATATTTTTCATCAGTTGAGTTAACCCAATTTTCCTTAGAGAATGGAATTCTAGTCGACTAAAAAGAGATACCATCACCAACGATGAAAAGTTGACCTAAAAAGGAAATCGAATGGACAGTGATACACAAAGGTACGATGGATTTACAGAAGATAGAGAGGGAGAAGAAGCTGAAAAGGAGGGAAGAAAGAAGAGAAAGAGCTATAGCACTACAAATAGGAATGAGTACTAGGGTGACGGACCAAGAAAGAAATTCGGATGGAGTATTTCTTCGATGTTACAACAAATAATACAGCAGAGTATGAGGCTTTTTTATTGTGTTTAAGAGCTACAAAGGATATGGGTATTCAGCAATTTTTTGTTTATGGCGACTCCGAGATGGTTGTTCAGCAGGTAAGGAACAACTATCAAGTAAAACAAGATTTGTTGAAAGTGTACAGAAATGAAGTCTAGGACATGATAGATAATTTCTTTGTGGCATTCAATATTTCATATATTCCTAGAGATCATAACCAAACTGCTGATTCACTTGCTCTAGCAGCTACGCATTTCAAGATTCCTAAGACAACTCAGCTAAAGTATCCTATAGAAGTCAGGTACAAACCTTCAGTGCCTGATAACATCAAGCAATGGAGGGTTTTTGAGGATTATTTAGAGATTAAAAGGTTTTTACAACTGACTGGTGAGTTCTCTAATTCTTTAATTGATTAAGAGCAGGATGATGGGACTGAAGATGCTGAGAATTTTGCAGAAAATGAAATTGCTGGTCATAAAATCATAGAGATGAAAATCAATTTTATTCCCAAGGGTTTGGTACCCCTTGAGAGGATTTTTTCAAAAGATGACAGCCCATTAAAACCAGCTAAGCAGCCTTCAGAGGAGAATGTAATGGACTGTAACATTGGCACAAAGGAGCATCCCAAGATAGTGAATATTTCAAAGGCACTTTCAGTGGAGCAAAGAGAAAGGTACATTAAACTGTTGAAAGAATATGTCGATATTTGTGCTTGGTCATACGAAGATCTAAAAACTTATGATACAAGTATTATTCAGCATAAAGTACCTTTGAAGCCTAATGTAAAACCATTTAGACAGAAGCTAAGGATAATCAATCCTGCCTTATTCCCTGTCATAGAAAAAGAGGTTAAAAAATTGTTGGATGCTAAAATCATTGTTCCTCTTCGATATTCTTCATGGGTAGCAAAATTAGTTCCTGTCAGAAAAAAAAGAATGGAGAAATAAATTTGTGTGTAGACTTCTATAATCTGAATAGGTCTTCATTAAAGGATAATTACCCATTACCAAAAATTGATCAAATGTTGCAGAAGGTGGTGGGTGCTCAAAGGATTTCAATGGTGGATGGTTTTTCTGGATATAACCAGATTGCAATGCACCCTGATGACAGAGAAAAGACAGCCTTCACTACCCCTTGGGGTACTTTAATGTATGATAAAATTCCCTTTGGATTGATGAATGTTGGAGCTACCTTTCAAAGAGATATGGATATAGCCTGTGTTGGAGAGAAGGAGAAGTTTGTGGTGATATATTTGGATGACATAACAATTTTTCCATAGTTAGATGAAGAACATCTGAAGCATCTAAAACAAACTTTCTTGAAATGCAGAAAATATGGACTGTCCCTTAATCCAAAAAAGTCACATTTTGCTGTGCAGGAGGGTAAGTTGTTAGGACATTTGGTTTCAACTGATGGGATAAGGATAGATCTTGAAAGGGTTAAAGCTATTTTGAAGATCAGTTTTCCTAGAAGCAAGAAGGATGTGCAATCTTTTATTGGTAAAATAAATTTTCTGTGTTGGTTCATAGAAAATTTTGTTGAAACTATTAAACAAATAACAGCTATGTTGAAGAAAGAACAGGAAGTGAAATGGAGAGCAGAGGCTAGGAATTCATTTGAGAAGATAAAGCTAGCTCTTACAAAAGCTCCGGTGCTAGTGAGTCCTGATTTTTCAAAAGAATTTCTGACTTTTTCTTTTGCATCAGAGGATACATTAGCTGTTGTTTTGTTACAGAAGAATAATGAGGGACTGGAGCAGCCAATTGTATTTTTCAGCAAGACTCTCAAGGACTCAGAGTTGAAGTACAGTACATTGGAAAAGCAAGCTTATTCACTGGTAAAAGCATTAAAAATTTTCAGAATTTATGTTTTATATTCTAAGGTCATTGCTTATGTTCCTAATGCTGCCATTAAAGATATATTAACTCAGCCTGATAGTGAAGGTAAAAGGGGAAAGTGGATTGCTAAGATAATGGAATATGATGTAGACATCAAGCCTACTAAACAAGTGAAGGGAAAGGTCTAGCAAAATTGTTAGCTGATTCAAATTGTCAAGCTTTAGGCCTTCATTTGATGGCAGAATAACCTATACAGGAAGAATTGCAAGATGAACAGGAGAAAGAAATGATTATGGAGCAATATGCAGAATGTACATGGTATGCAGACATTGTACATTTCCTGTTGTATTTACGATGTCCTAAAAATCTAGATAAAAAGGCAGCTAGGTCACTGAAGTTAAAAGCTACTAAATATTATCTGATAAAACAACAACTGTTTTGGAAAGATCTAAGAGGTATTTTTCTCAGATGTTTAGATAAGCCAGATATTGAGGAGGTAATCTCAGAGTCCCATGAAGGTGCTTGTGGGGGACATAAATACTGGAAGGTTACTGCATATAAAATCCTGAGGTCTAGATATTATTGGTCTTCTCCATTCTCTGATGTATATCAGCAGGTAAGAGCTTGTGCCCCATGTCAAAAATTTGCGGGAAAACAAAAGCTAGTATCTTTACCATTGAATCCTATTGTAGTGAATGCACCTTTTCAGCAGTGGGGATTAGACTTTATAGGTGAGATAAATCCTTCTTCTTTAGGGCAGCATAAATGGATATTGACATCTACATATTTTTTCACCAAATGGGTAGAGGCAATTCCCACATTGAATGCAACAGATAAGGTGATAATTAGCTTTATTCAGGAAAATATTCTTAGCATATTTGGATGTCCCAAGAAGTTATTGACTGATAATGCTAAAGATTTTAAGTCAAAATCTATGGTGGCATTTTGTGAATAAAATGGGATTGTTCTGAAACACTCAACACCTTATTACCCTCAGGGAAATGGGTTAGCTAAATCCACCAATAAGAGTATCATTCAGAGCATCAAGAAGTTGTTGAGTCATAATAAGAGGTCATGGGACTCAATGCTAAAATATGCACTGTGGGCTGACAGGATAACAATTAAAAAGGCAATTGGGACTTCTCCTTTTCAACTGGTATATGGTACTGATGTGGTGTTTCTAGTTCAACTTGGTATTCCAATAATGAAATTTCTTCAAGACAGTCAAGAGGAACCCAGTGATATTCAAAGGAGATTTTATGCATTAATTGAATTACAACAAAATCGTGAATCAGTGGAAGAAAAGGCTCAGCTGTACAGAAGGAAAATCAAAGAAAGTTTTGATAAGAAAATTAAAGAAAACACCTTTTTCAATGGGGATATGGTATTAAGATGGGATACTAGAAAGGAACAGCAGGGTAAACATGGTAAGTTTGATAATCTATGGTTTGGTCCTTTCACAGTGTCAATTTTTTTGGAGAATAACAGTTTTATTTTACAGACTTTGGATGGTGAGGAGTTGTCTAATCCAGTCAATGGATGATTCCTCAAGCATTTTTATAGTCTTTGAAAGAAAGAGATTTGAATTTCATTGTACATACCGGTGTGTGAAGGATTGAATAAAGACTCCATATCCTAATGGATTTTTTGTAGAGTAGCAGATAGGTTTAGTTAAATGATAGAAGGCACTAGTCTACAAGTTATTGAAGCCTCACAAGGAGGACTTCATCCCGCAACAGGAGCCAGATGTTATAGCTAGTTTTAGTTTTCTATTTTTAGACCGTATGCTTGTTTTCAAAACATGATTTTCTTATTGATTTAAGATTTTGAGTTTGGTTTTTGAAGTATTTTGATAGCATGCTTATTTTTATTTTTGATTTTATAAGTTTTCATTTTAAATTTACTTTACTTAGTTGTTTTCATACTTTTAATGGGCTTATTAGGTGTATGTATTTCTGAAAGGTTGGATAGAGATATCATAAGGGTTAATCAAAGTTTGATTTCACAATTTAACCCTTTGTTTTTTAAGCCTTTTTCAAAAAACATTAATCAGACATTCTTGTAGCGCAAAGGCAGAAAAAATGAACTAGAGCGCTACAAGAAAGTCGTGGCCTTCAAAAAATCGTAAGTTTGCTCGTGAGTTTCAAAATTTGCAAATGATAGGAGTTTTTTCACATCTGTAAAGGAGAATGATACATGTTTAAGCCTTACTAATCATTTTGACAAGTGTTTGAGTTAAGTAAAAAATGATTTAGGCGAGTTGCAGCTGTCAGGAATGTGGGAGATGTAGATCCTTTAAACAGCAATGATGGTAAACGATGGGAGTAATTCGATGTTAGTTACAAATTTCTTGGAAGTATGAAAGCTTACAGAGACCATATTGATACCTGGGAATCCATGGTTGGAAGAGATTATGATGAATATGGTTATAGGTTTAGGGTTTGCAGAGTAATTGACTGGCGCAGTCGTGGCAGCTGAAGACATATCTATGAAGGTTAGTGGACATCTGGGAAGACAAGATAGCATATTTTTAGCAATTGAAACCATTACTACGACAGGTATGCAACTGATTGCTGACATCATCCATGAATTCGGGGTTGCATTGACAGAATATTAGTGATTGGTGTTTATTAAGAGCTGCATCAAATTTAGGAACCCGATTTTTGCTCAATTATTAATCTATTCTGTTAGTGGAAATTGTTCTGAAATACTTATCAATTTTTTGAGAAAAATTCATATCTAGGGTTCTAAAATTTCTTAACTTCTAGTTTACTGTTGAAGTAACACACTTTCACAATAGTTTGAACCATTTTATAAAGGAGAAACAATTAAGGTTCATTACTGAAAATGAAGAGAAGTGGGAAGACGAACAGGGCTGAGCCTTCAGGCATGGCATGGGCTGTAACCTTCCCTGAATGTGAAAAATTATTTCAAGAAGCTGGCTGGTTTCAATATTTTGAGAAAATTGATGGTCATCATACAGAGGTTTCATATGGATTTGCTCAAGGATTAGAGAAGGACACAATCTCATTTAATACCCTAAGAATTGAATTAACTAGAGAGTTAATAGCAGAAGCTACAGGCATTGCTGATGAAGGTGAGTTTTAGTTCAAGAAGGTGCCTTTTGATTTGAATTCGGAGAATTTCCTGCTACCCAATGTTGTTGCAGATTGGGGTAAGGGGGTACATATACAGAATTTTAAAATAGAATGGAGAGAGCCAATCAAGATATTGCAGAGTTATATAACTAGTGAGGGAAGATATGCCTCTATTTTTAAATATCACATTAGGTTTTTACAACACTTAAATTAGGAGTCAAAGATTAATCTCCCCTTCTTCTTCCTTAAAAGTTTGCAGAAAATGTCAAGTAGAGTAAGGGAGCATCAGGATCACACTAAGCAGTCCATATTCCATCATGGATTGATAAAATTGATTATCAATACTATGCTCCAAAAGAAAGGAAAGAATTGGGATTATTTTCTATTCTAGTTAGGGTTTCAAAGTGAGAAGGAAGACCAGTAAAAAAGGAAATAGGTGAACAAATCCCAGAGCTTTGTTAAAAATTTGAAAAAAGAAGTCATAATTGAATTAGAAGAAGAGACTACACAAGTGAGATCTTCGACACAGAAGGTTGAAGAGCCAGAAGGTGGACATCAAAAGAAGACTGATGAAGATGATCTATTGAAATTTCAAATGCAGAATTTAGAAGATGTAGCAAAAATCAATGAAGATGATGTAGTAAATACCCTTAACGAAGATGCAAACTAGGAAGAAGGTAAATTCCTTTTAGAACAGGAACAGACTCCTACATAGGTACATGAAGAAATAAGGGAAATCCTAGTTCTTGGTAAATTGAATCCTGTGACTATCAAATAAAACTTCCACATTATAGAAAGGAGTGTGCAAAGTTTATTGAGAATTATGCTCTTTTTTTTCCTGTTTTGGGTCATTGCAATTTAGTGCATATCACGAGATGAAGGAGATTAATTTTAGAAAAAAAAAGAGGTTTTTGTTCACAAGGGACCCATTCACAAAAACCTCTCTCGGTTTTTGTACAGGTGTCTTTGATCCAGAGATATACGGGATTCTTTGAGACCTATTTTTCAGAAATTCACCAAATTTCCCAGAAATCAAATTTTGCTATTTTTAGCCAATTAGTTTTTAATATTTGAAAGTTGGTTAATGTAAATGTTGAGTAGTTACAAATTAGACCTAAAGAAGTGAATATTGAACTACTTCAGGTATCTTTTGTAATTATATAAGTAGGGGGAGGCATACAGTGAGGGGTTCGAATTTTGGTACAAGGGGAGGCTTTCAAGCTACTATATACATAGCTAAGTCCATAAACTCTTATGTATTTTTGATAACTGATTATGATATATATGCAAGATATAATCCCATTTTACTCTATTTGCTGGTTTTATTTCTGATTTTTGTAATCACTCAGTTGACAGATTCATTTCTTGTTTGAGGTTATTAGTCATGAAATGCCTGTGAACTGTGGATGAAATTCAGTGTTGTGCTTATTGTTTTTGGTTTATGTTTCATATATTATACATCTCAGTTCTTCATTTTTACATGATTTATTTTTTTATTAACCTAATGATATTTTTCCCTCTTGATGACAAATTACAAAACGAAAACCCTAAAAAACCTGTTTTACTTAGTTTTATTTTATGAGATTGTGTTGGCTTGTTCTTTAGTAGTATGAGAACAATTTCCAGCACTAACACTCTAAACATGGGAAAATTTCAGGTCTAGTAGCCACTTTCATAATGGCTGATCTCTCAATATTGGCATATATAGGCATATCTTCAAACCCAGCTTCTGGAACACTCTGGTTTGAAATCATTCTGTATACCTCTCCCCATTTATACTCCGGCTCAACTCCAGTAGTGGCTTTAGTATATTCATAAATAACCTCAACTTTGGTTACTTTCTCTACTTCTAGTTCCTCCTCAGTTGCTTGGGCCTTCATCTTCTGCTTTCTTGGCATATTGATGTGCTGATAATTAGCCTGCAACAGTCATGCAACATGATTTTAGTCTACTTACTCCTAGAAAGCGATGTATTGAAAACAACAATAAAAACCACCAGAATATTACCATCCCATCAATATGCATGGTGAATAATTTTTCTTCTCTCAAAACCAAAAATCCTTTTGGATGAGAAACTCTAAAGAAAAGGAAACTTGCAAAACCTATCTGCCTTAGACCTGCAAAAACTTCTGTTGGGGCAAACTCTAGATATTCACAACAACCTTGTTTCTCAAGGTAGAAAACTTGACTGAGGAAAAAGCAAGAATCCTGAAAATGCAAACTGCTAAAAACCCCCAAAACCCCTTATCATCTACGCACCCCTCCTACATCCCACGGAAGCACACCGTCACTTAAGACATGGCCGCACAACCTAGGGTTTAAAACGATGCAAGAATGAAAGGGAAGGTGTAGATGACAAAACGCTCGTATGCACCCTGCCCTTGCTTCCCAAACAAATGTCAACGATGCACTCATGGCCGCATAGAGACTGGGCGAGACAATAATCGACCAAATGAAATGGCATTCAGAAATAGACAGGTTGAATCCTTAACTAAAGAAAACCCCACCGCTGTTCAAAACAACAAACCCCTGCAGGAAATAAATACCTAACCCTATCAATTACATGCGGTCAAAAACAAATAATAATAATGGGTATATAAAATTTTTGAGCGAATCCTACTTGGAGACAATATGGTGGGTGACCTGGACAGAAAACAACCTCCGCTGGTGAATGATTTCTATAGGCAATTGACATCTGCGTAGGCTCAAATGGGTAACCTCACAGTGATAAGGACACCTCATACAACTCTATGGATTTATAAGATCGACCGTGGGAGAAGTCAATTAATGTGGCGGGAAATAAAAAATTAACCACCGCCGGAGCGATACTTCTGTGAAAACCCACAATATTGGATCGACTCAACTCTTCATTCTTGGGACCTCGAATGAAAAACACATCGGCAGGCGAAAACACTATTCTATCTCGGTATTAGTGAGAGCAACGTGAAGTCACAGATAGATTCGTCACTACGCCCCCTCAACATTGGCCAACAAAACCATTAACACCTTCATCTCATTCCCCTATACAGAGCCGATATGGTAAGACATTTCACCAAACTTAATCGGATATCAAAGAGTGATAGGAAAAAAGAGACCAGGCTCATCAACACCGCTCCAGACTAGGATTCCGGAAGATCAACAAATTGCCTCCGATACATTAGATGAAACGACATCCGATACATCAGAGAAAACCTATGAAGGCTCCTGATGGATATATCGGGAAGGTAGTCAAATGTGCATCCGATGCATCGAAAAGCTAGTCAACTATGCATCCAATATAAGTAGAAAAAAACTCAATTCTTTCAAAAAAAAAAAGCCATGGGCAAACTTTGGTAAAATCATGGAAATCCTTATGCTGTCTAAACACTAAAAGAATAAGGGGGAACCCTAAAAATAAAAAATTTTGGGGAAAATAGTTGTAGTTACAACAATTCCATCATCCCGAACCTCTTCAGGATCTCTACTGCATACTTCCCTTGTCCTAGGGAAATTCCATCTTTACTCTACCACACATCCATGCCTAGAAGTAGTGCATCATATCCAAGTCCTTCATCTCGAACTCAGTAGTAAGTCCCCTTCTTGCAACTTTAATGAGTTGCT
The DNA here is from genome assembly GCA_001517045.1 of Pseudotsuga menziesii. Lineage (NCBI taxonomy): Eukaryota > Viridiplantae > Streptophyta > Pinopsida > Pinales > Pinaceae > Pseudotsuga > Pseudotsuga menziesii. Next base: position 868,213 of record LPNX011060839.1, on the reverse strand, counting down.
CTTTTCTGTCAGGAACAAGTCATCGACATATAATAGGAGCGTCACTAGTCTTTTTCCTTCAACCTTGAATTAAATATTGGAATCCGCTTTACTCTTATTAAATCCTAGAGTCATCAGTAATATGTTCATCCTGTCGCATCATGTCGAACCTCAGGATCTTCTGCAGTCACTCCCTCTGAAGCAGAGCATCATTCTCCCTCTTCCTTTCTTACTCTATGCATTGAAACATTATGTACTGGAGTGACAAGTAGCTTCCTCTGCTACTAATATTCTATGCATCCATTTAGGGTCACTGGATACCAAGATCCTCTATCTTGATTATTTGCAAAATTTCTTCTCGCACCCATCTGTGATCTTTTCATCTTCAACCTTGTAGCAAAGGTTAATATTTTCATCACTCTAGGTGATCTTCAAGCTCATACAAGGCCTTCTTTCATTTGCACACATAATTCTGCCTGTCATGTGTCTAACATTCCAGTGGCTGCAAATTTCTCTTTGTAGTATATGCCTTCTTTTGTGAGAAGCCTCGTGCTACGAATCTTACCTTGTATCCCATGATGTTTCCATCTACTGCATGCTAGATCTTTCATATCCACTGTGGACTTCCCTTCAGGTCTTGATACCGCATCCTAGACATCATTCTTCTTGAACTAGTAATCTCCTTCCCTTTCTTCTTGCCTACTTCTTCATGGTTGGAATGATCTGCATCAATGATGTCTCTCAACAGTGTCACATAACTAGAGTGTGTCTGAGGCCTCGTCATACTATTATGTATTTTGGATTATTTCTTGAACTGTCATCACTTGTTCTTCGGAACAAGTCTCATCCTTCTTTTCTTGTATTCGATTTTACACGATCTTTCCCACAAGTCAAATGCATTAGTTGTATGGTTAGAAACATTTCATAATGCATATTCATAATGACCAGTTCTTATGCATAAAGATATGATTGGAACTATTTTATCCAATACAACATTCATCCATATCTCATGGAAACTTTCTAGATGCCTTCCATCTCTACCATGACATCATTGAGATTGTGCACTAATCCAATATGTCAGCAAAGAGGTTTCATTCTAGATAAGTGGCAATGGATATTTGTATAGCACCATGGCATACTTACCCATAACATGCATAGTAGTAGTATACTGTCATTAATGCAAACCTTCTATCATGCATAACACATCAACTAAATATAAACAAATGCATAACAAAATAATATCATGAAATGACAATTGAATACTTATCTTTATTTGTTTCATGGGTAGACTCCTTCTTGATCCTTCGGCTTCATCATATTATTCATTCATAGCCATATCATTTCTTATCCAAATGCTAAGATGGATAAGAGGTTCTTCGAGAATTGATTCCTTCATATTCCTCATCACTTGAGGGATCGTGAGAGCTAAATCTTCAATTGCTCCCATCTTCTCTTCTCTTATTATGAGTCGAGCTTCTTCTTCTGTTCACTCTTCCAGAGTTTATTGAAGGTAATAATTTCCTTTTGGTGTACATTCCTCGAATGAATGAATCCCATGATCCTGGGAGGCCATTCAAGGTGGTTATCACAATTTCTGCATTCTCTTCTTCTTCATCCACTGCTTCAAGTTGTTTGAGATACCCTTGTAAAGTATGACTGTATGGTCTCTGCATTCTGGATCTTTACATTCTTCAACTGGTTTCTCAAATTCATCTTCTGATTTATGTTCTTCCCTTCAAATAGCTTGGTCAAGGAATCAAACATCTCTTTAGGTGTCTTTAGGGAAGACACTTCTGGTATAAGGTGATCCTTGATTGAATCGAAAATGATTTTCTTGGCCTTGACCAAGTTCTTCTTGTGTAAGAATTTAGCCTCATCTCCCTCTGGAACTGGAACCTCTCCACTTATGTAGGTGTCCAATTCATTTTCTTCAAGAACCAGTGAAATCCTATACTTCCATGCTTCGAATTTTTTAGCTTCACCAAGCTTATCATCAAGATGGTGTGATAGGTCATTTTGAAATGAGAACCTCAAATGTAAATAGAAAAATATTAGATCTTACCGATTTGAGGTGTATGTCCTGGTTCTGGATCTGGCTGATCTAGGGTTTGTTAGAGAAACCCTAATTTTCAAAACTTGGAATTTCAAAATTTTTATTGGATAGAAAGATAGAACTCTTCAAGGCAAGCTGTCCAATGTACTCCTTTTCTGAAAACAGTGGAGGGAAACTCCTGGAATAAGAAGCCCTAGTTTTCCAATTTCTTCTGCAGAAATTCATGATACTATTTCTACGGTATCTCTGAAAGTACTATTCCTATGTGTCTGAAATATTTTATTGAGGTAGCCTCATCTATCCTCTTTCTAACACCATAGGTTTTATCAGAATTTTTTTCACCAATTGGGACTTATGATAGTTTTACCATGGTGACTTAATTCAGTATTGTTCAGCATAGTGAACCTATACGGACTTCCACATGTCATTGTTTCACCTTCGGGGTCTGAAATTTTTACCACCAAAATTAAATTATGTGCCCTATCTGGAACATCTTGGGAAATTTCATTTGGACCTTCGTAGCCCGAGATATAGAAATTCTCCCTAGGTGTCTTGTTTAGGGATCAATCTTGGAAGAGGTTGGAACCCTGATTTGGAGGAATCATATCTCCCAGAATACATTGAATATGAGGCTGAAATTTTTACATAGGGTACATCATGATTTTATTTTCCTCATGTGAAAATTTCGGCCCCTAATACTTATTCAATCCCGAAATATTCCGAATGTACCAAAACTACCAGTTTTAGTATTTTAGGGTTTTTCAAGCCCGAGGTCAAACTAGGGTTTGAATTTCCCGAAGTTTTACCCAACCAAAAATCTAGACCTTGGTCTCTAAATTTCTATTTTGAGGAGGAGAGAAATCCTATGCTGAGCTCACTCAAAAATTTCACTTCTGTGAAAAGCCCTAATTTCCTGCAGCAAAAACTGAAAGTGCACAGAATCAAATTTTGCTTTAACAGAAAGATGTGCCCTTCAATGGAGATTTATCCTAGCCTCCTTTTACTGATGGATTGTGGAGAGAGACCCAAAAAGTAATAATCCCTAGCTTCTGCAGCTGCACAATGTCTTCTTCTTAAGTTAGCTTTGATACCATGTTATATTTTTATCAATTAGATAGTATGATCTTAGGATCTTATCTGAGAGAATAACATGCACAGCAATAATCAAAAGAGACAAGAGACACAAATAATTTTCCTCAGGGAAACCATAAAGGAGAAAACCCCGTAAATTCCTCAGAGATAGAATGAGCACTAGTATCAAAAGTAAAACCTGAAAACATAAACATGATCTCCGACAGCCAATCTCTCTCACTTGTGCCAGCACTTCCTCTCTCACTCATGTGCCCTAGTTGAGTGAGTGTGTGTGATAAATAGAGAGGCCAAATCTCTATTTATACTCTTTTGTTCACTTAATATTTGACTCAGTTATGTAGGCTCAAGTAATCCTAATCAGTTATGTAGGCTCGAGTAACCACAACTAGGGTACTAATTACTCGACTTACAATGGAGGGGAATTCCTCATGACTTTTAGTAATTCTCTTGATAGGAACATTGGGGTACAAATAAATACAAGTGGTTCTCCTGATAGGAGAATTGGGGACCAATGAAATACAATATATACAAGTGAATACATTCTGAAGTTACAAATACATCAACATGACAACCCATACAGTCTCATGACTTCTCTTAAATGTAATACAACAATATTAATGGCATCACTCATCTTTCCACATGGATTAAAGTGTGCCATATTTGAAAACCTTTCGACTACCATAAAGATGGAGTCATTACCTTGCTATATCTTCAGTAATCCTAACATAAAATTCATGATGATATCTTCCCATAGGATAGTTAGCACTAGTAAAGGTGTGTATAGTCCCATGTTTTGACTTCTTTCTTTGGCATGTTAACATACTCTACACCATCAAATCCATTTCTTCACATCCGTCATCATTCTTATCCAATAATACTTCTCCTTGAGAAATTCCTTGATCTTGTCGATGCCAAAGTTTCCTCCAAATACTCCATTGTGTGATTCCCTGATTAGGTTCTCCCTCACTGATCCTCTATGGATGCATAACTGATGTCCCTTAATTACATATCCTTAATGGATAAAATAATCCAAGTATGGATTTCTGTCAAAACTCCATGGATCCTTCGATGTCTTCCATGCTTCAACAAAATCCTCATCAACTTCGTAGTTTACATGTTGAAATACTGAGAGTGGGGTGAATCAGCATTTGCACAATTTAAAATTTTTAATCAAGAGAAAGTTGCTAATAACCAATCATAGCATATCATCAATGTACATGAAAATAACAAGATGCATAGTGCAAAATATTTTTGACGTGGAAACCCAAGTCCTGGGGTAAAACCACAGAAGCCTTTTTAAAAATAAATTTGGCCTAGCAACAACTGGGTAAACAAATTTAATACAACTTTACCAGATACAATTAGAAGGGGATACAACCCCTTAGGCTTCTTCAGCTACAACTTACAATATGCTACAACAACTTAACTCACAAGATCGTAATCCCTAGCACCACTCTACCACCCTGAAGAAAAATTCTACTGAACCTACAGACCTATCAACATCAATCACTGAACTTCCTATTGTCAATAACCTCTGCTCTCTTATCACTGTTAAATCATCATTGTATACTAATATGCCATCATTGCTATACATTTTTTATGTACACCACATCATACACACTCACTGAACAAGTAATTCTGCTCTGAACATAAGGCATGCATCATCATAGTGTATCTTCAAGTAGCATCATCATCATAGGGCGCATCATCGTCGTCATCGTCATCAAGTGTACATCATAGTTCATAGGAAAGCATAATCACACCATAGCATGCATGTACACCATAATGTATATATAATAGATCATAGGAGAGTAGCGACATCATAGAGTGTACACCGTAAGCATCATAAACATCAAGTGTACATCATCTTTACATGCATTATCATCATTGAGTAAATCATCATAGTATCATGCATCATCATAGCATAGTGGCATTCATATGAATCATCATTGTATATTACTTATTATTGTATACATTTTTCATCATTGTTCACACATCACTATACATACCATTGTATTCACTCATACACTTGTACACTACTATTCATATAAGTACATATACTTGTACACTACTATTCACATAAATACATACCTTGTCACTTGGTTGAGTATGTTACTTTGTCTGTGCATGTCTGTGTAGACCCAAAAACCAACCTCAAATTCACACCTCAGGCATGTAAAATGGGAGTAGTGATCAACATCTAATCCATAGTTAGGCACCCAAATCTCATATTGTACAAGCATGAGAACTTGGACTGTTCATGTTGATAAATTTGGATTGTATGTTCCTTGTAGGACTATCATAAAAACCCCAAAGCATTCTACTATAAAAACTCGGGTGTGTGTTTGTAGTTACTTTCCAAAAACTCATAAGCTACCAACAATGAACACAAGGTTCATCAAGTGGAAAAATTGGATTGTATACCCAAATAAATAAGTCTCACTGGAAGAATTTAGATATATTGTTCTACTTCTTCTTTCACAAGTTCACTTCCTCAAACCAATGAAGAGACCTCAGTTCAAATGTTGCATTGTTTTGTGATGATCATACACTGATTTAACCCCAAAAAAACAAATCTTTGTGGAAATTCAGATGTCCTTCTATGCTGCTGCGAGCTATTCACTTCCTTAGTCAAGAAAAAACCTCAGTCCACAAACTACTAAGCCTTGCATTCATTTCTTGTAATGTTATGGAAAATGGTTGATGTATTAATACACTACTAGACGTTGAGGAGGAAGGACTAGGGCCGATTTTCAAAGGGATAAAAACATTTTATTAATTTTAAAATTGTTTTATTAAATTAAAGAATGTTTTAACTTGTTATTACTCAATGGGGCCAGCTTAATGGAGGGTTAAGTATTTAGAGAGGATCAAATAACATTTTATTAAATTATTAAAATATTGTTTTAACAATTCAACTTAATGTGGAGACATAAAGGTTTAATGCTCTTGTGCATTTAAGGGTCACCAAATGAGGGCTTAGTGTTTTAAGGGAAAGGCATACATCATAGGGTCAAGGTATAGTTTGGGGGATTAGGGACCAAAGGTAATATTTTTAGGGTTTATTAATAGTCCATCAAAGTCACTACAAGCGAGGGTGTTCTTTACTAGCCATCAAGAACCTCAACACATAACCATCAAGGTGTGGGGGTTCCTAGACTTCCCCTAGGGTACCATGACCTCATACAAACACAAATGACCACATAATGGGTCATTTGGACTCTACACTTCTTCAACCCACCAAGGACACTTTCTAGGGTACTGGGGCAAAGGTTTTCATACTAGGGAACCATAGAAACAACTTAGGGGTACTTAAACACTCTAAATGGTGTACATGGATTTTTCCATTGTCCCAAGGGCTCCAAGGGATTCAAACTTGGGCTTGGACAAGGTCAAAAGTTCTCCTTTGACACTGACAACTACTTAACCCTCAGGAGCTCCTCAAGGGGCACCAAGACACAGTGACACACTTGTTGGCATCAATTACAATTTAGTCAACACTACATTCATCAATCTAGCCTTGTCGATTGAATAGTTTTCATCCCAAATAATGCGACTCTTTGACTCAATGCATTGGCTACCGTGTTACTCTTCCCCGACTTATGCTTAAAACAAAAAGTGGACCTTTGCAAAAATTCTACCCACTTCATATTCCTATGGTTTAACTTTGTCTGATTGTTTATATACCTTAGAGCTTATTGGTCTGTGAATAACATAAATTACTTGAGAAACAAACAGTGTCTCCATTTCTTCAATGCCTTAATAATGGCATAAAAATATTGGTTGTAAACTGAGTATTTATTCTTTGTTTCATATAACTTCTCATTGAAAAATGAAATTGGTCGGACCTCCTGTATCAACACAACTCCAATTACGAACCCAGTTGCATTGCAATCGACTTCAAATACATTTTTGAAGTTTTGGAGAGATAAAATTGCTCTCTCTTCCACCTTCTAATTTAGTTTCTCAAAAGATCGTCAAGCGGCCTCCGTCCACTTGAACTCACCCCTTTTCATGCACCTCATCAGTGGTGCACATATCCAACTAAAATTTTGGTAAAAACTGGCAATCCCATGAAAAATTCTCACCTCGATGGTGTTTGTTGGAATAGGCTTCTCTAATATTGCCTTCACCTTTTCTAGGTCCATCTTCAACCAATGGATTGAAATTATAAATCCCAAAGATACTAACTCTTTCTACATGAAGAAACAATCTATAGATTTACTAGTATATTTTCTTGGATTAACCACTGCAAGACTTGTCTCAAGTGAGTCAAGTGTTTTGTCTTTGTCTCACTAAAAATCAATATGTCATCGAGATAAACCATGACAAAATTTCCCATAAATAGTTTTAACAATTTGTTCATCAGCCTCATGAATGTACTTGTCACATTAGTCAACCCAAATGGCATAACCAACCACTCGTACAACCATTCCTTCATATTGAAGGTTGTATTCCACTCTTCAAGTCGATATTGGTGAAGTATGTCACTCCACTCAAGAAGTCGATTAAGTCATCCATTCTTGGTAATGGAAATATATAGTTGATGATGATCCTATTGATGGCCCTTGATTTAGTGCACATCCTCCATTCTCCTCTCTTCTTAGGTTCTAGTACAACCATTACTTCACATGGGCTCAGACTATCTATGATCATCCCCCTATCCAACAACTCCTGGACTTGCTGATTGAACTCGACACTCTCTTCCAACATCATCCTGTGTGGTGCCTTGTTTGGTAGGATCGACCCAGGAATTAGGTCAATCTGATGTGAAATACTCCTTATCAGAGGTAATCTTGTTGGCATCTCATCAACCATCATGCCTTTGAATTTCAACGATGCCTCTTTGACTTCAGTTGGGATGTCCTCCATCGAAATATCAACACTTATACCTTTGGGAATAAGGGCAAGTAGTATTGTTACTCCTTTTCCTCCTTAAGGAACTCCTTATATGAACACATCAACACTCTTTTCTCAATAATTGTTCTCTTTTCCTTAGCAAATTTTCTCTTCGACCAAGGGAGTAATTCTAAAACTTCAACCATGCTTCTCGACTGTAATAGTATTCTTACAGATTCCATACATCATGTTATGATCGTACTACCATGGTCATCTTAGTAATAAGTGACATGCGTCCATCATAATTACACCACATAGCACATTGTCATATAGCTCATCGATCTTAAATTTGATCAAGCACTGTCATGTCACTTGTGACATGGTGACCTTTCTACAACCACAACACTCGATATGAATTTGGGTGTGGTTAGAACTTCAGACCCAGTTTTTCGATTAATTACATCGATACTAAATTATCTATGTTTCCTCCACTGATGATGGTCATACAACATATGTCTTGAATCTTCTTCACCTTTTTCCAAAAAATAGACTTCCTCTCTATCAGATCCCTCTCCTTTTATCCCACTGGATGCAACAATGCTCATTGGGTCATCAAATGTTGACCTCCATTAAATGTGTTCTATGTTGAGTTCCTTTTTTCAGTTGAACCAATATCATCATCAACACCTCGACTTGAATCCTCTTGTTGATTTGCAATATGCAAATTTTTTGGGCACTCATATTCCTTATGTCCCAATTCACGACACTTGTAGGAGACAACTTTGTGTTGCTTTGCACACCTTGCTCTAAAAGATCCTCTTTGACCATTTGTGCCTCGATTCCTAGAGTCTTTCCTCCTCTCTAGTACCCTGGTGCACTATCTATGTTTGTGTTGAAACTTTGTGTTGTCATTGATCTCAAAGGATAAATCAACAAGCATGTTGTAGGTTTGATCTGAAAAGATAAGCCATCAAGTTTAATGAAGAAAGGAGATGATATTGATGGCAAACATATGAGATGGATAGTTTGAAGCAAGAAATAATAAAAGTGTGTGTATCCATCAGCCAAAGGCTCGCTATTTACAAATCCAATTTGAATAAATACATAGAGAAGAAATGTGGAAGGTCAGGAAGTGCGCAAATCCCACCCAGGCATGGGACATATGTGCACAAACACCACCAAGTCAATGGGTGTTAGCCCGCAAAACCCCAAAAAGTTGAATCATCAAAGGAGGTACGCCAATAAAGTATAAAACATGGTGATTACTTTACCAAGAAGTAAGCAAGTTGGGGCGTCATCGATTAAAAGTAATCCCAAATTGTGGACACATCTCTTGAACTAGAAAGAGCATAAATAAGCTAGAGATGGAAGAATTGAAGCAAGCTTGTAGTTGGAAGCATGAAGATGATATAATATCTTGATGGAGAAAGATTCTAATTCTTAGGGTTTCAATGGCTTGTTGATCGCAGAAGAATTTTATACGGTCGAGCCAGATTGCATGAAAAATAAGAGGATGTTCACAACAGAAAATGCACATATTAGAAAGATACCTTGTATCATGATGTGCGAGAAAAATACATAGTGAATGACGCAAATCACACAAGTCGTAGAAGTGACAAAGTGTTGTAGAGTCGCATATATTCGAATATTGCAAGTTGCATAAGTTGTAAAGAAAAAACATTTACATATCGCAAATTGTTATGATGCAGATAACTAAAGGCTAAGATGTATTTCAGAGAAGTCGTAGCAGTCACATATCGAAAAGTTGCAAATTGTAGATAAGGTTTTGAAGATTTTAGTTTTTTTTTATATACACAAATATTCTTGTAAGGGAGGTGAGAAGGGGCAAGGAAAGGGAGTTGCAGCTTCCTTCCAGTTGGTGTTGGTAAAATAATCAAGGATTAACAACTTCCTTCTAGTTGGTGCTAGTAAAATAAGTGTAAAATAATAAGGGATTCATCGCTTCCTTCTAGTTGGATTTGGTTTAACAATCAAGGGGTTGTAGCCTCCTTCTAGTCGGTGTTGGTAAATATAATCAGGAGTTGGTTCTTCAATTCAGTTGTAGCTAAAGAGAACAAATGGATATATTATTCTTCAACATGTTGGTTCCTAAATATTGTGAGTTGGATCTTGGACAAAAGGGATGGATATCTGTTCAAGTTGGTTTCTGAAGTTCAATAATTCATGCTTGTGCAAATAGAAGTCTTTACAGGTCAGTTCCTATCATCATCATGCTCGTACTTGCAAATCAGGTTGGTGCCTGAGTGATTTGGTGCTCACAATTAGAGATTGGTGTCCCCCACATATGTAATAATTTTTATAGATAGTTATACACATTATTTTTATAGATTTTGTGTGCAACTGTGTTCTTTATTATTTCTACAAAAAAGTTTTTAAAGGTGCAAAATTTTCGTTAAGTGTAAAATAGTATAATATGCACAATATACTGATTCACCCCCCCTCTTAGTATATATAATAATTCCAATAGGTCATGCCTTATTCTCGTTGTTTCTCATGATTTTAATCCTTCCTTTCCCCCCTGGTATGTCTTTTTGCGATGGTAAACTTATGGCTTCGAGTAAACAATGTTCCTTTGCTCATCCAAGTCTTCCTGGATAGTTTATATTATGCATTAAGAGCTAGATAATATGATTCTTTGACTGTATTGAACCTTGATAGGCTAAACTCATCCTGAATGGAACATGGAATGGTATAGAGTCAGGTCATTCACATACCTTGTGAGTGCCTCTTCTCCCTCGCCAGTTTGTCCCGTCCTATAAAAAATCAATATAATTATTTAGTGAATCCTTTAACAATTAATTCTTTCTGTTTTAGGTTTTGTAGTTTCCTAAACATATAAGTCATGTATTCAGTGGGAAGAAACTTATCCTTCAACTTGGAAACCATTCTGTCCCAAGTCATCACCTTATCATTTCCCTTCTTCATTATGTCATCTTGTACATTTTCCCACCACAATGAAGCATGGCCTTCCAACTTACAATGAAGCATGGTAATCAAGTGGTTTCTACCATGTTCAACATCAAAAAATCTATTCACATCGATAGAATCGTACTATTAGATATTAGGATGAATAACCTGGGTGTTTAAGCATTCATTCTCCCCAGGTTATGATGGAGTATTTTGTGATTGAGTCATTGCATAGATCCACAGTGTATGTCTGGTGGCTATGCTCAAATTTGAGTCACGATGACATATATCTATAGTATATTTCTGGTAGCTATGTCCAAACTTGAGTTTTGTTTGTCATGGATCTACATTGTATGTTGGTATTCATGACCTAGACATCTATACATATATCTACAATGTATTGGATGACAACCATGTATTTAGTCAGTCAAAGAATATAGCTCATAGTATATGGTACTATAAAAGGTCTTCAACCGATAGTCTTTTGCCTCATCTTCCAACCTACATCTATCAAAGAATTTCACCTATCACATCCCTCTAGCTTTATACTTTGGGGGTCAATATGTTACACCAAAATCTTGTCATCTTCATGTGTATTTTCCTAGATCCCTAAAGAATGTGTTCCAAAAGACTTGAGAAGATGCTTTTCCTTTCTAGAAGTCCAAATTCCAATATCATAGATGCACCCTTCCTTTTGACAATACGCGTCAGACTGGGCTGATGCTGGTTTCTTACAAACAAAGAGCGTCAGTGAGACTCCTTTCCTTTGTTTAGGGAGCGTCATCTTTTCCTGGCGCCACTTGCTAGTGTACAAGGTGCATCGACACTTGTTAAAAGGGAAAAAAAACAGCATTGAGATCTTTCTAGAATAAATCTCTCATGGAGGCTTATCCCAACCAACTAGAATATGTGGCAGTCAAGCCCCTAATCCCTAAGGATGATCTCTTAACTTCCTCCAAATAATCCTCAACTCTTTTGATCCCTTTTTGGCCTATAAATACAAGATCACCCTCATAGTTGAGGGGGGAACCAAGAAAGCACGCATATGTTGTTGAAATATTTCTATTGTTGAGAGGAAAAGGATTGAAGTTTGAGGAAAAAGGGTTGTGGGAAGAGACACAACACCGAGGCTCTCTGGTTGTAACTTTTCCCTTTATTCTGCTGATGCAATCATATTTTCCTTTCCCATAAACATTGTGTAATCATGTTTATTATTTTTCTCCTTGGTCATTAATACAGATCTAGTTAATTATCTTGTATGTCTCCACTTGTTTTTTGTTGGTTTTGATCTTTGTGCATGTTCCTCTATGTTAACTAATGCTAAATATTCAATCTAGCAAGGACAACCTTCAGGTAAGGTAAGGTTTCATTCTATTTAAGAAATCTAATTAGATCTAGGTAAATGTTTTCATTATTGTTTGTGTTTTCTAGATCTATACCATGTAGAATGAGGAAACAATCTTTGTCCATGTTGATTGCATTTTTCCACTAACACAAAACCCGCTATGACAACTGGCCAATGCATCTATGTGGATTCTAGTTGCACAAATCAAAAAATAAAATAGAATATGATAGATAAATGGTATGCTTCCCAAGGAAAGAATGGGAGTACCATGTAAAAATAGTGCTTTAGATGCATTCTTGAATGCAAGCAATGCAATCCCAACTCCAATTATTGGTTAACAAAATATTTTGTATTCCCCAAATAAGAGAGAAACTAGGATGTCTTCTTGATATAGTTAAGGATATTAGCATTGATATTAAGAAAATAAAAAGACAGATTAAGTTAAGGAAATCATGTGAGGAAGTAGAGGAATATATAATAAATAATTGTTGATGTCATCAAAGAAGATCCAGAGAAAAAAAGAAAAGAGAAAGACCTCTTTCCATGTCATTGTATAGTTTCATGATACACAATCATGATTTAAAGTATTAAACCACATGCATCATCTCAAAAGGGAAATTGTTTGGATTGTTGAAGACCTAACTAGGAATAAACCTATTATAAGAAGGAGGAATGGAAGAAGCTAAAGGTAGCAAAAGAAGCGAGGACAATTGCATTTTTGAGACAAAAGAAGGTTGTGTTATTTTGATTAAAGGAAACATTAACCCAATGTAGAGATATAGTGTAAAGTGTAGGGATGAAAACCCTAGGGAAATAAATCCTCTTTAAATAATATTGATATTTTTATTATTTTAGAAACTTCTAAGAGTGAAGGTAGGAAAATACTTGGCATGCTTGATTTTTATAAGAATTATGTGTGGAAATACAAAGTTAATATTTGAGGAATGCCATTTGGAGGGGTTTCTTATACATATGCAAATTTTAGGAAAATAATATTCTCTATCTCATTTAAACTAATAGTAATAGATAATGATTTATACAACATGAAGTGAAAAGAGAAAATGGAAAGTTTTTTATCATTTCCTATTACTTTGCTCCCTCTTTAGTCTCTAAATACGAAAGGTCAAAGGTATCTCAAGATCACTCTCATGTGTACATAGAAAGTAAATTTCATAATTTTTACAAGTGGGAGAGGTGAATTTAGTTGGACATTTTAATGTAAGGAGAGAGTGCATGTAAGCAATATATCTATAAAAGTATGTCCAGGAATTAAGAGGGAAGTATTGGTAAAAGATTTCAATATAGACAAGAGACAACATAGTGATGTACTTCACATTTTATTGGGATAGGATGTTACACTTCTAAATCAAATAAGGAGAAAGTATAGTGGACTATTTTATAGCATAATAAATAAAAATTGATCAAATGGAAAATTTTGGGATAGCAATTAAACTTTTCGGATACACACATAGCCCATTTTCTTTTCACTCCATATTGTGTCTAAAGTTGAAATACAAATTGTAGATTGAAAATATTTATGTAGAGACAAAATTGTCAAAGAAAAGATGTCTTCTTCGAATGGATAAGTAGAGTAATCAAGAATGTCAAATGGCATATTCATTTCAAAGAAAAGAAAAGGATTTTAATAGAAATTCTTGTAAAACTACAAAATGAATAGTTTCATCTTTGCAAAAGAAAACCTAGTTAGAGGCCTTCTAATGGTTGGTATGGTGAAGAATACAAATTGGCACAAAAATAACTATTAAATGCAAGTCTAGATGAAAGACACTTTGAATGAATGAATTAAAAAAAAACTCTACATATACAAACAAGGAGATTTTGTTAAAACATGATCAAAATTTAATTGGCATCTTCACATGCCATCGAAAATAATTTTAGAAACAAATACATTCACAAGCCTCTCAACTAGGTGAGATAAATGTGGAAGAAATGATTGCATATGTACACGAAATTTATGAGAAAGAAATTAAGCGATATGATTTCAACATGGATTTCTCAAAAAGAAATGATATGTTTCCAAAGAAGATATATAGGTGGCAATTAAGCACCTTACAAATAGAAAGGTGCATGATCCTCATGGTTTTATGACTGAAATGGTTAGATGGGGATTCCCACCTTTGCATGCACTTCTTAAGGATACATTTAATCAAGACATATGAAAAATTTATTGCAAGATTATGAGTATTGACAAATGTTAAATTAAAGGAAATGACAAAACCAATAGTAATATTAAGGTAAAACAAGGATGTCCCCTCTTTCTATCATTATTTGGAAAAATCATGGATTAGTTAGAAGATTGTATAGTGAAGAATGGGCGAGGAATAATACACATATTAGGTTATACTTTGTTGTTAATTTCTATGGATGATGTTGGGTTATTTACAAATTAGTATAAGGATAGTTTTGAAAGACATATCGATGCCCTAAACAAATTTTTCCATTACTATGAAATGAAAATTAATGTAAAAATAAAAGGTAGTGGTAATAGGTACTTGTGAGATCACATTTAATGGTGACAAAATGGAGGTAGTTCCTTCTTACAAGGACTAGGGTGTTGAAATTGATTGCTATTGCAATTAAATCTCTTGTGTGGAGAAACCAACAATAGAGAAATAAAGACCATGAAGACCCTCTACATCTATGGAGTTGGAAATTGAGGAAAATACTCTTTAAAACATTAGTGCAAACATTTGGTTTCTAGGACTCTTTAAATAATTTTAGAAGGAAATTTTTTCTTGGAAAAGGTAAGGGTTAAAATACAAAACTCTTAATTTATGATGTTAGAAAAACATGTATGCTACTTTAGGAGAAGAATTATGGCAACTTATTTCATATATTTCCAAAATAAAACATTTGGATGTGAATAGATTATTGATATAAGCAAATATTGCATCTCAAATTAAGAATTGGTAAGTTTGAAATGGATTAAAAATGAGAAATATAGAAGAAGATTTATGAGATTCACCAATGACCTTAACTAGTGACCATTCAAGAGAAACTCTATTAATGGAAAATGAATCTTATAATTACTTACACAAAACAACAAAACCTTTAAAAAAAAACTTTATAAATAAAAAAAAATCGCTATAAATAAAAAAAACATTACTTTATACTTATATTCTTACAATAAAAATGGAAATATATTTTAATGATCTAATTAATTAATTAATAATAATAAAACTTAAAGATAAAAACAAAATTGATCCTTAATTGATCATTTCTTATAATAACTATTTTCAAATATACATTATTATTACATACTAAAAAAGTATTATTATATAAATCAAAACTTAAACAATAAAAAAATCAAGCAAAAGTTATGAAGTTCTTATGACATAACAAGTGCAGAAATATGTTCTTGTATGAATGAAGACATAAAATTTAAAATTATAAACACAAACATTCATGAACAGATATGTTTTCTAGGTGAGAGATTGCTTAATATAATTAAGCTTAAACAATGTGGAAGTTGCAAAACAATAAATTATAAACACAAACATTCATCATATATATTTTCTAGGTGAGAGAATCAGAAGTATATTAAGAAACCTTGAACAATGTAGAAGTTGTTAATATAAGAAACCTTGAACAATGTTGAAGTTGAAAAACAATAAAGTACATACATGATACTTTAGAGTAATAAGCATATTGTTTCATTATTGTAAGGTAATACAGTAATGTAATAAATGTTGACCGACCATGATCCATTTCTAAGCCTAAGAAAAGAAATTATTGACATAATGGAAGCTTAAAAACAAACTTCAACGGCGTGTACATAACTCTGATAGCTCTTGAAGTGTTGACAGGGAGATGAATGCCTACTCCTCCAGATACTTCGTCAAACCGTTTTTTTTGCGTGGGTGGGTCATTGTTGGATCCAGCGTGGATGGACCCAATCTTATACCGTTTATGTAATTTACCGGACTATGAGCAGAAACTCCCGGAATCATAAGCCCCAGTATTCTCGAGAATATTGACAATTTTGTTTCTTTAAATTCCGTTCCCTTTATGTATTGCAGAAATAAACTCTGAACCATTTCCCACACTGCATTTAGGTGTACGGGAAAGAAATGTAATACAGAGAAATTTCTGTTGGGCTCTTCAGGAAGATTCTGCCATAAGAGAAATAAACCATTTGATATGGATGTGAGCTTGAACTAATGTACTACAAATGAAAACTGCCATAAAATTGAATGAACTTTATAACTAAGTTAATAAAAAATGGAAACCAGATGTTTCTTTATGAGAAGAACATGTAATCAAGAGTAGTAGTATAAGTACCTTCTCATGGTAACAGCTGTTGTAATAAAGGCATACTCCAAAGTGCTTGTACATAAATATATCATCATCAAAAGGTAATCTGGGAACGATGTCATTGCAGTAGACAAGTCTAAAATATCTGGGTACAGGATTGTTTAGATGCTTGTTCATGAACTTTGCGAACATCTCATCTCCAACTCTCGGCTGTCCGAATGTATAAACAGCTAACAGTTTCTCCAACAGCATATCTTCCTTGTGCATAAACAATATTGCCGAAAACAACACAGCCAAGGCGCCACCAAGGCTGTGGCCTGTCACTATGAATTTTGCATTTCTGTGAACTTGCAATAATTCTTTCAGTTTCTTAAGAAGAACATAATAAGCCAAAGGTTTTACAGGATCTTCTTTATCAATATCAAACGAAGTAGACACATAGCTGGTGAGTAAAGAACTCCTATGATTGTCGAAGATCCCAGCTTTTTCTGAACGGTTTGCAAAACCTAAAGCTTCCAGAAATCCAAAATGAACCTTTCCGAATTGGCTGAATTGATACCATGAGAAATCGAGATCTGTTTCCCAATCAGCTGCATCAAATGGGTCTGTACCTCTGAAGGCTATCACTATCAGCTTGGCGTCTACTTTCTTATCACAGAATATAAACGCTTTAGTTGATTTCTTTTGCAAGTGATCTGATTAATGTACACAACTCAATCTCAACATCAATTGATACAACGCAAAATTATTCACACAAAAATCAATATCTGTAATGATTTAATAATACTTTACTGAAACCAAAGAGTTCATGCATACCGTTCCAGCATTCTAAGAACTCCACGAAATGCATCTGCAGTGCAGGAATATGAGATCGAAATGTGTACTAAATCAAAGAAATTTTTTCATGAATAATAAAGAATTGAAATGAAACAGTACCTTCCAATGTTCTGTGACTCTGTTACTGATAACGAGTTTATTTTCATAAGCCACAGTTGAAGCCATGATGCAAAGGTCTGCATAGAACCTGTTCCCAGGTTCAATGGTCGACGAGTCAATAACCCTACTGGTTTCGTCATCATACAAGTTTACACGATTCTCAATAAGGCCGTTGAGACTTAGAAACGACTCGGACCCTCTGCTCGGTATAACGGTGATTCGGCCTAAACAAATCAAAACATCCAACTAAACCCTAAGTCATGGATCATGAAATCTTTATTAAATTTTAAATACATTAAAAGAAGGTATAGAAGAAAGAAACAGATCATCAATACAATCAATCACCAGTGAGTAGGCTGAACAACGTATTTCGCAGTCCGCCATTGTGAGAAAGCAGGTTTAAAAGGAATTCTATACAGATCCCAAGCTCGGCTAACGGTACGGCACCAAACTTGATAAATTTTATGAATGTAAGAGAAAGCTTGATTTTCCAATTCTCAGACACCTTCAATATGATGGACTCTGAACATTCTAAAACATCAGATCCCAATCCCCGCGGTAAAATGAGACTGAGAAAAAGCTTCGAGACGCAGATTCTCTCCGGATGAGTTATAAAATAGTTAGTGCTGGTCGTCATTTTGTGAGGAAATTAATACAGAATTCACAGAGCAGGTCGAAACCAGAGCAATATGGTGTAACTTACTACAAGAATTATCTCATAAATAGACGGAAGGAAAGTTGAAGACCATTAACTGTCCAAAGGATTTCTTTATGAGAATGGTTAACAAATTGTAATGAAGTAGATGATTGCTCAGCATATCACATCTCTCGCCATGGTTCTTCCAGTTCAAGGTATTGCCATTTCAATACAAAGTGTATTTAACAGTGAAGGTATTGCCATTTCAACACAACGTGTAGTACTTTACCATGTGACCAATTTAGATCTTATCACCAACTATGTTATTTTGGAAAGGCCCATTATATCTATGTTGTCCCTGAAAATTCCATTTTCATGGGAATCTCTCTGCAACAAAGAAAAAAACAAGAGCTTATCAACAATTATGTGAGCTTATCAACAATTATGTACTTGTTTTGAAATGTGCGCAATTATATCATCACACAAATTTATATCATAGACCTTATCCACAACTATGTTGTTTTGGAAAGATTAGTAAAAAAATAAATTATTTTTATTTAAAAAATAAACTATTTTTGTTTAAGAAAAATACATGCTAACGAGTTTAGAAAAGTACTTTCATTTTCATTCAAATTTCAAAACCAATATTTTTTAAGTTACAAGTTTTATTTAAGAAATATTTAAAAAAATGGAATTTTTTAATTTTTATTAAACTTTATATTTAAAATTTTAAAATTCAGGTTTAAATAATATTAAAAAAATTTAATATATTTATATATAATCTAAATACACTAAAAACCTAAGCCTTAATACTTTAATTCAATAAAATAAAATATAACATTTAATATTTTTAAACATAATTATTTAAATTTTCATTAAAAAAAATTAAATAATTATTATTAAAAATAGTAAAGCCCTACTATAATTACATAATTTTAACAAAGTAGGAGCATTTAATGCCCATTTGTCACCGAATTTTTAGTGGTAAAATGATTACAACTACCGACTTTATTCCCGTATGTAGAGTTTAACTTGCAAGCCAGTTTTAGAACTATTGAAGCTCAAAATGATTTTTTTTGAAAATGTTTGACTCTCTTGGTAATACTTTTGAAGAGAGTTTTAGTATTTCAAAATTTTGGAAAATGGTTTTGTTAGAAATAAAACTTCATATACATAACAGATTGGTTTTCTTTGATTATATTTATAAGCATTTTTAGGGTCTCTTTTGGTCTATTGGTGGATACCTCATTTTTTCAATAATTTTGGTGAATTCAAGAATTTATATGTAATTAACATTACTTTAAATGTAATTAACATTGAAAGGTAAGGATGTATTTATTTTTAAAAATATTAAAGTTTTTAACTAATTAAAATTATGAAGACACCATTTAAATGAGGGCATGAAAATATTTTAAATATTTATTCCACAACCAAGATGTAGGCACTTATTAGTTGTATGACAGTGTCAACCTATTCTACAAGTTAGCATATTCTCCGTTTTCTCTCAAACTTTGTGGGCATTGATGCAATTTATCAATAGATGATCAATGTCAAATTGTTTCATTACCCTATTTACACAAAGTACAATTCCTTTGACCTAATCTAGGTCGCTTTTGGAGAACCTACCAAGTTAGTTATTTGTTTCCAAGTACAATCCCCATATATACTTTGGATTTGACTGACAATTTTAATATCCAGTACGCCTCTAATCACCATTCCCTCCATCTTGTGAGGTTAATACTACTAAGGCCTTGTATATCATTTTGGAAGTGTATTCCCCTTGACATGGATTCCCTAATCAACTAAAATACCCTCTTCTTACCCCAAACAGTTGTGACAATTCTTAAGCTTATCTACATGTCCATACCACTAACATGTTCTATTTCTCTATTAGTACCAATTCATCACCACCTTAATGCCATATAGCAGTGGTTGTTGCGACCACTATTGTATTTTGGATCAAAGTGCCATATTAAGTCAATGTGGATCGATGTAAAAATGATGAAATTACCATATAATCCTAGGAAACTATGGATTTGGAGAACAATGACTTGACTATATAAACCATAATAGAAGCCAAGTTACTATTAAATATAAAATATGTAGAAGATATTTTTACATTACTTTTAATAATTTAAAGATGCCTAAATAGATCATCATTTAGATTTAACAAATTGGTATACTTCAACAATTGGGATATGTTAAGTAACATGTTGAAACTTAGATTAAACTACAAATCCATTTCTTTGTAAAGGAATTTTTACAAGTATTTTGCATGAAACTTTCATGCCTTTTGGATAGTTACTTCTAGAAACACTTTGCATGCATATGCCAAATATTCAAAAGATTTGAGTTTACTAATGGTCAAAGTTAGCAAAATGATGAATATAGTACATATTAAGTGCACCTTTGAGTTTTCTCCATAATCTCACTTGAAATCCCTTTGAAAAATTGTAACTTTCACTCCACAAAACTAACAATCACATATGAGAATACATCCAGAAAACATGAAATAATAAACCTATAACCAACAAACAAAGAGAAGCTCAACTATAAAATAAACATGTGTTTAAGACTTAAAATTCTAGTTATACATGCAACAAAAGTTACAAAATCATAATTAAATAATCTTCTCTATTTTATGTAAAATCTATTGCCCGAGGTTTTTTCTTGCAATGAAAGTTTAAATGAGTGAGTTCTTTTTCATTAAATTGAGGGTTGTGGGGAAGTTGGGTGTGGATCAATATTTGGCAAATATTTACAAGCATTTCCATTAAAAAAGAGAGAGAATACCATAATAAGATTTACAAGCATTTCCATTAAAAAAGAGAGAGAATACCATAATAAGAAGGACTCACCCTTATGGTAAGAAGCTTATCACTTATTGCATAGAGGTTTCCTAGGAAATGCTTTGCAAAAATGAAAATTGTCATATAAATAAACCAAGCAAATTTTAAAAAAAATGTACTTTCCATATTATAAGAAATTCAAACTATAAAGTTTGTTTTTATGAAACTTGATAATAGCAAAATAAATAAATAAAAGAAGTTAAAAACCAGACATAGTTTAGAAAAGTGTTTATCCTTTAACTTCAACAAAAATAAGCTAAATGTAAGAAAAAACATGTTTAAACAAGAAAACTGAATCCAATAACGAAGTTCCTTAACATAAATAAGAACATCATTAGAGGAGATTACATTAATGGATTTAGAAGCTATCCTTCACAAGAAACCATTACCTTCTTTTAAGAGAAAATAAAAGGCTACCTTGAGAAAAAAACATAAGCTAGAATAAAGAAGAAAGAGACAAAGTGTTAACATATAATAAAGTAATGGAAAACTAAATCCAATAACAAAATTCTTTAACATAAAATAAAAAAATCATTAGAGGAAATTACATTAATGAAAGAAAAAGTGTTAACATATAATAAAATAATGGAAAACTAAATCCAATAACAAAGTTCCTTAACATAAAATAAGAAAATCATTAGAGGAGATTACATTAATGGATTTAGAAGCTATCCTCTACAAGAAACCATTCCCTTCTTTTAAGAGAAAATAAAAGGCTACCTTTATTTGAGAAAAAAACATAGGCTAGAATGAAGAAGAAAGGGAAAAAGTGTTAACATATAATAAAATAATCACATGATTTAGGCCAAGGAGATGGTTTTTGCTGAGAAATAGAGTATTTTTTATTTGCAGAATTATTAAAGAGAGGATGATAATCAATGAACGAAGTGGATTAAAAATTGTCATTTGATTTTGATTTACTTTAGGATCATGGTATGTATTATGGTATGGGAATGTATTAGATTATTTAATTATGTATAAAGCATTATTTAAATATTTATATGGTTTTTTATACAGTTTTTTTTTATAGATTTTTACTATGGAGAGAAAATGTGAGTAGCTCAAGAAGATGAATATAAATGCTCACTTCCTAGAGATATAATTTTAATGTACAAACTTGTTGATGTAATTGTAACTTCGAAAGATATTGTTATGTATATTATTATTGTATATTGTTGTACCTTCATCGGAGATGTGCTTCTCTCCTTTTGAGATGTCATCATTATGTATGGTTACTGAGGTAAACCCTTCGTTGTAAGTCGGGGCAATAGTCCCCAGGTTAAATAAAGGAAAATGTAATTTGTATATTCCTAGGTAGGTTGGACCCAAAGGTTACCTGATCGACCTGGTTAGTTGAGTTAGTTAATCAATGAAAGAATATAAATAAGGAGGCACCATCCTCATTTGTCACGCACACTCATACACTCTCATGTGCGCATTAAGAGAGAGAGGACAATGAGGAGGAAGAGAGAGAGAGATTCAGAAGACATATTGTTCTTGGGTTCTTCCATCTTGTGATCTTGTCTTTGTGATAGAACTATTCTAAGGACGTTTGCGGGGTTTTCTCCTTTATGGTTTCCCCGATGAAAATATCTGTGTCTTGTGTATCTTTGATTTGCTGTTGTACTTGTTATTCTCTCATATAAAGATTATAATCAAGTAAAATAGATTATAAACACTAACATGGTATCAAGGCCACTCTGAAAGAAGGCAATGTGCAACTGAAATACTGTTACAGTGGAAGCTATTGAAGAGAACAAGAGCTTATCAACAATTATGTATTTTTTTTGGAAATGTGCACAATTATGTCATGACACAAATTTAGACATTATCCACTTGTTTTGGAAATGTGCACAATTATATCATGACACAAATTTAGACCTTATCCACAACTATGTTTTTTTTGAAAGATTATTAAGGAAATAAATTCATTTTTATTTAAAAAATAATTAAAATATTATTAATAACTATTAAGAAAATATTTTCTTAAAAAGTAGAAAAATACTTTCATTTTCATCTAAATTTCAAAACCAATATTGTTTTTTTTTTAATTATAAGTTAAGATGATGATGATGATGATGATGGTTAACGTCCACTGAGACCAAACTTTGGTCTATCGGACCTAAAGAAACAAATTAATTAGTTTGTTTTAAAATTGTATTCCTATGCTCAAAGATCTTGGTGAGAAGCGTCCTAAGCTCACTATAATTTTGACAAGTTAAAAGGATAGGAAGGTCAGTATTGATTTTTTTTTATGAAACTAAGATCTAATGTGGGTGTACACAAGGCACTCTAAGAGGAAGTGGTTTTCATCTTCAATGTTCCTATTCTCATAGAGACAGCAGATCCTTTCCACCCATGGTGTTTTAGGAACTGTCCAACGAATTGTTTCACTATGGAGCTCATGAGAGTTCGTTCTTGTCTTGACTATATTAAGTTTTTTGTTTGAACTGGTTAATACAAAGAGATAGTTTTGATATTCTAGAGTATGGTTGATGACCTCCTTATAATATCTTAATTTTCTTTAGGCCTCTAAATCTTTCTCACACTACAATTTCTCTATAAAGTTAGAAGTAACAATATTTTTAATGTTATTAATATTTTGCAATGCAACATTTTCTTCGATCTCCCAGTGGTTTAACCAGGCCCTGGTATCTTTATACCAACCTCGCTAGAGCCTTAGGTGGTTTTGACTGGAATTAAAATATATCTTAGGAATTCTATGGTCTCCCATGTTATTGATTTTGCGTTTGTATAGCAGGAGCCTAGTCATAGCTAGGCTCTCGATAGGGGAAAGAACCACTTCTATAAGGAGAATAGGATATGGTGTATTGCTTTTAATTTTGAGGTTATACGTTATAAAGCGCTTCTGGATTTGCCCAAGGCTTCCTCTAGGATTCTCTAGATATGTTTCAACCCCAAACCTTACAACCATACAAGATAACAGGAGTGACTAAAGTTTCAAAGAGGAGTTTCTTTTTATCCCACATCACAAGGTTTGATGCTCTACAATTATTTTCAAGACGAAAATAAGCTTTCCACTCTCCATTAATCCTTTTCTCAATGCTATAGCTCCAGTTGAGCTTGTGATGAATATCAATTCCTAGGTATTTGTAAGAAGACACTTCCTCCAAGCTGCTATTGTCATACACAAAATTAGCGTAAGTGTCCTTCTTGGATTTGATAATCATAACTTTTGTTTTGTCAGTGTTGACAGTCATACCCATTGTAGAGAAGAAATCCTTAATAAGTTGAAGTTGCTTATCAAGATCATATGGATCCCTTTCCAAAAGAATAATATCATCAGCGTAGAGAAGAAGGATGATGACTATCCCAGCTAAGAATGTGCCAGCACAACCTGCTTCCTCTAAACAACCTTCTATCTTATCGATGTAAATGCCAAATATGGTAGGGGAGAGGGGGAAACCTTGTTTAACTTTGATATTGCACTTAATATCTCTCGACCACCCCTTGTTTCTCTTAGACTTGGAAATTACATTCTCATATAACCTTATTGAGGCATCTCTCAACTCGAAAGGAACCTTTAGCTCTTCTAATCTATTCCAAAGGTTATTTCTAGGTACTGTATCAAAATCCTTTTTAAAGTCCACAAAGCAACAAAAGAGATTGGATTTATCATTACAACACTCCTCCATAATGATCCTAAGGGTAATGAGGTGGTATGTTGTTGAGTGTTGCCTTCTAAAACTTGCTTGGCCTTTAGCCCATTTACCTTCACTTTCAAGCCATCTACTATTCTTCTTTTCCAGAATAATACCATATAACTTGGCTAAGAGGGGGCTAATCATAATTATTCAATGATTAGAGCGGTTATTTGTATCCCCACTTCTAAAAATAGGGATAATGAGGCTCTCAGTCCAAGGTTTATAGAATCCTTGCTTGACTGCATGATTGAAAAGCTTGTGGATGTGGGGGATGAGGACATGACCTCCAATTTTTAATATTTCTGCCTGGTAACCTTAAATGTACTTAGATTTTCCATTTTCCAAATGATTAACCCCAAAATATATGTCTTCTAATGAGAAAAATTCTACCATTGTGAGCATTGTTTCAAATTTGTCTATGACATTCGGGGATTCATAAAGATTTTTAAGATATGAATTCCAGTCGTGTAAAGCAATTCTAATACTATCTTTAGTTTTTCTAGTTAGAATCTTCCTCCAGAATTTCTTAGGAGCCACCTTAGAGAGGTGTAAGAGATTTTCTTGTCTTTTATGAATATATTGCATTTTTTCCTTTTAGTTAGGGCTTTGTAAAAATTTACCTTGTCAATTTTAAGAGACTCATCAAGAGCTTCCTTAATTTCTCTCCTTGTGCTTTTACAGTCTTTATCATACCAAGGGTTGGTTTTTCTATTTCGTTATTAATTGAGACTTCAATTGAGAACTTGTTAATAGAATGTGAGAGGGTTGTAGTAAAATTATGATAGAGGTATTCTATGTTGTTTATACTTGATAAAGGAAGCAAATTAATTTTTAAATCATTTAGAAAAAGATCATTTTTATTTCTATCAAAGATCAAACTCTTTTGGCTATAAGGATTATCTTCTATGGGATCTCTATGCATGAAAAAATTGAGAGTTACAATTAAAGGTCTATGATCTGAGTCGGGATCGTGGTCCTTTAGGAGGTCAAAATTTATTATTTCATTGTATAAAGGGATATCAGAAATAGCGTAGTCTACCACGCTGCTACCAAGCCCATGGATACAGGTCATTTGGCTAGAATTGGACCACTTCTTTAGACCGTTGCAAATTATGAGATCTTGAGCACTACAGAGCTTAACTAGCTCAGACCCAAACAAATTTTCCCCTAGATCTTCAGAGCTTCTATTGTATTTTCTAGCTAGAGTAATATCTTCGTCTAACCAAAGAGGATTAGGGTTGGAATAATTGCTTAGAGGAATAGCTTGGTTGCTTGAAGTACGAGCATTAAAGTCACCCATTAAGAGGATACTACCTTCATTCCTTAGGCTAGAAATATCATTCTCTAAACCATTGCAAGGACAATTTTTATCTAATTTTTTTTTCTTATAGAAGTTAGAATTAATAGGGGCAAAATAAGATATTGCTATGTAGGTTTTTTTATCATTAATGTCAGAAATCTCTATCCAAATATGCTGGTTGTAAGGGTCTTTTTTATAAAGCCTAGCATGGGGGCAGATGTTCTTCCTAATGTAACAAGCTATACCTCCAATGCCTCTACGATAGGATCGTTTGTTCCAGATTGACCAAAGTATAAATCCATTTATGTTAGGAACCTTAGATTCTTCGTGCTCCCAAGTTTCAACTAACAATATAATATCAACTTTATTCAAGATCCAACTTAGCTTGGGTCCTTTGTTCCAAGGGAAGCCTCGATAGTTCCAAGAAATAATCTAGAGCATGTTGAATTGCTATTTATTACTATCTTTTTGGTTTCTATCTTTAATAATGGCTTTTCTATTTCTAATTATTGCCCATTTTCCTTCCTTCTTAGCTTCTTTTACTTTTTGAACCTCATTTCTTAATTCTGCTTGATCTTCTGGGATAAGATCTTCATTTATAAATATTCTTGTTCATTTTAGACTTGAGGTTTTACTAAGTATATCATGCTTATGGTCAGTAGAGCTCACCTTTATCCGGATCAATCTTTCTTTATTCTCAGTTAATTTCCCCAACCTTGTTGCTTCTATGAGACATGTTGTTTCAATTTCTAATCTATTATGTAATTTTGTTTGGGCTATGGCTGGTGTATCCTCATTTACCTCCTCTTTCAAACCGAAGATTATAAGGTTCAAGGCCCTTTTGTTACGCTCATGGTCTAATTTTATCAATTTTTTCATTTCCTCTTTAATGGGTTTGATGTCTAGTTTACCTGCCACACTAGTTAGGTTGAGATTGTTATTAACTTTTGCTTCTAGTTCCTTAATCATGTCCTTCATTTTAATACTTTCTAAGGTTTCAGCTTCTCCTTGTTAAAAATTATTTTAAAAAATTTGAAATTTTTGTTTTTATTAAACTTTATAGTTAAAAATATTAAAATTTTTAATATATTTATATATAAAATATAAATACACCAAAAACCTAAGCCTTAATGCTTTGATTCAATAAAATGAAATCTAACCTTTAATATTTTTAAGAGATTATGAGATCTTCATTTTAAACATAAGTATTTAGATTTTCATTTTAAAAATAAATTATTAAATAACTATTTTTTAAGTATATAAAAACAGTGCTATATTTACTTAATTTCAACATAGTAGGAGCATTTAACGCCCATTTGTCACCGAATTTTTAGTGGTAAAATGAATACAACTAAAACTTTATTCCTCGTAAGTAGAGCTTACGATTGCAAGCCAATTTTACTCTCTTGGTAACACTTTTGAAGAAAGGTTTTAGTATGATTCAAAATTTTGGAAAATGATTTTGTTCGAAATAAAACTTCACATATGTAATAGATTGGTTTTCTTTGACTATATTTATCAAACATCTTTAGGGTTCCTTTTGGTCTATATATGGTTGCTTTACTGATGTACTCTTTTTAAATTTCTCAATAATTTTGGTGAATTCAAGATTTTATATGTGATTAATATTTTTTGTTTTCAGAAGAAAAAAGCTAATCTTTGATATTCAATTAGAATCAAAGGAAATGGTTACATGTCCAATTGGTAAAGAAAACAAAAACAGTACTCAGTTCAAGACTTGAACAGTCCACAATCAACCTAGCCCCAGATACAATATGAGTAGTGATGCTGGATCAGACCAAAGTTGTCACCAAAGATAAGTGTGCTACAAGAAACTATATTCCTCCACGAACTACAACACGACAATAGAGAGCACAATATGAAGC
This sequence comes from Pseudotsuga menziesii, assembly GCA_001517045.1. NCBI lineage: Eukaryota > Viridiplantae > Streptophyta > Pinopsida > Pinales > Pinaceae > Pseudotsuga > Pseudotsuga menziesii. Next base: position 840,429 of record LPNX011060839.1, on the reverse strand, counting down.
CAGACCTCTTATCCCGGGAGGCTCTTTGGGGATAAGTGAGTCAAAATAGGTGCACTATCAAATAGATACATAGTGCCCATGAAAGGAGATTGAGCTCCAACAAATCATTTGAAGAAACAAACGAGAAAAGCTCCATCAAAATCTCTAAAAGAGCTGTAAATTGCCTCCCCCAATAATATCTTCTTCATAGTATTCCATAAAGGAAAGGTGGTCAGAGGCCAAGGAGAGAGCCTCTTTGGATAGGACATCTTCCCTCATGTTCTGCTCTCTATATACATGTTGAAAGTCTAGTGTGAGAAAAGAGTCCTTCAACAAAGTAATATTGTCACACCAATAAACCAAGTCTACAGTAGAGAGGGAAGCTTTGTTATTAGTCTAGTTGATCACCACAGAAGGGTCTCCAAAGATATGAAGAGAAGGAATACCGATAGCTTCAGTAAAGTAGAGAAAGACCCATAATGCCAACAGTTCAGCCTTGGTGTTAGTACTCTGACCACAACCCAACTGAAGATGAAAAGAATGCACAAGACTGATAGCAAGAAAAATATGAGCTCCACCAATTGAAGAAGCTGCAACTCCATCAAAGAATCCAAATGGATACACTAAAACGGGTTTAATCCCCACCAGTCTAACTTTTTTTGCGTTGACAATGACAGGATAAGATTTTACTAGAGAGAAACCATGCTGACAAGTAGGGGAGGCAACTGCATTCCTGTCTTCAAAGATAGTGATATTGTGAGTATTCCAAATACTCCAAATTATGAATGAAGGCAAATGATAGTTGACCAAATCACTATGAAACCAGTCTTCCAGATTAAGCAAGAGAGAATAGTGAGACTTCCGATATACCTGTCCAATGTTTTTGCTAAACCAATCCCAAATGTTGCGGATGTAAGGATAGTCAAGAAAAAGGTGTCTGACAAAATCCTCATCACCCAAGCATAAGCAACATCTATTTAGGCCACTCCACCCTTTACTTTTAAGGATATCCCATGTTGAGTTTCAGTTTTCTATTTCCAGCCAAAGGAAACACTTAATCTTTAAGGGAATAGAGAAACCCCAGATCCTTGACATGATACTTGTGTTGACGAGAGGAAGCATATAAGATACAAGAAGGTCATATGCTAGACTGGCAGTAACCATCCCATTCTTAGGATTGTGCATCCATAATAACACATCCTTTTGCTTAGTCAATCTAATACCCCCGTGCATAAGATCACTGATAAAACAATCCCATTCTACTTTCCATCTTCCATGAAGTTCCAGGTCTTCAGACGATATCGAGTAAGTATGACTGATGAGTCCAAGGCCCAGATTTCGAGCATCTTGTAGAGCGTGGAGTCCATAATCACTTAAATAATCTATGAGGTCATCTAAGAGGACATGGAGATATTCTAATCCAATAATTGGATCAACAACCAGTTTGATGCCCAGGCCATCCCCGAATTTCCATCCCAAGCATCGAGTGATCCAAGTGAGGGTCTTCATAAATCCGTTCCAGAAATAAGAGGTACCCCTGACTGAGAAATTTTTGTTTCTCAGCCAGTCCTCTACTTGGAGGTCTTTGAGATACTTTTTCTTAATTATCTTATGCCAAATTCCACAACCATTTAGTGCTAGCCAAAAAAATTTTAGTCTCAATGCCATATAGAACCATTCCAGTTGTTTAATGTCCCAACCCCCAAACTCCAGTGGCCTGGAAAGGATCTACAAATTGGCCAAATGCATACGTTGATTTCCATGATTTCCACCCCAAAGAAAAGCAAAGATAAACTGACGTATTATATTGAGGATAGATTTGGGAACAAAATCAAGAGCAAACCAATACGCAAGCATGCATGTAAGAACTACTCTAATGAGAGTGAGTCTGCCTCCCAGTGAGAGCACTCTATAAGACCAATGGCTAATTTTTTTCTCAAAATTCTTTAGAATCCAATGTCAATCCTTTGTTCCATATCCAAGAGGTTTGAGGTAATACCCCAGATACTTGAAACCGACCATAATGGGGTCCATTTTGTAGGGAAAGATCCCAGATATGCATTTAAGTGTCTCCTCAGCCACTTTACTAAACATGAAATAAGATTTCCCCACACTGATACACATTCTAGAGGAAGAACAAAATAACTCCAATAACTCACCAAAGGCCTTCCATTCATCCAGGGTCCCCATCCCAAAGAGAATTACATCATCCACAAAAAGTAAATGGGTAAGTGAAAAAGAGGAAGATATCTTAATACCCTTTATCAAGACACTCATTTGAGCATTCTTAATCAATAAAATGAGCCCTTCTATGACCAGTATAAAGAGCAGAGGAGAAAGGGGGAAGCCCTATCTAATCCCCTGAGAGGCATTAAAAAAATAGGAAGGGGTGCCATTGACCAAAATAGAAAAGTTTGAAGAAGTAATGCAACCTATGATCCAATTCACCCCCAGCAAAGGAATGCCAATTTGCAACAGTATGACCCTCAGGAATGTCGAATTAACCCTATCAAAGGATTTAACTAGATCCATTTTGAGAACCATGGCACATCTTTTCTTTGTTTGCATAGTGTGTAGGGCTTCCTGGGTGATCGCCACAGGTTCAATTATTTGTCTATCTCTGAGGAATCCGAACTACTCAAGGGATATGGCTTTGTCCAAAAAAGGCTTAAGTTTGTTAGCCGTAATCTTAGAAATGAGTTTGTACAACAAGTTGCATAGAGAGATAGGGTGGAAATCAACAAAGTTTTTTTTCCTATCACACTTGGGGATAAGTGTCAAGAAATTAGAATTGAGTGAAGTGATCACCCTACCTTCTCTCCTAGAGAAATCAACAGCTCTGAGAAGGTCATCTCCCAAGAGATAAAAAAAAAAAACTAGAAAGAATTCCACTGGCCACCCATCAGGTCCTAGAATTTTGTCCTTTTTAAATCCTTTCAATGCTCCTTCCACTTCTGCAAGGGTCACTTTAGTAGAGAAAACAAAAGAATCTTCACTGGTAACCATCCTAGGAAAAAGTTTGACCACCTTCAACTAATCACTAATAGTTGACAAGCCATCATCCTTAAAGTTTTCATTGAAGTGTCTTACCCCTAGCCCTTTGAGTTGATTAGTGTCCTCCACTAAGGATCCTTCCTCATCATTGAGAGCCCAAATGGTATTGAATTTCCTGTGAGCTGAAGCATAACTATGAAAAAAAATTGTGTTTGCATCTCCCATATTAGACCATTTCAATATTCTCTTCAGCTTCCAAGTAAGGAGTTCATGGGCCAGGTGTTTATCCTTACTCTTCTTAAGAGACATCAAAAGTTCCAATTCCACCTTAGTGAAAATGCCAGAAGGTCTAGAATTCAACAAGGTACTGATATCACTATCAATCCTATACAAATATTCCTTCGAGGAAAGCTTCTTTTTCTTTTCCCAGGCCTTCCCCTTTGTTTTGAGCCCTCTGAGTTTGGTAGCTAATCGAGACATGTCATCCTCCTCTAGAGAGGTATGGGAAAAGGTCCAATACTCCTCCACTAAATTGGTAAAGTCCTTTTCCATCAGCCAGACTCTGTTAAATTTACAGGGATAAAAATGATAAGAAGACTCAATGTTCCACTCAATACACATTGGATAATGATCCGAGATCTCAGAAGGATGGGCCCAAACTCTATGCCTTTTGAGATGTGTAGTCAGAGATGCCGAGAAAAGAATTCGATCCAGCCTCTTGCTGATGCCCTCATCACCCGCTCTTCCATTCCTCCAAGTAGGAACAACATAGCTCAGGGCCATGTCAATCAAATTGGCATCTTTCAGAATTTGTGATTAATATTTAAAGATAGGGATGTATTTATATTTAAAAATATTAAATTTTATAACTAGTTAAATTTATGAAGACACTATAAAATGAGGGCATAAAAATATTTTAAATCTTTATTCCACAACCAAGATGTAGGCACTCATTAGTTGTATGATAGTGTCAACCTACTCGACAATTTAGCATATTCTTTGTTTCCTCTCAAACTTTGTGGGAATTGATGCAGTTTATCAATAGATGATCAATGCCAAATGGTTTCATTACCCTATTTACACAAAGTACAATGCCTTGGAACTAATCTACATCATTTTTGGAGAACCTACCAAGTTAGTTATTTGTTTCCAAGTATAATCCCCATATATACTTCGGATTTGAGTGGCGATTTTAATATCCATTATGCCTCTCACCACCATTCCCTCCATCTTGTAAGGTTTGTACTACCAAGGCCTTGTATATCATTTTGGAAGTGTGTTCCCCTTGACATAGATTTCCGAATAAACTAAAATACCCTCTTCCTACCCCAAACAATTGTGACAATTCTTAAGCTTATCTACAAGTCCATACCACTAACATGTTCTATTGATCTATTAATACCAATTCATCACCTGTCTTGAAACCTTATCGCCATATAGTGGTGGTTTTTGCGACCACTGTTGTATTTTGGATCAAAGTTCCATATTAAGTCGATATTTGATCGATGTAAAAATGTTGAAATCACCCTTTTCTATAATCTTGATTCTAGGAATTAATGTCATATTACAAAAATCAATTGCTCATAATAATTTTCATGATGCAATTTTAATATTGTGTGTGTGTGTGTGTGTACTCACTAAGAATTTTCCAATGGTGTATCATCTACCTAGATGGAGTTCACATGTGAAATCTATAATCCTAGGAAACTATGGATTTGGAGAATATAAACCATAATAGAAGCCAAGTTAATGTTGAAGATAAAATATGTAGAAGATATGTTTACATTACTTTTAATACTTTAAAGATACCAAAATAAATTGTCATTTAGATTTAATAAATTGGTATACTTCAACAATTAGGATATGTTAAGTAACATGTTGAAACTTAGATTAAACTACAAATCCGTGTCTTTGTTAAGGAATTTTTACAATTATTTTGCATGAAAATTTCATGCCTTTTGGATAGTCATTTCTACAAATACTTTGCACAAAAATTGCATATGCCAAATATTCAAAAGATTTCAGGAGTTTACTAATTGTCAAATTTAGAAAAATGATCAATATAGTACATATTAAGTGCACCTTTGGGTTTTCCATAATCTGACTTGAAATCCCTTTGAAAAATTGTAACTTTCACTCCACAAAACTAACAATCACATATGAGAATACATCCAGAAAAACATGAAATAATAAACCTATAACCAACAAATGAAGAGAATCTCAAATATAAAATAAACATTTGTTTAAAACTTAAAATTCTAATTATGCATGCAACACAAGTTACAAGATCATAATTAAATAATCCTCTCTATTTTATGTAAAATCTATTGCCCGAGGGTTTTTCTTACAATGAAAGTTGTATGAGTGAGTTCTTTTTCATTAAATTGAGGGTTGTGGAGGAAGTTGGGTGTAGATCAATATTTGGCAAAGATTTACAAGCATTTCCATTAAAAAGAGAGAGAATACCATAATAAGAGGGACACACCCTTATGGTGAGAAAAAATCCATTTTAGAAGGGAGACTACAAAGGAGGCCATGGAGAAAAAAATCTTATCAATTATTGTAGGGTTTCCGAAGCAGTGGAGTGAATCCCTTTGCAAAAAATGGAAAGTGGCATATGAATAAACCAATCCAATTTATTTTTAAATGTACCTTCCATAATACAAGAAATTGAAACTATAAATTTATTTCCATGAAACTTGATAATAAAAAAATAAATAAAGGAAGGAAGTTACAAAAACAAGACATAGTTTAGAGAAGTGGTTATCCTTTGGCTTAAAAAAAAAAAAGCCAAATGTGTTTAAACAATGAAAACTAAATCCAATAATGAAGTTCCATAACATAAATAAGAAAATCATTGGAGGAACCATTCTCTTCTTTAAGAGAAAATAACGGATTTAGAAACTATCCTTCCCAAGAAACCATTCTCTTCTTTAAGAGAAAATAACGGATTTAGAAACTATCCTCCACAAGAACCATTCTCTTCTTTAAGAGAAAATAAAAGACTACCTTTATTTGAGAAAAAAACATGGGCTATAATGAAGAAGAAAGGGAAAAAGTGTTAACATATAATGAAATAATCACATGATTTAGGCAATGAGATGGTTTTTTGTTGAGAAATAGAGTATTTTTTATTTGGAGAATTATCAAAGAGAGGATGATAACCAATGAATGAAGTGGATTAAAAAATTTCATTTGATTTAGATTTACTTTAGTATTATGGCATGGAAATGTATTAGATCATTTAAGTATGTATAAAGCACCATTTAAATATTTATAAGTTTTTCCATATAGTTTTTTAATAGAGTTTTACTATGGAGAGAAAATGTGAGGGGATCAAGAAGATGCATATGAATTCCCACTTCTTAGGGATATAACTTTCATGTACAAACTTGTTGATGTAATTGTAACTTCGGAAGACATTATTATGTATATTACTATTGTATATTGTTGTACCCTCATCAGAGATGTGTTTCCTTCCTTTCAATATGTCATCATTATGTATGGTCAATGAGGTAATCCCTTCATTGTAAGTCGAGCCAATAGTCCCCAGGATAAATAAAGGAAAATCTACTTTGTGTATTCCTAGGTAGGTCGGCCCCAAAGGTTACCTGGTCGATGTAATGTCCCAAATTTGGCATTGGGTCACAATGGCCAAATCACATTTTCCATATTCATGAAAGTTGTCAAATGGATGCTAAAAGTCAAATAATTGCCAAGGAGGAAAATCACTAGTTTCCTAGGTTGGGGGTGGAACCTTTGAGATTTGGAATAAGGGGGATAATAAATGATGTTTAGACATTATAAGGGGATAAATATTTAATAATTTATATTATTAAATAAATACAAGAGAAAATGGAAGTGGCAATAGAGCATGAAGACACATGGAGACTATGGGGCCGACACTAGCTAGAAATCCTATGTTAAATGGTATCTTTCTCTTGCAAATTTGAATATATGGGAAGTCTAATGTTTTTTTATGGATTATAATGTTAATATAATTGTCCATATACTTCATAGGTATAATTTGGGATGAATTGTAACTTACATGGGAGAGGAAGAGCCAAATGAGATTTTCATGAACACTTGGCTAGATTACCCTTACATTTATGACAGCTATGACACCAATGATGGAGATTCTATGACAGTTATGACCCAAGTCAGATATAAAGGCTGACATACTGACATAATGACATTTCAGGCTTGAATAGAGCATCTTGGAGGTCGAAATTGGGAGTTGGAGAAGGCCAAGAGGATCCTACTCAAATTTGGGAGAAGAGGGAAGGTGAAGAGAGAGGCCACATGGCATAGCATGAGAAACCACACCAATTCAACTTAGATTTGGTTTATGGATGGATTTGGAACCTTATAATACCAATAATTTTTATAAAATATAGGGATCAGCCATGAGAAGAATCTTTTGCTCATTTGTGAAATTGTCATTTGTGAATTGTGAGAGCGAGTGGATGACTAGTTTTCTTGCTTAAGCCAATTTCGAGGGTGAAAGATTCCCATCCTAGTGGGTGTTTGGAAAGGCCACTCAGATATTTCATGGAGATTTAATGGATTTTTATTTTCAGGTTTAAGCTATAGGAAAGAATGTGGATTCTTCTATTGCAGCACTCTCTCTCAACTATTTCCAGTTTTTACACCATATTCATGCCAATGGAGGGATTGCGTTTTGGGTGAGCTATTGATCTCTTTGGGGAATATTATAATGATAATTATATTATGTTTTGATTTATATTCTCTGTATTTAATTTTTATAATACTCTCAGGTCGAAATACCCAAAAGAATTCATGTAAAAATGTTGAACAATGAAGAAATAGTGTCATTTTCCCACTATCTTGTTGTGAACCATTGTAATGCTGATGATTTCGAATTGGGAGAGAATTTAATTGTCAATTTATGATTGGAATCAGTTAAATATTATCTCTTATTTATTTTCAGAAATTTTCAAGTCGAAATTCCCAAGAGTTGTATGTCAAAATGACTTTTAATGAGAAAACATGACCATTTCCACTCTATTTTGATATATGCCATGGTAATGCTTATTATTTCGAATGGAGGAATGTATATATAATAAATGTATGATTTATGGAATGTAATTAATGTTTATTTCAATATTAATATTTATTAATTAAGCATTGGAAGCCATTTTACTCATTTTTATTGCATTGGGAGAAGATTTGGTGCATTTTCCCCAAGGGTCAAAATTGTGACTTGGGAGTTGTTTTGGAAAGGGTCATAACAGCCTGTATAAACTGAAACATGATGCATATGAGACTTTGAAAATGTCCCTTACACATACCCAGCCTCTTTTCATAAATTCAAGTTACTTTGGGATCATTTGTGAATCCATTTCCGACAATTACCCGGGGGGAATTGGAGCCCCAGTTTGCTAGTAAAGAATCCTACTTTGAATAGAACATTAAACAATTTTTTAGATGTAATTGGGAGGTAAAAAAAACATACATGAGAATTATATTTAAGTTATATTATCAGTCATGTAACTTCATAGAAAATTTGGAAGCATTTGGGTCAATTTGGAGGTCTAGACATCAAAACTAGTCAAGAGCCAAAATTGACAAAAAATTGAAAAATTGGGCATTTTAACAAAATTCCAAAAAATGGACATTACCGTGGTATAAGAGCATGGTATTGGAACCTATTTAAGTTATGGATGGTATATATGAATTGAAGAAATTCATTAATCCATGTGGTGCTGATATGTCCAGGCAGGTTAATCAAGCATTCAAATTGGCACTTAAAACTATTCATTGTGAAGACCTTAATGATTGGTTGAAGGAATTTATAAAAAATAATTCAAATAAGAACTCATTAAGGAATAATAATCAATGCAAAAGTAGGGAGGACACCAAGGAGCTACAAATTTCTGTGGGTGATGAAGAAGAAAATTCATTACATGAAGAGGATCGAAATTCACTCCCAAATGACTTTGAAAAAGATGAGGAAACATCACATGAGAAGGAAGAAGAGTACCTTGAAACTATTGAATATTATTCTGAAACAAATTCTACTATGGACATGGACCAAAGAGCATATACTGATGGATGCTTGAACTATGAAGGAGTACCTACTGATGGGTGCTCACATCTCTATGTTGGTGACATAGAGATCAATTTTGAAAGTGTTTCTGCAGTCCAAACTTCCATTAAACCTAAAAATGAATACCTTGTAGCAGTTGAAGAATAAATAAGATCAACTTCCCCATCACCACTTGAGCTTCATGAAGTTGGTCCAAGCAAGAAGGAAGAAGATGAGGATGCTAATTTGCAAGAGCCTCATTTTCTTGAAGGGCCCTTAAAGATGAATGAAAAGAAGATCCAAGAGGCCCTTAGCATACTCCATGACACTCAAGAATTGGTATCAAATTCTTATTGGAGAGCTACTTCCTTGGAGGAGCCATCCTTCCTTGAAGACATGGAGAAGATCCAAAGAGCAATGTGCAACATCAAAGGTAATTTCATGTCTTTGATTTTTGATAGAAAAAATGTCATTGAGCTTAGTGAATGTTTACATGAATCCTACTTGAAGAATAATGAAGTTATTCATTAGCTCACAATTCAAAATGAGAAACTTCTTGAAAAGTTGCAAGACACTTGTTTTTCCTCCTATGTTTCAGATTGTCAAATGGTATATTGTTTGGAGGATTCTCATGACATGGTGGATCATGAGAAATCTGGAAATTTGAATGTACTTGATGTATTTGAAGATGTGCTTGTAGAGATCCAAACACTTTATGTGGTTGAAGAGGAACTTGAATTGTCTCTTGATGAAGGGTATGCAATTTTTAAAGAAGAACATGATTCCTCTACATTGGAACCAATCTATGACAAAGGTTTCACACTTGAAGGAGCTGCATAATCCTACCCCTATGGATCCTTCACATTATGACAATTTTTCACTTAATGATCATTTGGGTTAGTTGGTTCTTTCTCCTACATCCTACACTTCTAAATTTTGCAGCAGTCATCCTAATGAAGTATGGGTGAAAGGTTTCTTTTTGATGGTGCCACATGAAGAGCATGGACATTCTATTTCTCCTTTTGATGATGTAATTATTAGAGAACCATATTATTTAAATTTGCATAAGAATTCTTGTTTACATTATGATTATACACATCTACATGGGTGCACCTATGATGTTCACTTGAGTCACTTGGAGACTCATGATTTTCCTTGCTCCTTGCCTAGTCTATTTGATGTTGGAGGAACTTCATCACACACTTGGGTGAAGAGATATGTGATTGAATAACATTCTTATTGGAAGAAAAATCCTTTGTTATTTCATGATGATATACATATTCATGGGTGTATTGATGAGACTTCTTTGATCCACTTGAAGTCTTCATGTTTTCTTTGCTCATTATTTGGTTCAGATTTTGGTGGAGGTTCTTCATTCACTCCTTGGATTATATTGATTATATAATCCAAGAACACATGGCTGATTATATTGATATAAATTATATATATTTGGAGCATAATAGTGGGACATGGGATCCTCACCTATGTCATTGGAGCATATTTGATTGGTGACTTGAAGCTTGTATGCACTTGGAAAATGGTAGTCTACTCATTGGGAGGTATAAGTACTTTCATGATTTATTGGTGGGGAACCTCCTTGATGTACATTCTTATTATGTTTTTATATACTTTGATGATATATATTATGCACTCATGATGTTTGGAATAATGCATACAATAAAATGGGATCTAGGAATTCTCTTTTCAAATGGTATGGGTTGGAGAGCACTATTAATTATTGGAGTGCAATGCAAGAAATGGGACCTTGGTATAGTTTTTAGTTCGATTGATTTCAAATTCTTTGGGAAACAAGCAGTACGGGAGATGGATTCCCCACTTAATAAGGTGATGTTAATCAGATTAGTGCAGCAGCAAGCATGGTGGTTCGTCTCTGAAATTTTCATGGAATCTCAAAGACTCAAAGTGGGAAGCTTAGTGGCAACTTCAAAGAATCATACAGAAAGTAGGTTCTTCAACAACCATGTTTGAAATTGCTTCAAGACAAGCAATATTGGGAAGGGAGGATTTGTAATGTCCCAAATTTGGCATTGGGTCACAATGGCCAAATCACATTTTCCATATTCATGAAAGTTGTCAAATGGATGCTAAAAGTCAAATAATTGCCAAGGAGGAAAATCACTAGTTTCCTAGGTTGGGGGTGGAACCTTTGAGATTTGGAATAAGGGGGATAATAAATGATGTTTAGAAATTATAAGGGGATAAATATTTAATAATTTATTTTATTAAATAAATACAATATAAAATGGAAGTGGCAATAGAGCATGAAGACACATGGAGACTATGGGGCCCACACTAGCTAGAATTCCTATGTTAAATGGTATCTTTCTCTTGCAAATTTGAATATATGGGAAGTCTAATGTTTTTTTATGGATTATAATGTTAATATACTTGTCCATATACTTCATAGGTCTATTTTTGGATGAATTGTAACTTACATGGGAGAGGAAGAGCCAAATGGGAGTTTCATGGACACTTGGCTAGATTCCCCTTACATTTATGACAGCTATGACACCAATGATGGAAATTATATGATAGTTATGACCCAATTCAGATATGAATGCTGAAATACTGACATACTTACATGTAATTCCTGAATAGAGAATATTGGAGGTCAAAATTGGGAGTTGGAGAAGGCCAAGAGGCTCCTACTCAAATTTGGGAGAAGAGGGAAGGTGAAGAGAGAGGCCACATGGCATAGCATGAGCAGCCACACCAATTCGAATTGGCTTTGGTTCATGGATAGATTTGGAACCTTAGAATATCAATAATGTTTATAAAATACAGGTATCATCCATGAGAGTAAGCTTTTTCTCATTTGTGAAATTGTCAATTGTCAATTGTGAGAGCTAGTGGATGACTAGTTTTCTTGCTCAAGCCAATTTTGAGGGTGAAAGATTCCCATCCTAGTTGGTGTTTGGAAAGGCCACTCAGGTATTTAATGGATATTTAATGGAGTATTATTTGTAGGTTTAATCTATAGGAAAGAATGTGGATTCTTCTATTGCAGCACTCTCTCTCAACTATTTCAAGTTTTCACACCATATTCATGCCAATGGAGGGATTGCGCTTTGGATGAGCTATTGATCTCTTTGGAGAAGATTATAATGCTCATTATATTATTTTCTGATGTATATTATCTATATTTCATGTTTAGAATACTCTCAGGTCTAAATACCCAAAATAATTCATGTAACAATGTTGAACAATGAAGAAATAGTGCCATTTCCCCACTATCTTGTTGTGAACCATTGTAATGCTGATGATTTTGAATTGGGAGAGAATTTAATTGTAAATTTATGATTGGAATCAGTTAAATATTTTATTTTATTCATTCTCAGAAATTTTCAAGTCAAAATTCCTGAGATTTGTATGTCAAAATGACTTTTAATGAGCAAACAATGACCATTTCCACTCTATTTTGATATATGCCATGGTAATGCTTATTATTTCGAATGGAAGAATGTATCTCTAATAAATGTATGATGTATGGAATTTAATTAATGTTTATTTCAAGTCTCATGTTCATTACTTAAGCATTGGAAGCCGTTTTACTCATTTTTATTGCATTGGGAGAAGATTTGGTGCATTTTCCCCAAGGGTCGAAATTGTGACTTGGGAGTTGTTTTGGAAAAGGTCATAAAAGCCTGTATAAATTGAACCATGATGCATATGAGACTTTGAAAATGTCCCTTACACATACCCAAACTCTGTTCAGAAATTCAAGTGACTTTGGGATCATTTGTGAAGCCATTTCCGACAATTACCTGGGGGGAATTGGAGCCCCAATTTACTAATAAAGAATCCTACTTTGAATAGAACATTAAAAAAGTTTGTAGATGTAATTGGGAGTTAAAAAAAACATACATGAGAATTATATTTAATTTATATTATCAGTCATGTACCTTCAGAGAAAATTTGGAAGCATTTGGGTTAATTTGGAGGTCTAGACATCAAAACTAGTCAAGAGCCAAAATTGAGAAAAAAATGGAAAAATGGGCATTTTAAAAAAATTACAAAAAAGGGACATTACAGTAGACCTAGTTAGTTGAGTTAGTTACTCAATGAAAGAATATAAGTAGGGAGGTTCCATCCTCATTTGTCACACACACTCATACACTCTCATGTGCGCATTAAGAGAGAAAGGACAATGAGGATGAAGAGAGATAGAGAGATGTAGAAGACATATTGTTCTTGGGTTATTTCATCTTGGGATATTGTATTTATGACATAAATATTCTGAGGAATTTTGTGGTGTTTTATCCTTTATGGTTTTCTCGATGAAAATATTTGTGCCTTATGTATCTTTGATTTATTGTTGTACTTGTTATTATTTTAGATAAATATCATAATCAAGTAAATAAGATTATAAAAAATAACATGGTATCAAAGCCACTCTAAAAGATGGCACTGTGCAGCAAAAATAATTCTACAATGGCATCTACTGAAGATGAGGGTTTCATGCCTAAAAAACCTAGAAGGTAAAATCTAGTCATCTTGGGACTTTCACTGTAACTCGATATTTGAGAAGGCTCCAGAGATGAAAATTTTATAGGCTTAGTATGAAATATTTTTGTACATTGTGTATAAGTTTAAACCACATATTCTCTATAATATAGGATATATGATTCCTCCAAATCAAGGTTCCAACCTACTACAACATACAGTCATAAACAGGTGACCTAGGTCGAATTGCTATATCTCATGCTAGGAATGTCCAAATCAAATTTTGTAAGATGTTGCAAATAGGGCACATAATATAGTTTATTTGGTTTGATTTTTAGAACCTGAATGTTAAACAGTGGCATGCGGTAGTATGTACAAGTTCACTATTATGAACATTTATCAAAACAATCACCTTGGGAAACGTATCATAAGTACCAGTTGGTGAATCCAATTCTACTATAACCTGTGGGGTTGGAAATGATACAAAACCGGATACCTTAGGATGAATTTAAAATATTGAGGAGTAGAAACTTCGAATATACAACAGAAACATGATCATGCAATTATGCAGAAGAAATTGAAGAGACTAAGACTTCCTGTTCTGGGAACTTACCTCCACCGATCAGTTGAAAAAGGAAGACAATAAAACTATCCATAGGAGGGTGCATATTTCTATGGAAGATTTTTCTCATTATGTGTAATTTCAATATTTTACTAAGGTACACTGCGGGACACTATGGGAAGAATATAGGGAAGCAAGTTTCAGAGGCTTCCCACCATAGTTTTTAGAAAAAAGAGTACATTGGACAACTTACCTTGAAGAGGTGCATCTTCCTGTCCAATCAGAAGTTTTGAAAATTAGTGTTTCTCTTAAAACCCTAGATCATCTAACTATGGAACCAACCTAGACACCTCAAATTGGTAAGATCTAAATCTTTATTATTTCCATTTGAGGTTCTCATTTCAAAATGACTCATCACACCTAGCTTGATGATAATCTTGGGGAACCTGACTGTTATTTTTTATTAGATCTTATTAATTTAGTTAGGATCTTTATCTAAGAGAATAACAAGTACATCAATATGCATAATATAGAACATATAAACAAGACACAAAGATTTTCACTGGGGAAACCATAAAGGAGAAAACCACACAAACTTCCTCATAATAGTATAGTCACAAAGACTGTGTCATAAGATGATCAAACCCAGTTAAAACAAGTCTCAAGCAGTTATATATCTCTCCTCCTAGTCTCTCTCTCTCTCATGCAAACGTGAGTGAGTGTGAGGTGTGTATAAATGAGGGAGGGAGCCTCCCTATTTATACTAATCAAATGATTGACCTATTACATGACTGAAGCTGACCTCTTACCCTAACAGGGCCGAATTATCCTAGAGAATCCAAAAATATATTACATGATGTTTCACTAGGAACTATTTCCCTCACTTACAACGTAGTTTGTACCTCAAGGTCTATACACAATAATGACATCCTGAAAGGAGGTAAACACATATCTGATGGGGGTACAACAACATACAATGATAATATACATCAAAATATCTTCTAAAGTTACAAATACATCAATACTCCCTCTTAACTAGGAAGGAATTCTCTCTCTTCCACAACCATCAACACATCCGGTCCACTCATCATCACGAAGTCATCATCATAGTTGCTACCACCATCATCTTATTATCGATCATCGAAAGGTACTATATGTCATTGAAAGTTTCTACATAGCCAACCCTTTTTCATGTTGGTTGTAGTCCTAGTCCTTATCCAGGCATGCATCACATCTGCTATCAAGCCATTGTGTAGGAACAATCCACCTTCTTTACATTTCCACGACAATAACCTGTGTCTCCTACCTTTATCTTGTCGTATCTAGATCATTTATTTTGTCCTGCACAAAACAAAATAAAACACAAAGAGAACATACTAGGTGCAGACCACCTGCGTTCTATCACCATAGTAGTATGCCAGGATATTTCATGTCATTAATACAACATGTAACATCCACTATGCAATAATATCCTAGGAGCACACCAAATGCATTATGCCTCTACACAATCAACCTACATTCTACCCGCATAGAACAACTTCCTAGGTGCACCTCAATTTCTTTGTGATCTTATCATATCCAACATGGGAACACACACATATATAGATATATGTGTAAGGACTTATTATGACCGAACAACTTGCTGCACCAGGGATTTTACGTTCCAAGTCAACCTCAAGGACTTATTACATTTGAACAACCTGGGTCCTGGATATTTTTTTTAAACAATGTTCAGGGCGTATTACATCCGAGTAACCGACGTACCATGCCAGGGATTCTTTTTACACTAGGACAAACCATGGGACTTATTAAATTCGAATAACTTGTGTACCACACCATCATGTGGAGAACCTCATGCACTAGACAATGAGAATGCGCGATATAACAAAAATATTGGAGCACAAAAGAGATTTTATTGATTGTAGGCCACTTCGAGGGGACAAACTCCTTTGAGAAATATCAATACAAAACAACTCTTCAACGCTTTCATTATCCTCAACACATACTTATATACTAAGTCTAATATAAACAACTATTACTCCCCATGAATGTGGGATAATGCAACATATTAACTAGATGACTTAACAACTATTACTTACTCCCCATGAATGTGGGATAATACAACATACGAATGGGACGACTTACAAAGCATATGCATCTGACAAAATATACTAACAAAATAAAGAGGGGGTTGACACGGGTTCTTAACATCCCCTCCCTCTTAGAAAAATATTTTTCCTCAAAGCTTTAGATGTGGAAACTGCTGCTGAATCTGAAGGAGCGGTTCCCATGGAGCATCCTCTGGTTGCATGCCATGCCACTGAATTAAGACCTCTGTTATGGCCCGAGAATGAAGCTAATGAGTGCACTTATTGAGGATGGCCTCCAGTTCCAAAATGATGGATCCTTCCGTATCCAGCTTTGGTAAAACAATTTGTACTCTATTGTTGGTGCCAATCACTTTCTTGAGACAAGAGACATGAAAGAATGGGTGAATGCGAGAAGAAGGAGGAAGTTCCAATTTATAAGCAACAGACCCAATCTTCTGAAGAAATTTATATGGCCCATAGAACTTTGGAGCCATCTTTTGATGCCCTTTGATTTTCATGGAGGATTGCTTGTAAGGCTGCAGAAGAAGAAAAACCATATCACCAACTTGAAAGGTGCATTGATAACGGTGTTGATCGGCTTGCTGCTTCATGCGATTTCTTTCCATGTAAATATTCTCTTGCAGAATGTGGAGAATCTGATCATGGTATCAAAGAGCCAAGTCAACTTCCTGAACTGGTGAACTATGGGGGTGTATGGAAGGAGCACAGCGGGTGGCTTCCCATAAACAAATTCATATGGAGTCATTTTACATGTAGTATGGTAGGAGGTATTGTACCACCATTCAACGAGAGGGAGCCGCTTTTCCCATTGATGTTGTTGTTCAGAGGTGAAACAATGAAGATAAGTTTCAAAGCATTTGTTAGTGACTTCAGTTTGACCATCTGTTTGTGGGTGATATCCTGAACTCATTTTTCAGTTTGGTGCTAGTTAGGTGAAAGAGTTCACTACAAAAATGACCTGTGAAAGGTACACCGCAGTCCGAGACAATGGAAGAAGGGATGCTATGAAGACAAAATATCTAGACATGAAAATTTGTGCGACTGAGGAGGTAGTATATGGATGACTGAGAGAACAAAAATGACTATATTTGGAGAGTCAATCAACCACAAAAAATATTACGGTATTCCCTCCATATTTAGGGAGCCCGTCGATGAAATCCATCGAAATATATATCCAAATCCTTGTAGGGATGGGAAAGGGTTCAAGCAAGCCGAGGAGGAGTGTAGTTTCACCCTTGTGATGCTGGAAGGTATCACATTCAGCAACCATATGTTGAATTTCTTGTTTCATTCCCTTCCAAAATAAGTTACATCGTGCCCGCTCATGCATTTTGAGGAACCTAGAGTGCCCTGTTGGACACCGTTTTGATCTCTTTTTGCCACTTAGATATCTTTCATTTCCCTTCATAAAACCTCCATATTGATTAGAAAAGCTTTAAATTTCACCCATGAACCTTGGTTAAGAGTTATAATGTCATTACTTTCTAATAAATTGAGTTTTGAGACTTTTTAAGCATTTTAACTAAGATTTTTATTCAGATTACGGGATGTTCTAACTTCCCGTATTATCTCCAAAGTTGAGCATTTGCAGGACAGCTAGGCAGGAACTGGAATATAGAGAAAAGATCCTCAGTGTCCAAGGATGATGAACATTCAACGGATAGGTGATGTGGCCTTTACAGATGTCAAGTCAACCTCAGTAAAAAGGCGGCCACCTGTGCTCCCGTTCAACACAAAAGAAGGGGCGGTTTTGATTTTGTTGAGTTTCACGATTCTGATGAGGATCTCGATGGCTATGCTCATTAATTAGTTTACAGGATTATAGCATTTCCAGTTTTATTTCGAATTTGTATAAGTACTTCACAAAACAATGAAGAACCATCACGATTTTGGGAAGAACGCATCTTGCTTCTGAACTGCGTGGTTTTGCTGTGTAATTGATTTATGGTGAATACATTTAGAGTTTCAGTTCTGTAAATATTCAATTAGTGTGTGAATGAGGCACTGGAGGGCCCCCATTGTTGAGTTCACGCATTCTTTTACTTGCCAGTGTAGCGATTTGGGTGATTGCAGCGATTTCATTTGATGCAAAGTATTTAAATCATGCCATTGGTATGTGTTAATCCCTGTAGTTTTTAGTTTATTATTGCAGAACGAATTCAACTAGTTTTAAATCAATTTTATTACAGTTCTGTTCTCTCATTTAATGGTTTAAGCTACGATTTCAATGTGCTGCACATTACTTACATTTACATGAGCTCTGTCATTTATTTTAAATATTAAAAGAATGGTTTAGACTGTGATTTTACTATGCTATACATTGCTTCTCATTTAAAAGATAAAGTGTTAGAACAATTATAAATTACGAACACTGTCCTGTAAGGGAATTTAATGGTTAATTGTTCATTCAGTGCTGGAGTATTGAGCAGAACTTTGTAGTCTGTATCCTAGGGTTAGAGTTATTGTTTAATTGCTTTTTATCTCAGTTCTTTCACCAATAGACTGCTTTCATAACTAGAATGTTGTGTACTTGAAAATAAACAAATGAAGTTAACCCTGTAAAAGGATTTTTGTATCTTTAAGTTGCAGTATTGTTCATATGATAGTAGATTCAATTCACAAATAATTAAATTATCCAAACGAGTCTAGCTCTAGGTCCTAAAACTTGGACATGCCTCTAAGCTTAATGACCCAGATTGATATAAATTTAAGGTCTGATTTGCTTCAGTAGATCAGAGCCCAACATTTTGGTGCCGTTGCCAGGGAGGCATTGTAGAAGCAGGCTTAGGAACTTTAGTTTTCTGATAAAAACAAAAATTTTCAAACAAAAACACATAATAGGTTTTACTTTTATGTCAAGACTAAGAGACGAGAAAGGAAGATATATTAAAAACCCCCCAAAAACAGAAGTAACAGGAGCTTCTCTTCCAAAAGGATTCATCTCAATAGAGGGTACTTCTAAAATGGCTGAGGAAGAAACAACAAAAGGACCAACTGCAGAACAGAGAAGGGAATATGATAGGATGCTGGAAATAGAAAACAAACGCAGACAAGAGAGAAGAGAAGAAGAAAGATGACATGAAAGAGAAGAAGAGAGGAGACATGACAGGGAAGAAGAAAGGAGACAAGAGAGGGATGAAAGAACTGAAGGAGATCAGGAAGCCACTTTTAAATTCCCCATCCTGGATACTAGTATTATCTTAGGGGAAGATGGAAAAATGAAGAACATTCCACCCTCTGTCTTACCAAACTTCTATGGCCTGACCTCTGAAGATCCTGACTCTTTCCTATTTGAGTTTGATATCTTGTGCCGAACTTATGGATACACTGATGACACCCATAAGCTTCGTCTTTTCCCTGCTACCCTTAAAGCAGCTTCCTTGAAATGGTTCATGGGCTTAGGAGAGCATTCTATTACCAGCTGGGATGAGATGAGGAAGATCTTTCTTCGCAAATATCAGGCCTACTGCAGATCAAAGGATCTCAAAGATGACATCTTTGGAATGACTCAACAGGAAGATGAGAGCTTGGAGGAGTATTTGGAGAGGTTCTCATACAACTTACAGAAATCTAAATACAATTCTCTGACACCAGAGATGATTAGAACAATATTTCTGAAAGGAATAAGAGAAGAGTACTTAGATATTTTAAATGTTATGGGCAAAGGTGACATTTCTTACCTTCCTTTTGATGAGATACAAGATTTATGTCAGAAATATTCGAGAGGGAAGGCTAGGACTGGAAAAAGGGACATCATTACCAAAGTAAACAAGTCTATAAACAGTGGTATTTCTAGGGCTGAGCTTGGAAATCTGCTAGAAGATTTCAAGACTGATTTATTGAGCACATTAGGTACATAGGTCAAAGTAGAAAAAACCAAGAAGAGACAAGAACAACAGGACCAACAAGATCAAGCCTTGTCTATCTTTTGTCCTAAGTGTAGAAAGAAACATGCACTTAAAGAATGTCCTTTAAATGCTGTTGAAATTTGTGGCTTATGTACTTTTAATCATAAAACTGATGACTGCCCTAGATTGAAAGAGTTGCAGGAAGCTCGAATGGAGGAGAATCAAAGCATGGAGTCTCTCTACTTTATGGGACAACGAAGACCTTGGAAGCCATGATATTCAGGTATGTCTCAAGACCCTATGCAGCAATTTCATACAAATTATCAAACTCCTATTCAGAATTCATGGAGTGCACCCATGCCTTGGCAAACTTGGTCTCCTCCATTAGCCCAATCTACTCCAAATTGGAGAGGTTATGCCCATGGTAACCAGACATACCAGCAAGCTTATTTGCAGCCCTATCAACAACCTTCAGCCTATCCCCAATATCAGCAGCATCAAGTCCAAACCCCATCTTTCCAAGTTCCATCTTTTCAACAACCCAACATGGCTCCTCAATTGGGTCCACCACCTCAACAGCTTCAATTTCCATCCAATCAGCCTCCACCTCGGCCTACCCAATTGCCAGCTCAGCCAATTCCAAATCCAAATAATAAAACAGACAGACCCATGTATAATGTTGATGATGGAATGGCACTTCCCTATTCAGTTCTTCCACTGCAAAATATCAATTTAAGATCTGGGAAAACCTTACAAAAAGAATCTCCTATTATCTTAGAAGAACAAACAGAAAATGAAAAAAATCCAAAAAAATTAAATACAGAAAAATATCAATCAAAAAATCAGAATAAAAAATGAAAAACATTAGTATCATATGAACCTCCTTTCCCAGAAAGGTTGGTGAAATAAAAACCTTCAATTTCCTTACCTGATTTTGATGTTTTGAATGAGTTAACAAATGTATATGTCAAAATTCCTTTACTGCAAGCTATAAAGGATATTCCAATTTACACTAAAGCAGTTAAGGAATTATGTCTTAATAAAAGGAAGAAGGATCCATCAAAAATTCATGTGGTAGGCAATCTAGCAGGACTAATGTCTAACACTATTTTCATTGAAAAGTATGTAGATCCTGGGATTCCAATGGTTACAATCACTATTAATAATTTTTCAATTCCAAAAACATTGATCGATTTGGGTGTTGCCATTAATGTTATGACACTTGAGACAATGGAATACCTTCATTTGAAAAATCTCAGACCAACCACAACAGTCTTGGAATTAGCTGATAGGTCTAAAATTATACTTGAAGGGGTTTTAGAAGATATTACTGTTTATTTAGACTCCTGGGAATATCTTGTTGATTTTATAGTGCTTCAACCAAAATCTAACATAGGAGGTCACCCTTTGATTCTTGGCAGACCATGGCTGGCAACAGCAGATGCCTTCATAGGGTGTAGGTCAGGTAGCATGCTTATTTCACATGGGACAGAAAGAAAACAAATTACACTTTACCCTTCTGCCCAAAGACCTTCTACATTAGATCAGCTGTCATGGATTAATGAGACTAAGGAACAAGAAGAAGAAGTAATTCAACCTATCCTGAGTATCAACCAGTTCTTTGACTTTCAGGAAGCAAACAATGAAGATTTGTTAGATTATTTTATAGCTGAACCTAATATTTCTGAAGAATTAAGAGACATGCAATATGCTGCAGCAAATCAAGTTTTGGGTTATAATTTTCAAGAAATTTGAACAGTACATTCTCTAGCATTGGCACTTCATGATATTCTCAATGTTCATTCAATCACAGATATTCAAAGTAAGACAATTGAAATCAGTCCAGGAAAAAGTTTGAATATAAGTGCACATCTTACTACATCACAAGAAGAACAATTGATTAATTTACTGAATACACATTCACATGCATTAGCTTGGGAGTACACTGATATGCCTGGTATTCATCATGAGACATGCACTCACCATATTTACACAGATGATAAGATCAGGCCTCTTAGACAACCCCAACGCAGAATGAACCCTATACTAAAAGAAATAGTCAAAGAAGAGCTACAAAAGTTGTTAAAAGTAGGGTTTATTTACCCCATTTCTGACAGCCAATGGGTTTCCCCCTTGGTTTTTGTTCCTAAAAAGAACGGTAAATGGCGCATATGTGTGGATTACAGGGAATTAAATAAGGCAACATTAAAAGACTACTTTCCATTTCCTTTCATTGATCAGGTGTTGGATACCCTAGATGGCAAAGAATACTTTTCATTTTTAGATGGTTTCAGTGGGTATAGTCAAACCAGTATTGCAACAGAAGACCAGGACAAAACCACCTTTACATGTCCCTGGGGCACATATGCCTACAAGGTTTTACCTTTTGGCTTATGTAACACCTCAGCTACCTTTCAGAGGGAAGTCTTGGCCATATTTGTAGACCTAATTCATGAGTGTGTGGAAATTTACATGGATGATTTTACTGTGTATGGAAGTACATTTGAGGATTCCTTGGCAAATATGGAGAAAATTTTAAAAAGGTGTGTTGACTCAAATCTTTCCCTCAATAATGAAAAATGTTTTATGATGATGACTGAAGGAATAGTTTTAGGACATCACATTTCTGCATCTGGTTTAAAAGTAGATCCTGATAAAATTCAAATTATTGACAATTTATCTGAACCAACAACTCAAACAGATGTCAGAAGCTTTTTAGGGTATGCAGGCTATTATCGTAGATGTATTGCAAATTTCAGTAAGATAGCTCTGCCATTGTTCAAATTGCTTTCCAAGGATGTGAATTTTAATTGGGATACTGATTGTCAATCTGCATTTCAGACACTTAAGGAAAATCTCTCAACTGCTCCCATTTTAAGAGGACCAAATTGGGCATTACCTTTTCATATTTCTACTGATGCCTCTGCTACTGCAATAGGGGCCTCATTGGGCCAGAAAGAACATACTTTGACTTATGCAATCTATTTTATAAGTAAAAATCTGACACCTGCAGAGTTAAACTATACAGTCACTGAAAAGGAAATGTTGGTGGTGATTCATGCTATAAATAAGTTCCGTCATTACATAACTGGTTATGAAATTTTTGTCCATACAGATCATTCAGCCTTACGATATTTAATGAACAAGTCTATCACTAATGGTCGGATTACTAGATGGTTGTTACTAATGCAGGAATTCAACATCACTGTTCTAGATCGACCGGGACGAGAAAATCAAGTAGCAGACTTCCTGTCTCATTTACACAATACTGGTGAGATTGTTCCTATTTCTGATAGTTTTCTTGATGAACACCTGTTTGCAATTTCTGTTATCACTCCTTGGTATGCTGACATTGCTAATTACTTATCATCAGGACAATTACCACCATCTATGACATCTAAAGAAAAGAAAAAGATAATTAAACAAAGTGCTAGGAATATATCGGTTAATGGTGACCTCTTTTACACAAGATATGACCTAATTATAAGAAGATGTGTACGACAGGATGAAATCTTAGATATTTTAAAGTCATGTCATGACGAACCGTGCGGTGTTCATTTTGCAGATAAAGGGACAGCATACAAGATACTCAATCTGGGGTATTATTGGCCTACTATTTTCAAAGATGCTAAGAGGTATGTTAGAAGTTGTGATACTTGTCAACGGATGGGACGGCCAGTCCGGTCTGATGAAATGCCACTCCATCCCCAAATCCTCATTGAACCATTTGAAAAGTGGGCCCTTGACTTCATTGGTCCAATTAATCCACCATCACAAGGGAAGAAGTATATTTTGGTCTGTACGGACTATGTTACTAAGTGGGTAGAGGCCAAGCCTTTACCGAGAGCCACGGAGCAGACTGTGGTAAACTTTCTTTTTGAGGAGATCTTTGTTCGATTTGGGGTACCTAGGGAAATTGTAATTGGTCAAGGTGCCCAGTTTACTTCCAAACTAGTGCAGGAGATAGCAGAAAAATACAAGATCAAGCACAGAAAGTCCACCCCTTACCATCCACAGGAAAATGGACAAGTGGAATCTACAAATAAAACCCTAGAAGGCATCATCACCAAAACTGTTCAGATGCATAGGAAGGATTGGTCAGCAAAGCTTACTGAAGATTTATGAGCATATCGGATCACTTGGAAAAATAGTACTGGTTTTTCTCCTTACCATCTTGTCTACGGTAAGCAAGTCCTCCTCCCTATAGAGTTTCAAATTCATACCTTCAAGTTAGCAGCAGATTTAGGCATGGATATTTCCGAGGCTCAGCAAGAAAGAATACTTCAGTTGAATCAGCTAGATGAGATGAGACAGGATGCCATAGAACACAATATTCTCATACAACAGCAGTGAGATCAATGGCATGACAAATTTATCAAAAATAAGCAATTTCACATTGGTGACTGGGAACTACTGTTTGACTCAAAGTTTAAATACTTCAAAGAAAAATTCACTACTCACTGGCTTGGTCCATATGAGATTCTTGAAGTCTATGATAATGGTTCAGTTAAACTCCAAACCATAGATGATGAAGCACATACATTTGTGGTCAATGGCCACCGGCTCAAGTTGTACAACAAACCTATCAACAAGGTAGATTTCATTCAACAAATTTCACAGCACAAGGAAATGCAAGTGCTGGATAGACACATCAGTGTTTCTCCTTCACCTGCTCCTAAGCTGCTCTGATACAGCAAGCAAATAAAAAAAAAGAAAAAAGAAAAAGAAAAACAAAATAAAAAAAACAAAACAATAAAAAATATATATAAATAAGAAAAAAGGAAGTTTAGTTGTGAAAACCAGTTTACTGGCACAATATAAACTTGAATTTTCTGTGGAAAACCAGGTTTGCCTGGCCATTGAAAATTCACAAAAATATTTTTTTCAAATTTCCTGTTCTTTTACATAGCTTTGTTTTCCAAATAATGATGATCTTGTTTGACTTGAGGACAAGTCAAAAGATAGGCCTATGAGGGGGATAAGCATTTTTATACTTCTTCAGAACCCTCCAAGTCTTTACTATATGCAGAGGATTGTGATTTTTCATATGTAGAGGGACCTGACTTCTAGTAAGGCAGAAGAGATCTACAGAAGGACCTAACTTTCAGTGAAGCTGAAGGAATCTGAGATAGTAGCAGACAAAAGACATCAGAAGGACAATCAAAATACAAACCAACTTTATCAGGCAGCAAGCTCATCACACAGGGATATCAAGCAAAGTCTGTAAGAATTTATAGTTTTATGTTTTAAAAAGTTTCAGAATTCTTTTTTTGTAAGTGATGACATATTACCAATTATTGTAAAGCTTGACTGCCTATTTTTTTCATTATTCTGATAAGTCTCTGCCAGTACTCTACTTACCTTCCATTAGTTTCTGCCAGTACTTCACTTACCTTCCATTAGTCTCTGCCAGCACTTCATCTTTCCACCCTAGAGGTCAAGATGGTTGTCAGGATCAAACCCAAGGAAAATTGTAAATGGCCAAAATATATACTACACTCTACAGGATACATACTGCATTCTATAGGCAGAGTTTTCTTCTTGGTTTAAAGACAAACAGGTTCTTCTTAGCAAAAAGTGAAATATTTTGACATAAAAGAATTCCAAAATTTCTTTTATATATATATTTAGTGCATTATGCATTAGGTAATTTGAGGAATAAAACAAGGTTATATATATATTCAGCACAATTTTTATAAAGGAAAAAGGTTTATTTTAAGAGAAAAAAAGTCCTTTTATTATAGCCTGTTTATTAAAAACATTGGGTATACAACGAGACTGAAGTATACATTACAGTTGGTGCATTAAACGATGGGCATATAAAAGATTATAAATCAAAACCTTACCTTTCATTTTCATGAGTAATTGAATGAAGAAGCACATTTTTGAAATGATGAAGGAAAACGTGGAATGATGCCCCACGACAACATGTAAGTAAAACTCGATTCCTGCATTATGTATTGGTAAAATTAGAGACCACGACTTGGTCATTTTCCTTGAGGCCGAGTTCAATTGTTGCCTCTACAAAAATCGAGTGCTGTGGAAGATAATTGACAGTGAGAAGGAAGTTATGAGTTATAGGAAGTGTGAATGCACAATTTACTGAAGAAATCGCATAGGAAGAGAGACAGTCAGTAAAAAGAAAGTGTGCAGACACCATTTGCTGAAGAAATTGCGCAGGAGGAAAGACAGTCAGTGTGAGGGGCGCCGTGAATGCTCCAATCACTATGGAAATCGTGCAGGAGGAAGTAAAAATAATCACACCAGAGAAGAGGTAAAGCTTAAAACCCTTTTCTTTGCTGAATACTCTGTTTAGACCAACAGAAATCCTACATTTTCAGAGTATTGTTGAGGAAATAGGAAGACAAAGGCAGAGTTAAAGGTTGAAAGGTTCCTGTTTTCAATTTAAATTCAAAATGTCATCTAGATTGGAACCAACAACATTTAATCCCAATGATATTCATGAGAGTTGCCTTGAGATTTTTGAAAATAAGCAGTGGGTAAATTTCTTTGAAAATTTTAATGGGCATAATGAGCAGGTTAGTCTAGTTTTTGCTGAAACCTTTGATGGAGAAAGAGTTAGAGTGGGGAACTTGCATTTTAGACTGTCAGAAGACATCCTAGCACAAGTTACTGGCCTACCACAGCAAGGGGAAAGGTTTTTCAAGACTAAACAGTTTAAAGAGAAAGCATGGATGCCATTTTTGTGTAGATCCAGAGCAGGGTCAATCAATTGGAAGAAAGGGATACCAAGAAGTTGGCTGGTTCATCCCTGGGATGAAATTGTTTATGTCATTCAAAAATTTATTACTTGTGAAGGCAGATTCAACATTGTTTACCTTTATCACATCAATCTGCTACAACATTTAAAAGGTGAATGTGAGATCTATATGCCCTATTTATTGCTACAGAGTTTGACTAAGATGGCTAAAGATGTCCAAAGGCGCCCAAAAGACAAGATGACAAGCCTTTTTCACTGTGTGCTTATTAAAATCATCATCCAGCATGAGCTACAAAATCAAAATTTGACATGGTCGGGATTTCTAGTTCATAATCAGTTTGAAGAACAGGAAGAATTGCTTGAAGAAGGTCTCAAAGAAGATGAATTGTTGATGATCACATACCCTGAGGCAACAAGCTCAAAACCGCCAAAGGGGAAGAAGAAAAAGAAAGAGGTATTGCTGATTACTGATGATGAAGACAACTCTGAGGCAGCAAGTTCAAAACAGCCTCAGAGAAGGATACAAACTAGAAGTGTGAAGAAGAAAGAAAAACAGTATCAAAAACAAGATCAAATATTCACCACCTACCAGAGAAAGCCAAGAAAGTATAAGCAAGATCAAAGCCAATCAGCATTAGAAGATGAGGAACATATGCAAGCCTTGGGGAGTCAAGAAGAAGATCCAGCAGCTGAATTAGGATAGGATATCCAAGACCCTGATGAGGTGATCAAGCAGGCAAAAAGGATCAACCTCTTCTTAGACCAGCAAGAGAAGGAAAAATAAAAGCAGTTAGGACAGGAATTACCTAAAAGTTCAGCTTCTGTTTTCTCAGAACAGCAAGCTATGGAAAGGGAAAAAGAAGATTCAGCCCAAGAGCATGAAGAATTTGGAATAGATACCAATTCTGAGCAACTTCCAATAAAAATGAAGAAAAAGAAGGCTTCTAAAAGCAATAAAGAGATTAAAAGATTAAAACTTGAAATAGAGGAACTTGAGCAAAAGAATGAGAAGCTAATAGAAGTCAACAGGAAGCTGAAGGTTCAGAGGACACGCATCACTAAACAAGAATACATATGGTATAAGCAAAGGAAGGTTTATAAGGCTAAGTATGAGAGACTGAAGGTCCTCTATGCATCTCGGGCTTCAACAGATGCATCATCACAGACAGAAGACTAGAAGCAAGATGATTAGCAGTAAAATTTTGGTTTTGAACAGGGTCAAACATTTTTGGCATAGGCACATGTAGCAGTTTCCTCTTGGGGGAGATGTTGGGCACCGTTTTGATCTCTTTTTGCCACTTAGATATCTTTCATGTCCCTTCATAAAACCTCCATATTGATTATAAAAGCTTTAAAGTTCACCCATGAACCTTGGGTAAGAGGTATAATGTCATTACTTTCTAATAAATTGAGTTTTGAGACTTTTTAAGAATTTTAACTAAGATTTTTATTCAGATTACGGGATGTTCTAACTTCCCGTATTATCTCCAAAGTTGAGCATTTGCAGGACAACTAGGTAGGAACTGGAAGATAGAGAAAAGATCCTCAGTGTCCAAGGATGGATGAACATTCAACGGATAGGCGATGTGGCCTTTACAGATGTCAAGTCAAGCTCAGTCAAAGGCGGCCACCTGTGCTCCCGTTCAACACAAAAGAAGGGGCGGTTTTGATTTTGTTGAGTTTCACGATTCTGATGAGGATCTCGATGGCTATGCTCATTAATTAGTTTACAGGATTATAGCATTTCCAGTTTTATTTCGAATTTGTATAAGTACTTCACAAAACAATGAAGAACCATCACGATTTTGGGAAGAATGCATCTTGCTTCTGAACTGCGTGGTTTTGCTGTGTAATTGATTTATGGTGAATACATTTAGAGTTTTAGTTCTGTAAATCTTCAATTAGTGTGTGAATGAGGCACTGGAGGGCCCCCATTGTTGAGTTCACGCATTCTTTTACTTGCCGGTGTAGCGATTTGGGTGATTGCAGCGATTTCATTTGATGCAAAGTATTTAAATCGTGCCATTGGTATGTGTTAATCCCTGTAGTTTTTAGTTTATTATTGCATAACGAATTCAGCTAGTTTTAAATCAATTTTATTACAGTTCTGTTCTCTCATTTAATGGTTTAAGCTACGATTTCAATGTGTTGCACATTACTTACATTTACATGAGCTCTGTCATTTATTTTAAATATTAAAAGAACGGTTTAGACTGTGATTTTACTATGCTATACATTGCTGCTCATTTAAAAGATAAAGTGTTAGAACAATTATAAATTACGAACACTGTCCTGTAAGGGAATTTAATGGTTAATTGTTCATTCAGCGCTGGAGTATTGAGCAGAACTTTGTAGTCTGTATCCTAGGGTTAGAGTTATTGTTTAATTGATTTTTATCTCGGTTCTTTCACCAATAGACTGCTTTCATAACTAGAATGCTGTGTACTTGAAAAGAAACAAATGAAGTTAACCCTGTAAAAGGATTTTTGTATCTTTAAGTTGCATTATTGTTCATCTGACAGTAGATTCAATTCACAGATAATTAAATTATCCAAACGAGTCTAGCTCTAGGTCCTAAAACTTGGACATGCCTCTAAGCTTACTGACCCGGATTGATATAAATTTAAGGTCTGATTTGCTTCAGTAGATCATATCCCAACATGCCCTGTAGATGGAGAAGCATGGATTTCATAGAAGACAGCCTAGTGAAGATCTGTGCTCTGGGGAAGCACCAAGCGACCCTTGTATCTCATAGAAGAACCATCCCAAGAGTAATGCGATACAAGAGAAGGATTACTGGCCAACTGTTGGATGATTTGAGATACGGAAGATTCATTAACATAGCCTTACTGAATAGATTGTAACCAATTTGGAATAGGAATAGAAAAATTTGAAAGATAAGCATGGTCATCAAATGTGCGGGAAAAAGCATCCACCACAAGATTGTCCTTACCCTTCTTGTAAGTGATCTCGTAGTCATGACCCATGAGTTTGATAACCTATTTTTGTTGTGTTGGGGATGAGACTCGATTTTATAGGAAATATTTCAGACTCTAGTGATCAGTCTTGATGCAAAAATGATTCCCTAAGAGGTATGGAGGCCACTTTTGTATGACATGCAAAATAGCCATCATTTCCTTCTCATATGTAGAGGCGGCTAAATTATTACCAGATAAGGATTTGCCAGTGAACGAAATGGGATGTTCATCTTGGAGGAGGATGACACCAAGTCCATTGTCACAAGCATCACTCTCAATAGTGAAGGGATTGGAAAAATCAGGCATAGCTGGAATAGGTGTGGTACACATAGCTTGTTTCAGTTTCTCAAATGCACACTCAGCAGTAGGTGTCCACGCAAAAGCATCCTTTTTTAGTAGAGTTGTAAATGGAGCAGAAATATTCCCATAGTCCTTGACAAACTTTTGGTAGTAGCTAGTAAGTTCCAAAAACCCACGAAGGCTCTTCAAGGTCTGAGGATGTGGCCAATTTTTCATGGCATCGATTTTGGTAGGATCGACACGAACCCCTTGTGCTGAAACAATATGCCCGAGATACTCTACTTCCTTCTGCCCAAAAACACATTTAGATTTTTTGGCATAGAGATGATGATCACAAAAAAGTTGCAGTACAAGATCCAGATGTTGGAGATGCTTAGCCCATGTTTTACTATAGATGAGGATATCATCAAAGAACACCAGAATGAAGTTTTGCAAGTAGGGCTGAAATATTTTATTCATCAATGCCTAAAACATGGAAGGGGAATTTGTGAGGCCAAATGACATGACCAAAAATTCATAATGGCCATCATGTGTGCAGAATGTTGTTTTAGGGATATTATCCACATGGACCCAAATTCGGTGATACCCAGAACAAAGATCCAACTTGGAGAAAAAATGAGCACCATGGAGCTCATCCAGAAGCTCATCAATAATGGGAATTGGAAACTTATCCTTGATTATGATGCGATTAAGTGCTCAAAAGTCGATGCAAAGGCACCATGACCCATATTTTTTCTAGATAAGAAGGATCAGTGAAGAGAAGGAACTAGTGCTAGGGAGAATAACACCTTGCTTCAGTAAGTCAGGAACAGGCATCTCAATTTATGTCTTGTGGTGAAATGGGTAGCGATAGGGCTTGATGTTGGGAGGGACACTTCCAGGAAGGAGCAGAATATGACGGTCCTCGGGTCGAGAAGGTGGCAATCCCACTGGCTTAGGAAACACGTCACATGCATATTGATCCAAAATTTGTTGGAGATCTAATGGAGTAGTTGAGACTGCTGAAGGTTGCATCTGAATGAAATGGAGCTGAGTGATGACACCATGTGAAATTTTCTTAAGAAGATTTTCCATTTGATGCGAAATGATGAGGCTGAGAGACCCTAGTTGTAAGCCCTGAAATGTGTGTTTGGTACCATTGATTGAAAAATGCATCCAAAGTTCAAGAAAATCCCATAAAATGGTCCAAGTGTGCGTAACCATTGAGCATCCAAACCCACATCACATCCGCCTAAGGGAAAGAAAAACATGTCAAAGCGCAAGTTATAATCCCCCATAGATATGCGCACATTATGACACTTCCCTTTGCAAGGTAAGGTGCCCCCATTGGAAATCATGACTTCAAAGCTGGAGCAAGGATGGATGAAACAATCATCATGTTTGGCGATCCTTGGGTCAATGAAGTTGTGAGTGCCACCAGAATCAATAAGTATTGTAAGAGGGATTTGTTTGAAGAACCCTCTAACCTACATGGTTTGTAGGGTGGTGACTCCGACTAAGGCATGGAGAGATATCTCTGGTTGGTCATCTGGAGCAGGAAGTTGTTGAATGTCACCATCATCATCTATTGGATCTTGAGCATCATAAAAAATTTCAGGTGCGGGAGGAGAATCCACATCCAAGAGATAGGACTTTTGCTCAACACATCTATGTCCCTGGGTGAATTTCTGGTCACAATTATAACAAAGCACTTTTTCCTGATGTTCCCGCATCTCTACTTGAGACAAATGCTTGATAGGAGTGGTTCTAGGAGTTGGCAGATTTTGGGTTCTTTGGGGAACCATAGGTTTGAATGGAACAAGAGTGGATTTGGAGCGTTGTTGAGCCCTGATCTTGTCCTCTGCTAGCTTAGCCAACCCTAAGGCTTCCATCACTATGTTGGGGAAAAACATTTTAACCTTAGATCATACGGAATCCTTCATACCACTGATAAAACAACTCAGGTAGAATGCATCAGGAAATCCCTCAGTGTGATTGGCTAGTTTCTCAAATTCTGTCTGATACTCCCACACAGTGCCAGTTTGGTGAAGTTTGGTGAGTGCTCCTGTGAAGTCATGAAAAGCACTAGGGACAAATTGATGCAAAAGGAGTTGGGAAAAATATGTCAAGTTTGGCTCTGCATGAGCCTTGATGTACCAATGGAACCATTGAAGTGCTTCATGTTCCAAATGAAAGGATGCAAGTGCTAATTTATTGGAATCAAAAGTGTTATGCAAATTGAAATATTGTTCTACCCTATAAATCCATCCAGTCGGATCATCACCATTGAAACGAGGAAAATCCAGCTTTGCCCCATGAAAGTTGCTAGATGACGAGAACCCAGTGTCTGCAGAAGACTCAGGTTGGAAGCAGTTGTTTATGGGTGAATGTTGAAGATGGAGGCCAAGAAATTTTTGATCTAGATCCTTGAGTTTGGACTTGATGGTAGTAATTTCTTCTTCCATTTGTTTATTTGCTCTGGTGCAGGTGACAACCATAAGCAGTTTTTTTTCCAGGTAATGGGTAGAAAAACAAAAATGGAGAGGGTTTTAGAAAAGGATATTTTTTATTTGGAAAAAATTAGGGGGGGGTAATTTGGGTTTTATGGGGTTTTAGACACTTTCTTAGGGACAAGAAGCAAAAAATGTGAATTTCAGAGGTGGGATGAAGGAATTAGAAAATTTGTAAGAGAGGGACAATGAAGCAGAAATGGAAAACGAACACCGTGGAAAAATTGGAAGGTGATTGGGTGAGAATCAAAGAAGTTATGAGAAACCCTAAAAATTGACAAATGTGGAATTTCGGCCTTCAGGAAGTGAAATTGGGGATAGGGTGGGTCCTCAATGAAGGAATATGTATAATGGTATTATGGGGGTTACAGTGAATTTTCAAGGGAAACAACACTAAGTCAAGGAAGTGTTGCAGCCGCAACCGTTCTCCCCAAATTTCTTAAAATTTTGGGCCCCTCCTCATGACTTAGCGCTGTTCTTAAATCGTAGGATCCTGGAACTTATTGGTTGGGTTTTAATTTCGAATGATTGTTCAGATTGATTTTCAGCCGGTTTCAAGGGTTGCCTGTGTTTGAATTTTGTGATTGATCGCAGATGTGAGTTTGGTTTACTAGCTAGTGATAAATCGGATCTTTTGTTCTTTGAGTCCGCGGTTTCGGAAGTAAAATTGGTTTTTAACCTTTGCTGATTTTCTTTCTTAAAATATTTCGAACAATTATTTTTTCTGTTAAATCGGGCATCACACTATGATTAATCGACTTTTTTTGTCCTCGTCCCTTCCGCCGTTGCGGCTCCCAAAGCAACTTAGCGTCCGAAGCATAAAGAGCTCCGACTGTCGATGCGTGCTGACCCTTTTCGTTGCGGACCCGTAGTTTTTCTCTTCTGACGTTGCGGCTGGGAAAGTCATTTGGCTTCCGATGTGGTTACCCTTCCGATTTCCAATTGGCAATTTTCCCGCCTTTCGGTCACTTGTCCGTAACCTATGTCTCTTCTGCCGTTGTGGCTAGGAAAGCCGTTTAGCCTCCGATGTTAATATCCTCCGATTGCTGATTTAAAGTCTTCCCACCTGCGGATTGGTATACCCTTCCGATGTTGGTATTTTGAGCCGCCGATGAGTTTCCCATTTTCCGCCGTTGGTGATGTTTGTCGATCCTGGAGGTGGTCGAGGTAGTGGTGTCGGTGTTGAACAAGTGGTTCACCTGGCCATTTCTTTTGGGTTGGCCATTTCAGTTGGTATAATGTGCTGCTTTGTTTTATAATGCGGTCCTGATGAATGATACACTCTATTGAATCACAAGTGGACTCAAAGGACGTCCTTAGACTACTGCGGCGCGAAGGCATAGCGAGGCAGTTTTAGGAAAGGTTGAACTGTAGCCATCAGTATCGCGAGAAAGACAAGCTAAGGAAAAGACAAATGGATGGCAACAAAGGCATAGCCCCAAAAGATCTATCTGTTACTAATCAGATCATGAACGCATACATAAAATAAGATGAGAAGATTAAGCGTTTTGAAGGAAGGGAAAAGTCACACGTTTGGGGGAAACCGAAACGATCTACTATTTTGTTTAAATACTTGAAAGTTAGAAGTTACAGGGGCTTTTTTCCATGGCAAACTTGTAAACCTTTTGCTTGTAAGAGGAACTATTTCATTTTACAAACCAGAAAGTGAAAATTTTACCTGTTGGAGAAAGCACTATGTGGAATGGATCAATGCGTTTAAATGAGCAATGTTGAATGTGAACTATTTCGTTTTCAGCTATGTCTCATTAGCTGTAAGAGTGTTCTAATTTCTTGAACCTATGTTCTTGTCTAAAGATTCTTCAGTATTTTTATGGTGTTCTTCCACTATGAGTAATGGGATGTTTTAATTGTTGATGAGCTATCTTGTCATGTATACTTCTACTTCTATTTATACGTTTGGTTATAAGAACAACTATCTGTGATTTTCCATAACACCTGAACAATATTGCATTACTCATTAATTAATCCAGCTCTCTAGAGATAGTTTAGTTAGTTTTATTTTATTACTGTTTGTATGATTTAGATGCTTGTGAGTTCTAAGACGAGAGGTAAGAACCTGCGCATCACATTGTGAATTCTCTTTGCATCTTTATCACTCTGCATTGTTAATTAGGCATGTGCATTTCATAATTTAAGTCAAAATACAAAAACTTGGTGGACCGGGCCGTAACCGGTAAAGCCCTTTGTTTTGTACTTGACCTACGGTAGACGAACCGCAAACCAGATGGATTCCCTACACCAAACAGTCCTGGGATAGTTGGGAACGTTGACTGGGGAGAATCCCTGACTGTTGTTGCCTGTGATTTTCTAGGCCTCAACAATTTTGGCACTAGAAGGAGGGCCTCCAGTGTATGGCTGGCCGAGGAAACCCATTTTCCTGAGATTATTCCACCAGTAATAGTTCTGAAAGCAGTGGACTTCATAATACAATTCCGGAAGAAAGGAATAGAGAACATATATATTCAGTTGGCAACGAAGTTGTTAATGACCTGAGAAGACACACCAGGGCATATGTAAAGAAGATTGGAGGATTTCCAATTATCCCTGAATTGCCCAAAAGAGAATATAAAAGGAAAGATCATCTTGTAGTAGAAGACTCAGTGCTGGTTGGAGACTGGGAAGAACTTGTAGAAATAGCCTTACAGGAAGTTGTGCTACCTTTGAATCAAGAAGGCCCAGATACCCCTCACAGTTCTCCTACCCATACTCCAGTTGGCTCACCTCCTCACTCTCCACCCAGACTCATGGCAGGTGTAAACGCAAATCAACCACCTAACCCACCTAATCCACCACCTGCTTGGAGAGCCAGATCACCGTTAAACCTGACACCTCCATTACACGACCTACCTCAAGCCTTTGACAAGATGTTGCCCAAGTTCAACCCAAATTAGAAAATATTAGTAGATGATCACCTACAAAGTTTTTACTTGGCAATTGAAGGATTAAGGGCCGGGGAGTATGAATATGTAGTCTGTAGACTGTTCCCGCATACCCTTAAAGGAGTTGCAGCATCATGGTACTTTGGATTTCCTGCTAATTCTATCCCTGATTGGGATACTTTCGAAAGAATTTTCTGAAGTAAGTATGCAACTCAGAAAACTCATGCAGCCCTCATGAAAGGGCTATGCGCCTTGAAGAAAGAAAGAAAGGAAAAGGTGCACAGTTTCACACAAAGGTTTGCAGCCTATCTCAAGAACTTTTCTGAAACAGATAAAACTTCAGACAAATTTCTGATTGAATATTATACTTCAGCTTTAGGCCCTGATTTGGCCATGTTTGCCAAAGGTAGGGCCAAGCCTACTTTGACGGAAACCTATGAAGAGGCAGAAGTAGTGGAAGCTGAAAGATAAATTATTGATGATTATCCAGAACCGTCGGGAGAGAAAGGTGCAGGAAGGAAATCCTTATTGTTTACGAAGCCTAAGGAAGAGAAATCGCCAGATTATGAAAATATGGCAAAAATGATGCAGAAGCTTTCCAACAAAATCATAGATTTGGAGAAAGAGAAGGAAACACAAAAGTTTTATAAGCCATATTATAAGAAAAGAGAGGATAACAATCAGTCTCAACCTCCTCCTCACAATACTACATCTATGAATTTAACAGAGGTAGGCATGGACAATTTTTGCACTTTCCACCAACAGCCACACTCTGAAAAGAATTGTCCTCAATGGATAAATTCGATGATGTTGGTCATGAATCAGCTGTTGGATTCTAGATTAACAGAAGATGGAGATGAAGAGAGAAAAGAGAATACTACGTCAACAAAGGAACAAGAAGAGGAAACCATGGTTTTGTGGGATTTTGTTTCGTTATTTGATGCTAAAGAGGAAAAGAATCAGGGCTACATGGACGTCATGGAAACCAATGTGGCAACAAGGATCCAAGGGCCAATTAAAGAAAATAGTCTCATTCTACCAAAGATCAAAAGGCTACAAAGAAATGTAAAGAAATTTCAAAATAAATCCTTAGCTGATAAGATTCCAGAATTCACTATTACCAGCCAAGATTTGAAGTAGAATAATACATTGGCTAGGCCAAAGGAAGGAAAGATGAATGTTGATAAACCTCATCCCATTGAGCAGCCGATGGATTATGACATCTTCGAGGATTTAAAGAAGGTAAAAGTGAATGTTCCACTATTCGAAATGTGTAAAGTGCCATAGCAAAAAGAAAGACTATTAAAAGCACTTGAAGCATTGGATGAGAATATTCCCACTGACAATCAACCTCAGGAAGAAGAAGAAATCGGAGAAACCAACATTGGAGGTAAGTCTAAGAGAAAACAACCACCTTTCCTCCTCATGTTTGAAATTTTCAATAATAACGTGCACAATTGTCTGGTAGACTCAGGGGCATCGGTTAATGTCATGCCAATATTTGTCTGTAAAAAGATAAATGGGCAGCCTAAGCCATCCACGTGGAGGGTTGTTCAGTTGGACAGGATGGATGTCAAGGTGATTGGTGAGATGGAAGATGTCCTAGTCCATCTGGCATCCAATGATAAAGTGTGCCAAGTCATTGATATCGTGGTGGCTGATATACCAGACGCTTACGGTCTTGTCCTGAGAAGAGATTGGTCGGCCAAACTAAATGGATATTTTTCCTCAGATTGGTCGCATCTGTGGCTGCCATACAAAGGAAGTCCGAACCAGATTAAGATTTTAAGGGAGCCTCACATGAAATACAACGTTACTCAATTGGATGAGAAGAATGAACCAGTGGATTCTGTATTGGGAAACTATTTTATTGAGTTGGAACCAGGAAATTACCAAGCAGAAGAAGTCAGCAACACATCAGACACTCATCCTGATCTCCTTCGATTCTTGTAGGCTGATGAGATTGATTGTAACATAGTAAACTTAACAGTAGGAGTAGATTTGCATTCAGTAGTTAGTGATTTTTGGACTTTGTTTTTTGATGGCTCTAAGATGTTAGAAGGGTCAGGGGATGGATGTGTCCTGATCAACCCCAAGAAGAATAAACATTTTCTCTCATGTATATTAGAGTTTGAATGTACTAATAATACAACTGAGTATGAAGCGCTGGTGCAGGGCTTGAGGAAAGCAATTGAATTAAAGGTAAGTAATTTAAAAGTTTTTGGAGACTCTGAAATTATTGTGAAACAAATCCGGAATCAAATACATTGTGTTTCCCCTCACTTGAAAGCTTACCAAAATGAGGTATGGGACCTGCTTAAATGTTTTAATGCATTCAATATTATTTCAATTCCAAGACTTAAAAATGCACCTGCTGACTTGTTGGCCACATCAGCCGCTAGGATCGTACCCACTAATAATCGATGCTCTGTCAAATTGCTTTTTAGGCCATCAGTACTGGATATGATCACCAACCTGCGAGTGTTCAACGATGATCAGCAGATAATAGAATTCTTAACAAATGACGAGGTGTTCAAAGGGGCAATTATAGATGATGAAGAACATCATGCTGAGATGAAATATGACAATTTCATCCCTAAAGAAGTCAGAACGTTGGAAAGAATGTTCGATTTAAATGAAAAGTTCAGAAGACCAGCCAACGTGAAGACTCACAACTCATCTCTACAGTTCGAGCTGATAAATTTAGGGACTGAGGTGAGTCCTAAATTTGTGAACCTTGGCAAATGTTGTTCACCAGCGGAAAGAGATAAGTTTGTCACTCTGTTTAGACAATATAAAGATGTTTTTTCCTGGACATACAAAGATCTGAAAACATACGACACCAACATCATTAAGCATGTTGTCCCCATCAAAGCCGACATCAAGCCATATCAGCAACCTTTAAGGAAAATGCATCCAAAATTGGAACCACTGATTCAGAGTGAGGTGAATAAATTATTGGATGCTAGAATCATTTTTAAGGTCAGACACTTGGAGTGGGTATCAAATCTGGTACCAGTGAGAAAAAAATCTGGAGAAATCAGATTATGCGTGGATTTCAGAAATCTAAACCGCACTTCCAACAAAGATAACTATCCTGTGCCACCCATGGAGAAATTGTTGTAAATGGTCTCAGGTTCTGAACTGTTTTCGTTATTAGACGGTTTCTATGGCTACAATAAAGTATTAGTAGCTAAAGAAGACAGATTGAAGACAACGTTCAGGACCAAATGGGGAACCTTTGCCGACAGAAGGATGCCCTTTGGGCTTATAAATGCTGGAGAAATGTTTCAGAGGGCTATGGACATAGATTTCCACGGATTGATTGGTCGTAGTGCTGTAGTGTACCTTGACGATATTACAATATTCTTGAAGAAAAGAGAAGAGCACGCGTTTCACTTAAGGCAAATTTTTGAACGCTGTCGGAAATATGGCATCTCACTCAATCCTAAAAAGTGTGTGTTCACTGTCACGGAAGGAAAGTTGCTGGGTCACATAGTTTCAAAGAAAGGAATCTCTATAGATCCAGAAATAATTAAGGCTATTGAACAAATCCCCTTGCCCCATAATAAAAAGGGGATGCAATCATTTATGGGAACGATAAACTTCGTGCGAATATTTGTGCATGATTTTGCTTAGATTGTCAAACCACTACAGCAGATGGTAAAGCAAAATGAACTATTCAAGTGGACTGAAATTGAGAAGAGCGCATTCGGAAAAATCAAAACTGCTGTTGCACATGCACCCTCCCTTAAAATCCCAGATTTCGACAAATATTTTATCTTGTATACCTTTGCATCCGATGATTCACTAGCAGCTGTGCTCACCCAAAAGGAAGACGGGGGGTACGAATTCCCAATATCCTTTATGAGTACTGGTCTATAGGGGGCCGAATTGAATTACCCATCTATTGATAAACAAGCCTACATAGTATTCAAAGCAGTAAAGCAATTCAGGCCTTATATTTTAAAAAATAGAACCAAGGTGATTGTCCCCTACCTAGCTGTAAGGTCCCTTCTTGTACAGAAGGAGTTAGGAGAAAGAAGGGGCAACTGGGTAACAACTCTTCAAGAGTACGACCTTGAATTCAAGCCAGCATCTATAGTTAAAGGACAAGGGCTGTGCAAACTGATGACTGAAAATAAAATAAATGAAGAACACGCCTGGGAAGATGAAGCCGAATTACATGTAATGGAGGTATGTCCTTTGTTTACAGCTCCTGAGTCTTGGTATAGAGACCTTGTGCATTACCTGCAGGTAGGGTTGTTGCCAGAACTTTGGATTTCCAAGCAAATAAGAGCGCTGTGTCTTAAATCAACCTCCTATCAACTTGTTGAAGGAGTATTATTCAGAAAGAATTATGACGGGGTTCTTCTCAGATGCTTAGAAAAGGAAGATGCGAAGAAAGTAATGTCAGAATTGCATGACGGTCCTACTGGGGGACATTATTGAAGAGATACTACAGCCCACAAAATCCTCAAGGAAGGTTACTATTGGCCTACGCTCTTCAAAGATGCACACGCAAATGTCAGGAAGTGTGATATTTGCCAAAGGTGTAGTGGGAGACAACCCAAAGCAACAACACCCCTAAAGCCTGTGATGATCATGAAACCATTCGAGCAATGGGGGTTGGATATCATTGGAGAAATAAAACCAAATTCCTCCCTACAACACAAGTACATTATGACCACAACCGATTATTTCACTCGCTGGGTCGAAGCAGTTCCACTGCGCAATATAAATCAAGACGAGGTCATCAGTTTCCTGCAGGACCACATCATGACCAGGTTTGGAGTTCTAGTTTCGTTAGTTTTTGATAATGCTACGTACTTTTCATCAATTAAATTAACTTCTTTTGCTCATGATAAAGGGATAAAATTGCATTATTCTGCTAATTACTATCCACAAGGAAATGGCCTCGCTGAATCCACTAACAAAAATCTGATTAGGATTTTAAAGAAGAATGTGATAGAAAACCAGAGGAGCTGGCACTCAGCAGTACCAAACACCCTTTGGGCCAATAGAGTCACCCCAAGTATGCGATAGGAGTGTCACCATATACCCTTGTGTATGGTAAATAAGCCATTCTTCCCCCCAACATCATGCTACCCTCTTCCATAATAGCTCAAGAGTCCATAGGGTCGGAGAATGAAGTTTTGCAGATGAGGATATGCAATCTTCTGAAAGCAGAAGAGGCTAGATCTAAAGCCAGGGAACGCTTTAAGCAACAACAAGAGTTAATAAAGAGATGGTTCGATAAACATAAAGCTGGAACAAAATACTTTGAAGTAGGAGACTTAGTCCTCAAATGGGATCACCCCCATGATGAGAAAGGAAAGCACACTAAATTCCAGCAGTTGTGGGTAGGCCCTTTTCAGATTGTAGCAAAGCTTGGCCCTTCTACTTATAAGTTGCAAGATCTACAGGGGTGGGAAGAGAACTTACCAGTGAATGGTTTGGTTCTCAAGCCTTATTTTTCTTGAGTTTCTTTGAGTTCTTCTGTCTTGTATATAATTAATCTGTTTGGCTGTCTTTTGAGTCATGTTTTTCAGTTTGTTTTAGTTTGTTTTTCTTGATTCCAATAAAGGGAATGAACCCGTGATTGCATGGAGAACATCAAAATGTTTGGGAAT
The DNA here is from genome assembly GCA_001517045.1 of Pseudotsuga menziesii. Lineage (NCBI taxonomy): Eukaryota > Viridiplantae > Streptophyta > Pinopsida > Pinales > Pinaceae > Pseudotsuga > Pseudotsuga menziesii. The sequence continues at coordinate 799,401 of LPNX011060839.1, read as the reverse complement.
GATAAACATTTTTGGGTCTCAGACTGTGTGTTGCTAAAATAACTTCTTCCAGTTTAGCATTTTTCTCGAATAAGCTTTGTGTGCATTGAAGTCCTGCTTAACCCCTGTGAAATAAACCGGATTCAGAGAGTCTGGAATACTATGTTGAGGCTCCATCCACGTCACACTTAACATGTTCTAAGGAGCGACAGTAGAAGCCCATGGAAAGGAACAAGGTAAACAGTATATTAAATATAAATGATCCCATGCCAGGAAATGAATTCCAAAAGGAAAATAAGAGTCAAAAGACTCCTATGAAAGCATCATACATCAAAGCAGCTACTGAATCATAAGTACTAAATTGCCGGAAGATCCTCTCCGTCCGTGAGATGAAACATGAAGTACACCGCTCACACAAAAGGACACTATGGGATAGAGGATCCTAAATTAAAATTTAGTAAGAAAGGCATGCAGGCGGACTCACATAAAAAGGGAGAAAAGTCCAGAAGCACAAAAAGTGCTAAAGTGGCATGGGAATGAGGAACAAATGAATATTTATGTTTACCATATGCTACAACCCTGTGGTGTCCAAGCTATCTGCTACCTGAAGAAAAAAGTAATAATGAAACTCATCCTCTGGCCTCAACAGAGTTATCTGGACTTGAAAATCTTGGTTTCCACTCTCCCAAATTGGACTATCATCAATGATTAAAGGTACACACTTCTGTCATTTGAGAAATCCAGATAGTTGGAAGAATTCAATAGATGCATTTGTTGTTAAACAGTCTGTCACTCAAAGAACAATCACCCAGAGATCTAGGTTCACCAGGTGATCACCAGTTGTTGTAGTCGCAAATGATTCTCCCCAAATTTCTTAAAATTTTGGGCAACTCCTCATGATTTAGCGTTGTTCTTAAATCGTAGGATCCTAGAACTTATTGGTTGGGTTTTAATTTCGAATGATTGTGCAGACTGATTTTCAGCCGATTTCAAGGGTTTCCTGTGTTTGAATTTTGTGATTGATCGCAGATGTGAGTTTGGTTTACTAGCCAGTGATAAATCAGATCTTTTGTTCTTTGAGTCTGTAGTTTCAGAAGTAAAATTGGTTTTTAAACTTTGCTGATTTTCTTTTTAAAAAGCTTTCGAACACTTATTTTTTTCTGTTAAATCGGGTGTCACACTATGATTAATCGGTTGTTTTTGTCCTTGTTCCTTCCACCGTTGCGGCTCCCAAAGCAGCTTAGCGTCTGAAGCATAAAGAGCTTTGACTGCCGATGCATGCTGAACCTTTTCGTCGCAGACCCGTAGTTTTTCTCTTTCGCTGTTGCGGCTGGGAAAGTCATTTGGTTTTCGATGTGGTTACCCTTCTGATTTCCGATTGGGAATTTTCCCGCCTTTCGGTCACTTGTTCGTAACCTATGTCTCTTCCACCGTTGTGGCTGGGAAAGCCATTTATCCTCTGATGTTAATATCCTCCGATTTCCGATTTAAAGTCTTCCCGCATGCGGATTGGTCTACCCTTCCGATGTTGGTATTTTGAGCCACCGATGAGTTTCCCATTTGCCGCCGTTGGTGATGTTTGTCGAGCCTGGAGGTGGTCGAGGTAGTGGTGTCGGCGTTGAAAAAGTGGTTCACCTGGCCATTTATTTTGGGTTGGCCGTTTCAGTTGGTATAATGTGCTTCTCTGTTTTATAACGCGGTCCCGATGAATGATACACTCTATTGAATCGCAGGTGGAATCAAAGGACGTCCTCAGACTACCGCGACGCGAAGGCATAGCGAGGCAGTTTTAGGAAAGGTTGAACTGTAGCCATCAGGATCGCGAGAAAGACAAGCTAAGGAAAAGACAAATGGATGGCGACAAAGGCATAGCCCCAAAATATCTATCCATTACTAATCAGATCATGAACACATACAGAAAATAAGATGAGAAGATGAAGCATTTTGAAGGAAGGGAAAAGTCACACGTTTGGGGGAAACCGAAACGATCTACTGTTTTGTTTAAATACTTGAAAGTTAGAAGTTACAGGGGATTTTTTTCCTGGCAAACTTGTAAACCTTTTGCTTGTAAGAGGAACTATTTCGTTTTACAAACCAGAAAGTGAAAATTTTACCTGTTGGAGAAAGCGCTATGTGGAATGGATCAATGCGTTTAAATGAGCAATGTTGAATATGAACTATTTCATTTTCAGCTGTGTCTCATTAGTTGTAAGAGTGTTCTAATTTCTTGAACCTATGTTCTTGTCTGAAGATTCTTCAGTATTTTTATGGTGTTCTTCCACTATGAGTAATGGGATGTTTTAATTGTTGATGAGCTATCTTGTCATGTATACTTCTACTTCTATTTATACGTTTGGTTATAAGAAAAACTATCTGTGATTTTCCATAACACATGAACAGTATTGCATTACTCATGAATTAATCCATCTCTCTAGAGATAGTTTAGTTAGTTTTGTTTTATTACTGTTTGTATGATTTAGATTCTTGTGAGTTCTAAGACGAGAGGTAAGAACCTGCGCATCACATTGTGAATGCTCTTTGCATCTTTATCACTCTACATTGTTAATTAGGCACATGCATTTCATAATTTAAGTCAAAATACAAAAACTTGGTGGACTGGGCCGTAACCGGTAAAGCCCTTTGTTTTGTACTTAACCTACGGTAGCCGGACCGCAAACTGGATGGATTCCCTACACCAAATAGTCACGGGCTAGTTGGGAACGTTGACTGGGGAGAATCCCTTACTGTTGTTGCCTGCGATTTTCCAGTCCTCAACAGGAAGATATGTGGCGGTGCTAGAAAGCTGTGCTTTATCAACAAGAAAAGGAGTAAATGATCCATGACAATTCTAGAGTTCTACACGTTATCAACTGGAAATAGATGTGGACCCAAGGTATATTCAGCTTCCTAATGGTTCAAAGGTAGTCACTCGGCCACCAAGGTTGTCTCAGGCTTGAGTATTGGGGTAGTACCCCTCACTTCACGATGCAGGTAAAACTACTAACCGCTTGGCCAAAAATGACAGCTCTTTGGTTTTCCTCATGAATGGGAATCTAGTCAATCTGGTGGGATTCATTGCCCTTTTCTCTTGGTAGGTCCTCTCAATGTCCAGCTACTTCGGGTTTCCTGTGGTACTCCTCACAATGAGTTTTAGGACTATTACCAAGTACTTCCCACAGTTAAGCAGATAGGGTTTAATCCCTGATCCTGATGAATAATACCGCTGCAAGAAGAAGAAAAACTATAAGTCTCACAGTGCCAGGAAGCACGATAGAAAAAAAAAATCTAGAAATTCCACCCAATGAGCCCAAGAAAGTGCTATGATACCAGATGTGGAGAACCTCCCTCCATAGACAATGATAATGCACGATATAACAAAAATATTGGAGCACAAAAGAGATTTTATTGATCGTGGGCCACTTCGAGGGGGTAACCTCCTTTGAGAAAGATTAATACAAAATAACTCTTCGATACTTTCATTAGCCTCAACACATACTTATATACTAAGTCTAATCTAAACAACTATTACTCCCCATGAATGTGGGATAATGCAACATATTAACTGGATGCCTTAACAACTATTACTTACTCCCCATGAATGTAGGATAGTACAACATACTAATGGGACGACTTACAAAGCATATGTGTCCGACAAAATATACTAACAAAATAAAGATGGGGGTTGACACGGGTTCTTAACACAACACTCATATTTACATTCGGGTAACCTATCTTAGTATTGATTACATATGATAACCCACGTATCACACCAAGACTCGTATTTACACTCAAAAAACCTACATGACTGATTACATCCGAGCAACCTTCTAAACCAAAGTATTTTCTGCTGGAACAACTTGTCTCATTTCCCATGTGATATATCATGCATCTACGTCTTCTGGTCTCTCACTATTTCTAGCATAGAAACATATCAGGACTGATTACATCCAAGGATAACTTTCCAACTTCGTCGGGACTTATTATATCCAAGGAAAACCTACAAGATTGATTACGTTTGAGCAACCTACATTTTTTCACTAGGATTTTATGCTCATACAACCTATCTCTCAAGCTATGCTAGAACTCATCACTCCCTCTTTCGATGGATATTGTTCTGGATCACACCAATTCCTTCTCTGAATTACTCAAACTTCACTTTGGCTAGAGGCTTGGTTAACACATTAGCTATCTTCTCATCCATTTCCATGTACTAGAGCATCACTGCTCCTCTCTGCACCATATCTCTAATATAGTGGAACTTGATCTCAATGTGCTTCAAATTGTCATGGAACACAGGGTTCTTCGACATCTTCATACAACTTGATTGTTGTAGAAGATACACATCGCATCTAACTGGAGATCAAACAAATCAGATAGTAACTTTTTTAGCCACACTACCTTGCAACTAGCCGAACAAGCAGAAACATACTCTGCCTCAGTTGTAATCAACACCACGTATGAATGCTTCCTGCTAAACCAGGAGATCATGCTAGATTCTAAACTGAAGAAGAATCCCAAAGTACTCTTCCTATTAGTGGCACTACCTTCCCAATCTGAATATATATAACTGTGTAGGTTAATATTTTGATTCACATCATACTTGAGCCCATAATTCACTGTATATTTAGATACCTCAATACATGCTTTGTAGATATCAGGTGAACATGTATCGGATCCGTCAGGAATCGACTCAAAGTGTTCACATCAAATCATATGTCGGGTCTCGTATTCATTAGATACATTAACTATCCAACCATCCAATGATACATCATGGCATCAATCGAATTTGATGAAGAATCACATAGAAGCTCCAAGTTTGATTCTATAGGTGTGGTCATATCCTTGTAGTCTAGCATTCTGAATCTCTTATGTATACTTTCCTTGACCAAGGAAAATCCCATATGCACCTTGACACACCTCCATGACTAAGAATTAGTGCATCATCCCTAGGTCTTTCATCTTGAACCCTGTAGCAAGTATCTCCTTGTATCTTTAATGAGTTCATCCTCACCTGTTAGAAACAAGACATTGACATATAGTAGGAGCATCACTGGTCTTCTGCCTTCAACCTTGAAGTAAAGGTTGGAATCCACTTTACTCTAGGTTAAACCTGGCTCATTGGGAAGCTATCCATTATGTTGTACCATGTCCTTGGTTCTTGTTTCAATCCATACAAGGCATTCTTAAATTTGTACACATGATTTTGCCTATCATGTGTCTCTAATCGTAGTGGTTGTTTCACGTACACTTTTTCCTCAACTACACCATTCAAGAAGGATGTATTGACATCCATTTGGTGTATCTTCCATTTCATAACTTTAGCTAATGCAAGTATGGTCCTAATGGAAGTGTACCTCTCCATGGGTGAAAATGTATCTTTGTATTCTATGCTTTCTTTCTATGAGAATCCCTGTGCTACAAATATTTCCTTGTATTTCTCGATGCTTGATCTTATATATCCACTTCAAAGTCACAACATACTTATTTTTTGGTCTCGAAACTATCTCCCAGACATCATTATTCATGACCGACTGATATTCCTAGATCATGGCATCCTTCCAATTTTTTTCTTTTCTATAGCCTCTTCATAGGTGGAAGGTTCCTTGTCAATGATGTCACACAGCAGGGCCTATTGGAGGAGCTAGTCGATGAGCCAACTAGTCAAGTTAACCAACTAATTAGAGATTAGGTCAGCCTCCGAAGGGCATGTCAGTTTCCCGAAGCGATAAGTAGTTACTCATAACTATTTTGTAAATCATATATAATAGGCTGTTGATCCAGTTAAGAAATTGGTTCAGTTTGATATATGGATGGACCCTCATGTGATTCTATAATATAAATCTGTTATTCTCTTATATGTTCTTATCTCTTGTCTCTATATGTTTATATGATTCTTTATGTGTATTATTGATAACCTTATGTGATCCGTGAGATTACAACATTGGTTCCGTTGCCGGTAGTACATATATGGATGACATCACCATGTGTAGATGGTATCAAGGAAAGTGATTAAGAATTGGTGGGAGCGTAATATTGCAAATTACTTACAAAACTACGTGAGAAGAAATAGATTAAACATTGCTCAGGAGAAGGAGAAATTGTTCACTGAAATACATGAGAATTTTATAGAGTCAATGTTTCAGTAGTTGAAAAAAAATTTGGATGAAAAAGCTAGAAGCAACTAAATACCAAGAGTGACTGGAGAAACTGATTCAAGGCAAACGGAAAAACTTGTCGAAGTGGGTTGAAAAGATTACAGATGAATTCTGCAAAGAACAAGCTATGGAGGAAAGAGTCTCAGTCGAAAGCATTGAAAAAAGGTTTTATATAGACCTCACTGAACAATTTCTTTGCTCCTTACCGACCCTTTTGTTCAAATTCCTAATCGAGAAGGGAGTGGGACATATCGTAGAGCCTCGTCCATCACTATGCGAACCTCCACCAAATACTAACTCGGCAAAGAAACAAAAGAAGTGGGGAAAATTATTGCCGAAAGGGAGTGGGAGTACTTCCTAAGAAAATAAACTAAACTATCTGAGCTTTCTAAAGCATCAGGTAGGCTATGGGGGGTAGCTGGTCATGTGTCGAGGTAGAGTAAAAAGGATTCTAGTCAACTGAAGAAACCATCACTAGCAATGAAAAGTTGACCTAATAAGGAAATCGAATGAACAGTGACACACAAAGGTACATCGGACTTGCAGAAAGAGAGAAGAGGCAGAAAAAAAAGGGAAGAAAGAAGAGAGAAATCCAGATCATTGCAAAGAGGAATGACCAATAAGGTGACAAAGCAAGAAATAAATCCACCAGAATTGGGTCATGATGGACAGGAAGAAGGGGTGTATGAGGGAGCATCACCCATCAAAGAAGACTTGTGGATAGAGTAGCGAGAAGCTCTCCAACTAGAAATTCTCCAGGATATAAGACCTCTGTCTTTGACAAATATGAATAGCTGAATACAGGACATTGTCGAAGAAGACCTACATCTAAGAGCTGGTGAGTTTGGTATATGGAGCCGACTAGATGATGAATTAAATGATGATAATCATTTAGTAATCTGTTGACCAGAGGAAGGAAATTGGGTAACACTTCAAGCATACCCTTCCAACCGAAGTATCCACTTGCTCTACCCGACACATGAAGGAGTACCCCCCTTTCCAAACACAACTTTACAAGAAATAGAACAATAGGACTTGCAAGCACACCAGTGTAGTTGGACATCAACAGAAGAATTCAACCTGAACTGACTACTTGTGGGAGAAGAAACAACAAATAAAACGACCGACAGGAATGAAATTTTCGTCAACAATAGCTGTGAACAACCAGATACGCATAGTATCCCACTACCCCCACCACCACCCCTGCCACTGCCACCTCCCAAAGGAGACATCGACATCGACATGGATCACGAATCAGCACATATCCCCCTCTATCAGGGTGATGAAGACCCTAGATGAAACTGGTTCATTTGTGAGTCAATATGGGAGGCCAATCAAGTTACATGTGAAGAACGACAAATGGCACAGTTCACCGGTGCTTTACAAAAAAGAGCACTGACTTGGTATATGAATTATATCGAGAGAAATCCCCAAGCCTCCAAAGCAGACATTAAGGAAAAATTCTTATCTTTCTTTAAAACACCGGCTGCAAAGCATCTGGTAGCAGAAAAGCTAAAAACGACATCCCAAAAACCAGTAGAGTCCATTCGGGAATATGATAAGCGATGGAAGGACCTCCTCAGCCAACTAGACTATGTAATTAATGAACAATTATTAATTCAGTGGTTTCTGGTAGGTCTGTCACAGAAAATCTGGCGGCTGTGGAGACGTTTGAAACATATGAAGATGCACTTACCAAATCTCTGCAAGTAGAAATGGATGAATATTTTCCATCATATCTCATCGATACTAGGCTAGAAGAACAACTAGAAATCATGCAGAAATTTTTGAAAGAGATGAATCTCAAAAATTAGGATACATGGTGCACAAAATGATCCATGACCGGACACACTAAAGATAATTGTCGACAAGACATAAGTCAGAACGACATTCATTTTGTTCAAATGAAATGCTTCTGCGAAATTTGTCAAAAACATGGAGAGCATACAATGAAATATTTCCCATACAACATGAAGAATGACAAAGCATCTTGGTGCGCAATCTCTGAGCTAAAAAGTCACGCAACGATCGACTGCCACCTAAACCTGAAGAATCATCAAAACCATCAAGCAGTCTACCAAATGAATGAAGTTTCACATAACAATGATAACATTCCAAGGAGAAACGATCAAAATGAACCGAATAATCAAAGATACGAAGGTTTTCGATACACATTTCGATTCGACAATCGTCGTGGAGGATTTGGAGTTTGAGGATGATTTCCTGGAAATCATGACAATCGACCATGATGACCCATCCAATACTTTACATGTTATAAAGAAGGACACCGCTATGCAGACTATCCATACAAATATAGAACTGATCTAAATTTTTGTACTAGCTGTGGTGTGGGTGATCACTCACTAGAGGATTTTCCCACCATGCTTGACAAGATTAATAAAAATAAAAACGTTAATGTTTTGTCATGTGTTCAGAAACATGATGTAATACATACAAAGAACTTGCATATAGTAACTAGACAAGGTATGGAAATCAGAAATGATAACCCACGTATAAGCAAAATTAAAGAGAAAAATGATTACCCTGATCCATCAAAACAAATACAATTACACAATGATGCATCAGACATGTTTTAGGATTTTGCTAGACAAGAAGTAGTCGACAACAGACAACAAAACACACTCAAAGTACTATTTATCTTAGTACAGAATGATAAATCGATGTCTCAATTCGTTGACCTATTATATAATATGAAGCACAAAAATAATACAGAAAAACAGACTAAAAATATATGCAATTTGAATAAAAAAGACAAGAGTGATGCTGATCCACTTGTTGATCTTGAAATTGAAGGATATCATGTTCGACAAGTCGTTCTCGACTTTGGTTCATAAGTAAATATTATGACATGAGATACATGGGAATAGTTGGGTAGACCTCAACTGTACGAATCAGGCATATACCTCAAATTAGCCAACCAAGGAATAATCGAACCCATAGGGGTTTGGAGAAATGTCGATACAACAATAAAAGGCATATCGACTAAGATCGACTTTGAAATTATCGACCCTAAGAAAGGATCCAGCTCCTTCCTAGCCTTGGTAGGTCGACCTTGGGGAAGAAAAATGAAAGCATCAATATCCTTAGACAAGGAAAGAATAAAATTAAAAGGGAATGGAAAAAAATTTATCATCCCCATTCATCCTTACCAAGGAGAACCATGGACTGAACCTATTGATGAAGAAGCAGACATTTGAAAACTATACCAAATACACAATAATGAAGACTATACTGAACCCAATAATTATGGTGAACTTCATCTAGGGAAACAGGACTCGGTTGGATATAACTCAAATGAAAAATTATATGATTGGGAGATTGAAAATTATGAAACATAAGCACAAGGTTGCTGGACGATTCAAGATATCCAGAAGAAAGCAACCTGACAATGCTTCTCTATATCGACTATTGCAAAAATATATGAGAAAAGAATAAAGGAATACCTCTCATTAGCACCAATAAAAACAAATAATAAATAGAGTCTTCGGTATAAGGAAAGAGAATCCCTATTTCTCCATGTAGAACAAGTCTCTAGAAACCTAGGTGGACATGGCTGACTCCAAAGTCTGGTTGAAACATTTACAAGATAAGATACTTGATGGTGGGACACCTACCAGTCGAGACTGCAAATGTGGAAAACAACTTCAAATTTCTTCGTAGAAATATTTGGAGGAAGGAAACTAACAAACATGCACAAATTCCTATCTTGATCCAAGGACAAGATCCAGAAAAACATATACAATTATGTGAAACAAAGTGGAGAATACTTGGTTACAAAGACAAACGTATATGGCCACACCTGTTTCCCTCGAAATTAGATGACCTACCTAACAAGTGGCACAAAATGGAAGAAGCATGAGGCAAAAAATTCTTATGGAATGAACTTAGAGAGAATTTCATTAAGGACTTTAGCTTTATACCGGAAGACACAAAACTAGTTGAAGCTACAAAACAGATAAAAACATTTATACAACTGACTAGTAATGAATCGACACAAAATAAAAGCCAATCAAATATAACCTGTTATAACATTCGATCTGAAAAAATACCACATTCAACAAGACTCCAATTAGAAAATCAATGCACATATGGAAGGAGTTTTCAATGGAAGATCGATCACCTAGAAACAATCAGACTAGTTAAAACAATATTTAAAATTGGGTCGACTGACAAAAACGACACCGATCGAATGACGTCGGCAGACTTTCCAGCAACATTTTCACAATTCAAAGAAGGAAGTCGATAAATTAATGAAATTAAAGCACTAGAATGGATGGATGAAAAAGTAAAAACTAAAGAAATTGATATTTATAACGATAATAGACCAAAAATGGCAAAGATCGACGATTATTGGAGTGAAGAACAAACCACAGAGATCGATGAATTATTAAAAGAATTTCAAGATGTATTTGCATGGGACTACAAAGAATTAAAAGGCTTAGTAGCAGAAATGGGTGAGATGAAGATAGACATCAAACTTGATGCCTGACCTGTCAAGAAAATACCTTATGAGTTAGCTCATAAATATAAAGAAATAGTCAAAAAGGAGATCAACAATATGCTAACAGCCGGAATAATTTATCCCATCAACCAGTTGAAATGGGAAAGCCCGATGATCATCCAACCGAAAAAGCATGACTCAACAAAACTACGCATCTATTTCAATTTTTGTGAACTAAATAAGGTTACCCTAATAGATTTATTCCCGACTCCATATGCTGATGAAATCCTAAATGAAGTTGCAGGGCATGAATGCTATTGATTTATGGATGGATTTTGAGGATATAATCAGGTACCAATAGCCAAAGAAGATTAGAAAAAGACAACCTTCGTATGTGAATTTGGTTCGTTTTCCTACAGATTCATGCCATTTGGTCTTAAAAATGCACCTGTAGTATTCTCAAGAATAGTTGTAAAAACATTTCAAGAATACATCTACAAAATAATGGAAGTATACTTCGACGACTAGACAATATATTCTATGCTGAAAGATCACTGTAAATGGTTAAGGCTTATGTTGGAACGCTGCTGACAGATCCAGTTATCTCTCAATATAAAGAAATGTATATTCTTAACCCCTATAGGAATTCTACTAGGACATATTTTATGCAAATAAGGTATCAAAGTCGACTTTGCAAAGATAAAAATTATCCTCGACTTAAAACTACCAGTAAACCCAAAACGGGTCAGAGTACTATTAGGACATACAGGGTACTATAGAAAATTCATTCAAAACTACTTTGATATGACATATCCCCTGGAAGAACTGTTAAGGGAAGGCCAAGAGTTTAACTGGACAAAATAATGTGACTCTGTCCTTCAAAACATTAAAAAGAAAATTAGTCGAATCACCCATTCTTCGATTCCCAAACTGGTTGATCAAATTTCATGTACACATTCATGCCTTAGGATTAGCAATAGGATCTTGAAAAAAACTAGCAAAGATGGAATGGATTACCCAATCATATACAGTAGTAGAAAATTAAACAAAGATGAACAAAACTATTCCATGACAGAAAAGGAGGCATTAGGTATGGTCTTTATTCTTCAAAAGTATCGTCATTACCTACTAGCTAACCCCTTCATATTCTGTACATATCATCAAGCATTAAAATACCTCGTCAATAAACCTTTGCACCATCTGTTTTTGGCTATTACTATTCCAAGAATTTGAATTTGAAGTTATAGTTCGACCAGGATAATTGAATTTCGGGCCCAACCACTTATCAAGAATTGACACAGGGGAGGAGCCGACGATGACCTGCCGGATGCACACTTATTCTGAATAAAAGTTGTTCCTATAGAATTAGAGGAAATAACGCAATTTATAGAGAATGGTTAAGCATCGAAAGGCATGAACACTAAGAAAAAACAAATTTTATCCATGAAAGCCTCCCCATACACCTTAATTAATGGATCCCTATACAAAATGGGTTTAGACAAAGTACTCCATCGATGTGTGTTAGAACATGAACAAGAAAAAATTCTGCATGAAGCACACTATGGACCAACAGGAGGACATTTTCAGTCAGATATAACTGCAAAGAAAATCCAACAATCAGGACTATGGTGGCCAACACTATACAAAGACTGTAAAATTTTTATGAGCAAATGTGATCACTGCCAACGTCTAGGTCGAGCGCTACCTAGTACATAAATTCCTTTAATATCAGTAAACCCAAGCCTCACATTCGAAATATGGGCTATCAACTTTATAGGTCCATTTCTGGTCCCAACAAAAAGGACAAGTGCAAGATATATCATAACAACAATTGAATATGTCACTAAATGGGCAGAAGGAGAACCTGTCGACACCTGTTCTAGCGAGGTAGCTGCTAAGTTCATATATGAAAACATTATCACTAGGTTTGGTTGTCCTATAACCTTAATTAGTGACCAAGCCTCACACTTCATCAATAAAACAATTACAACATTGACATAACAATTCAAAATCGACCATCGATGAAGCACAACTTATCACCCTCAGTCGAATGGAGCAATAGAAGCATTTAACAAAACATTGACAAAAGGTTTAACAAAAATATGCAATACCAACAAATATGAATGGGATGAGAAAATCCCTGCGGTATTATGGGCATACAGAACAACATATAAATCTTCGACTGACCAAACACCCTTTTGACTAGTCTACGATAGTAAACAATGGTAATAGCCAACATATTACATATCAATGTCGAAGAAGCAAGAAAGGATCAACTAATGTAATTAACCAAACTAGAAGAACATCGATTGCTTGCTATACAACATCAAGAAATTCAGAAGAAACAATAGAAGGCTTGGCATGACCAAAACATCAAAAACAAGAATTTGTCGATCGGAGAGCTTGCATTACTATACAACAGTCGGGTTAAAGGAAAACCTAAAAATCTACACACATAATGGATGGGACCGTATATTATCGAAGAAATCAATGCCAATGGATTGCTTCGACTGAGAACATTACAGGGCACAGTATTTTGGAAGCCGGTAAATGGTGGCTGACTAAAACGGTACCAAAAATTTAAAAAAAATTATTTTGTAACTGTTACAAAAACCTATAAAAAGAAAAAACCTAAAAACCCAAAACTCAAGAAAAATAAAAATGGACTTTGACAGGCATATTAGACCATTCGACAATAATTGACATTTTTACCATTGACATATCATAGATCGACCATACTTTCATCATCAACAAGAGGACCAAAACGCCAAATCAACTCATCATGACTATAGTCAGAGGGAGCACCGAAACTAGAATGTATTAACTCAGCCTTCATTAGAGCGTCCCTTACCATCAAATCCGCCATTAATAACACCATCAACAAGATTGCCATCCGCTCCGCCTATAAATACTACGCCAGTTGAAAATCACATATCGTTTCATTCAGATCTAAAGCGAAAGAATTACCAGACCTCCTTGAGAAAATAAAATACCAAGAAAGTCGAATAGACGAACCAAAAAAGTGGCCCCAAAACAAACTAGAGCCACAAAAACCAAAGTAAAATAATTGGATTCAACCATAAGTCCATTAGTAAAATGATTAAAGAACATCAAAAACACGAAAGTGCAGGAAGACTCGTGGGCAAAACATTGGACAGAAATCAAAGAATGGGCTTATCGGGGAAAATAAAAAATGACAGAGGAAGCAGCGAAGGTGAACCATAGCACAATTATGAACTTTATGAATGCACCGCTCATGGTAAGTTTTGGAGGAACAAAAGAAACCATTGTCAGATTCATAATCAACCGATATCACAATGGGAAGTTTTACTTCGACACACCAGTGGAAATATCAATTGAAACCATTTATAAACTCACTGGGATGTCAAACAAAGGAGACCTTGTTCTTGTAGGCATCAAGGAAGGATTATTCGAAAGACTAATGGGAACACTAATAGGAAATAAATCAAAGGGGATAATAATAGCGCAAGTCCAAGCCACCACAACCAAAATGGTGGCCAAAATCGTGTCCACCGACCTAATTGTTATAGGACGCAGTTGCCACTTAAATATCGACATGATGGAAGAATTCGACTGCATAGCAAGCACAGGAAAGGTATACCGTTGGGTCCATTATATGGCTGACATACTCAAATCGATCTATGAGAAGTAACAAGAATCAGGTGCGATAATCAGATTTCCATCACTCTTAATATGGATAGCTATGTATCACTCATGTCTAGTTGAGTATAAATACATCTTGGAGACAACCAGGTTTCATATGTGGCATTTTAAGCCGTTTTCAATGGCTAGAAACCCATTTGAATAGGAAGAAAGCTAAGTATTCCTGGAACACTGGTTCCAAAACCTAAAAGTTTGAACAACCAGATGGAGGGTGCCTCAAAACGTCCAAAGATGTCTTTCCCCTACAACACACATCCAATTGGAACTAGACCACACAGTAGTATGGCATGAGAAAGGGTCTACAGCAAAGGCAAAGCCACTCAACTACTATCCAACAGTCGAGGAGATCTTCACAGGGTTGGCAAGACAGACCAAAACCGACATCCCCATACTAGAGGCTGCAAAAGAAAATAATCAAGATATTATAGAGCCATAGACCAACCAGGAGAAGGAGGAAGACTATGAAGTCAATCTTCATATTAGTACTTTTATCTCAGAAGACAGTCCATTAGAGGGACAAAAACCCCTCCAAATTGAAAATGCACCAACTAAACAATTGGCGATCACACCGACAGAACAAAATATTATCATCCCGACTCATCAACAGGAGGGAGGAGAAGAACAGATAGAGGAAGATAGTCAATAAAATAACCCAGAGTATGATATGACAGAAGAAAATTTAAGAAAAATAGCATCCTCAAGGAAAAAGAAAGCAAATCAGGGAAAAGGGAAGGGGAAGCGTAAACTTATTTTATCAGAGTTGGAAGATGAAGAAGAACTAATGGCTACTGCTGTCGACATCCTAGAAGATGCTACAATAAATAAGGTATCATTCGAGACCCAATTCAAGCGGTTTGTCAACTTAGGCATGCCAAAGAAGGTAAGAACTGCTACCCCACCCATAATAAATCCTATTGACTTAACCCCAGATTCACCAAGGCATTCTCCCACTAGAATAACACAATAATAAACCCCAACCATATCACCAAGATATAATGAGTTAATCCCTGAAACCCTTAAGGAAAAGATGGATAAATATGTTGAACTTCAGCAATTTATCAATTATTTGCCAAATCTATTCCTTAAATCCCAACAGATCAACACCATCCACAAACTTGTTGAGTCAAGCTCTAACCGAAAAAGACTCATTCCACAAACCACCCAAGTTTCACCACCACCATCAATTATAGGAATCATCAAATCGTCATATGTTCGCAACCCCAACCCAGCATCCACAGTAGTCCCAAGCCACATTTCATCGTTCACACAAACATTCCAAAACTGTCCAGCCAATGAAGAAGAGAGAGGACCACTTACCCTAGAAGGTAACCACACAATCGTACATGCCGAAATCGACAACCTCATGGAAGAGGAAGGAATCGACAACCCTGTTGAACTTCAAACAAAAGTCAAAGGCTCCATACCGACAAATATTCCAACCAAACCCCTAACCCCAGACCATTCACTGCCACCACCGCCACTAGAACCAGAGCCACAACACAATCCACACCCTCCATCTTCACTGCCATTAGAAGCAAAAACAACCACAAACCCCATCCCAGAAACAAAACAAACTAATCCTACCACAACAAAAGTTCATCCAACTGAGAATCCATTAACTGAAGAACAAAAAACTCCACAATAGTAGGAAACATCAGTACTGACAAGATCATAAGTGATCCATAAGTTGAAGCATAAGAGAAAGAGAAAAGAGAAGAAGAAAAAAGAAGAATAGTAGAAACAACAAACACTAACAACTATCTGCCTTCATGAACCGAGATCGAATTCTGCAGTTGAAACACCAAAGTTAAGAGATGGAGAGCTAGAGAAACTCTTGGAAGAAATAACTAAAGAAGCATAAACCAGAAACCAAACAAACAAAGAAAGAATTGAAAAAATGAAAGCAGAACAAGTCAAATTCCTAACCAATTGCAGGCCTTTGACACAAACAATGATACCAGGAATGATAGAGACCGATACCGACAAACCATTGGAAAAAGCATACCAATTGTTTGAAAGTGTCGTGTCGAACCTACAGATGCAGCTGTTGGTGCCAGAAATTGTTCTTAGACTACTAGAAGAACAAGCCAACACAATCTCAAATAAAAATAAAATAAAATTGGTTTTAAGGGTTTTGGTTTTTATTTTTGGTTGAAAACTTGTTATACCAAAATCCTATCATCATCATGTGATAAGACCTTTGACATACCTACTTGCCCTTAATCCCAGCACTTGGAGTGGAAACCCATGTTGTCTATCAATTCTACATAAAAATGCTCAGCACCGTGCTTTCCCTGTTATCCATGAGCGGTTCCTTGGTCGCATCACCTTTCTGTTGTTTCCCATAAGCGGTGCCACCACCTATTGCCCTTGGTCCATAAGCAGTTCTTACCTGAACCACTCTGTCATAAGAGGAGAAATGTGGTACCCTGGGTAAAAGGGGAAAAAGAGAGAATTCTCAAGGCTTCTAGATCATGAGCCTTGTGTCCTCCCTTATCCCTATCATTGTGGGTCAGTTGAGCTCAATATACCCCATCATAGGATCTTAGAGGCCACCTCATCCACAAATATCTCAACCATTCCTATCCATTGAGCCTTATAAATATGAGCTCATGTCCATGGTTGAGGGGGGAACTCTTAAGGTAATGTTATGCTGTTGGATTGATCACTTGGCCCAAGCCATGGGAGAGCATAGAGAGAAAAGTTGGAGCTTATGGGAATGAAATTTTTGGTTTCATGGAGATGCATGTCAACACTAAGGCTTAATTGGTTGTAAACTTCTCCATTTTTATATTAATGCAAAGCTGATTTATGTCCCACATTACTGTTGTTGTTTAATTTCACATGTATATGTTTTTAGATTCCTTAGTCACTAACATGGATCAGTAGATTATATTCTGATAGCTTTGATGTGTTTGCATGTTTGATCTGATTGCAAGTACACAGGGTTACTATCGAAGCATCACATTCTAGGTTTCTACGGCGTCCAGGGAGGGTCTTCAACCTTTGTCGTTGATTTTTTCTGGATCTGAACCAATCAGACCAGTGGAACACCTTACTGTCCGTAGAAAGTAAAATATTCATGCTAACAAATCTGGCGATTCCACTGGGGATTATACATATGTATCAGTTGTTCTGATCTTCCTCAATTCTTCAAATCTTGTCCAAATCCAGGCTCCTTCTCCAACTCTCTTCAGTCAGATCTTCTATCTGACTCAGTCAATTTGGGTTTGAAACTTCTAGATCTATTCATATCTGAATCATTTCAACCTTTTATGCTTTGTTTTTATACTCAATCTATCAGCCTTCACATTGATCTGGTCTTTTTCTGACTTGATCTATCATTCTCTTTGTGTTTTGGATTTTTATAGGGAACTTCGCCTCTGCATTGGGAGAGAAGCGGTGCCATCGCTTGAACAGGGTGGGTAGTATGCGGTGCCACCACCTGTATCTCGTTGGTGAGAAGCAGTGCTGGGATAGAACCGCTTTGTCAAGACCCAAGAAGCGCGGTGCCAGGTAGGCATCATTCCAAGACATATTTTCCTCATTTTTTGTAAAAATTTGAGTTGTTTTTCTTTTAGTCCCGCACTGTCAGGATTGTGTGACAGAATCTGATGCTTGTGGTTTGAAATTTTATGGTTTAAGATTGGTTTGATTGGGAAATTCAAAAGCTAGATTAGGTTTTTTGATTGTTCATTTGCTCCTAGGCTTGTTGGTTGTGTTTGCGAAAGGATTTCTTATTTTTTGAAAAGCTTAGGGTGTTAGTAAGATCTCTTTTCGTTTCTGTCATATAGACTAAAAGAAGAACATTTAATTAGCATATTAGTTTCATTTCTTGTTTGCGTATAGAACTTCTTTTTCCTTCCTTTAAAAAAGAAAATTTTGACTGAGATTAGGTTATCATCATTGAGCATGGGACAGTGGATTGTTGATTGGATTTACGAGCTTTCAGGCTCTTCATGTTCTTTTGTCTCTTATGCATTTAGTACTATCTCAATCAAAATAAAAAATATGGTAGTTTTAAGTTAGATTTTCCTATGTTTTAAGAAAATTGAAAATAGAGTGCATTTGCATGTAGTGTGCTTCTTGTTTTTCTTTTAGGAAAAGAGATTCTTCCCCTTCTCATTGCTTTCAGAAAAGAGAAATCAGTTTGGAAAGTGCTTCTTGTATTTGATTTTGATTTTAAGACTATTTTTTGGAAGTATTTTTGGTTTTGAAACAAAAGAAAATACTCTCTTTCCCTCCCGTAAGTAGGCATACTGAACGGTAAAGTGAAATATTTTGCATAAGCATACTGCATGGTTTTACTTTGTTGTCAAAACATCATGCACTCACCTAACCGTCCACTTTAAAATCAACGGTAGTTATAGGTTAAAATTTACGTAGCAATTGGAGTGATAGGTTAGAGATGTGTTCGGGCGTCGTTAAGCGTAGGAGCTATCATTATTTGTCTGCATTACATTCCGGGACTCACGCGGTTCTTCCCCATACCGTCGGTATATCAAATGGCCTTTCATGTATCCTTGAGGTATATAGAAAGGTACTTCACATACTCGATTGTATATCGAAATGCCCCTTGTGTATGGTTATGCATTAGACAACACTACTACCGATTCGAGCTCCCATGTACCTTGAGTATTTCGGGAGACCCCACTAGGATACCCTATCCATCTGAGAAAATCCCTTTGGACATCTTGCTTGGAGCCATATAATGAAAATTTTTTTTGGGGAGATTACTATGCATGTACCCTCAAGGCATATCATGAGTGGCACCTTCTTGACAATCTTGGTGAGAGACCTAACTTTTTGAACTCCTCCTATCATTTGAAAAGTGCTTGTTTTGACCTATAGCTTGTGTAGGGAAATTTTTTGGTGTGTTTTCTAGTTTTTTAGACCCTAGGTTAGATAGGAACTATCCAAATTGGTTGAGTTAAGATAGTACAGAAGGGTCTGGGGCTTGCCACCCGATTTTACTCCTAGTTCAGAAGAAAATCCAATGGAAGCTATCGACTAAGGAGTTGCTACCACCTCCCAAGTGGGAGATAATGTGGTTGCATAAAGTGGAGGATCATATTCTTCACACTCACCTCCCTTGGTCCAATAGACTTCTCGGGGAAATACCTTATTCCATTTTCCCACAGAAGGTCATGTTGATGATACTACCCGTCCAGATTTTTGTCCCAATGCTCCATTTTGGGATACCCCTATAGGAAAATCCATTGCCTCATTTGGAACCCATTTAAACTCTTCTGAAGATGAAGAAGAACGTAGGCAATACCATGCTACCATTCTCCATGCACAAGAGATTGACAAGCAAATAGATGACCTATTAGGCCCGACACCATCACGTTCCACATCTTTTCCCATGGGATATCGCTTACTTGCCGATTTTATGAGACCCATTGATCCGGTTATAGATCGTCCAATAACACCCCACAACCCAGGTCAAAATACCACCACCTCCCATGTTATGTCTCTTCCTAATCCTCCCAGGTCTTCTGCACCTGGGGCTCTACCTTCAATTCCTGTTTCGTATGTACCTTCTAGTGCTAGGGGGAAACCCCCAGCACGACCTACGTTATCTGACACCGGAATTGTACCTAGTCAAGGATAGACCTCTAATATAGAACCATCTATAGTTTATATCCCTCCCACCCATACTAATGTGGTTAATCCCCCATCTAGTTCAGGTCAGCCCTCGGGGGCACAACCTGTAACCATTCAATATTCTGGAGGTTATGGTTATCACATACCTGTAGGTAATATTAATCATCCACCTAATCCTATAGGGATACCTTATGCCGGAATTCCATACCCTAGTAACACTTTTACGCCATGGGGGCAACCCAACTGGTCTTACATGCCAGCTTTGGGGGGGATACCTATACATACTATGGGAGGTGCCAGAGGACCGCCTTATGGAGGTCCTCCCCTTGGGAGGCCTAATTGTCTCATAGGATCTGGAAACTTTCCTCCTTATGGTCCTAGTGGTCCTAGTGGTCCTAGGGGGCCTTGTGGCTTTCCTCCTTATGGATTTGGAGGGTGTGGTGGCCCTCCACCTAGTGGTTTTGGAGGCTCTGGAGGCTTACCTCCTGGTGGATCTAGAGGGTCTGGTGGTCCTGGTGGTCCTCCTCCTGAAGGCCCTATGTTAGAATAATCAAACCCATAGTATTACCCACTTAGACATTAATTCATTTATTTTTGTCTTATTTGCCTAGTTCATGAGTCCCACCATGTGCAAGTTGTTAATTGCCTATCCATAGAGGTCAAAATTGCCATATTTGACTCATGTAGTGCTTGGGAAATCCTTAGGAATCAAATCTGCTTTATTCCTGGCCTCCTAGTCACCCTTCTGCTTTTTCTGCTTTATTGACTGCTTTTTCAGTGTTTTAAGGCACATAAGAAAGCAAGACTAGGTGAGGTGAACTTGTTTTTTTCCCCTTTCATCCTCCACTCTTTCCTCCATGAAAAAGCATGTATGAGATGCCATTCCACCACTCATTAGCTTGCCTATGCGCCCTTGCCAATTCGTGAGCCTCATGACAGATTTGGGATCAGCTTTTTACACCTATGGGGGATTTGCCTATTTTGGGTAAGCCTGCTTTATGCTAGTTTTGGATGCCTCCTTATGCATTCGATCTCTTGATGTATTATATATATTCAAAAACCTATGTTATTATAGGGTTGGCTATTGTACACTAAGTTAATATAATTTTGTGTTACAGCTCCATATTCAGTCTCCATTGTTGATAATTTTGCATGATCAATTGTAATTTGTTGTGAGTGAAATTAATCTATTGCTGGTCAAAATTTATACATGGTATCAGAGCCATTGTAGGTTGTTAGTCTCCTTCAAAAAAAATTTTGCAGGTTCGACATCAAGACTGGGAGCCTTCTACTGACAGTCGGGACAGATTTTCTAAAGCTATGGATTCACAGAAAACTATCTTGACTCCCTTCAACTATTTTGAATGGAAAGCAGAGATGGAGATCTTGTTGAGAGCGAAAGGCCTCTATAGGGTGACTATGGCTACAGAAGCAGAGCCCAATGCAGCTGTAGAGAAGATCAAATGGCACAATCGGAGAGATGCGGCCTATGGCCTCCTATGTCTCAGTATTTCCCGAGACCTCCTTTTCCATCTCGATGGATTAACTTCACCGGATCAAGTATGGGAGAATATTTCTGATATTTTTGGAAAGACAGATGAGATGAGGGGACATCAGATCGAGAATGAGCTGATTTCTCTGAGTCCCAGTAGCTTTGAATCCCTGCAGCTATATTTCTCCAAGTTCAAAGCACTAGTTTTGTAGCTGAAGCAGTGTGGTATCGAAAAGAAAGATGATCAGCTCATATTGGCCATCCTCTCGAAGCTAGGACCTGACTACTCAGTCTTTGTTTCGACCTTCTATGCCACAAAACTCACAGCTCAAACCTGGAAGATTCCTAGCCTTGTAGATTTCATGGAATCTCTCACACAAGAACAAGACAAGTTGGTGATGATGGGCACCATCAAACCTTCCAAAGACCAAGCTCTGGTTGCTGGAGATTCGAGGGTGGATTCTAAAAGCAAAAAGAAAGCTAAAAATCCACCTGAGCAAAGAAGAGACAAGAAGCAGTCTCTGGAGGATCAACAAGGTCCCAAGAAAAATACCCAGAAGAAGAAAAACAAAGGTGAAATGAACAAGTGTTCATACTGTTCGAAGGGAAATCACACTGAAAGCTCTTGTATGAAAAAGCAGATTGATATGCTGACCAATCTCCTAGAGAAGAATGGCATCTCCCTTCCAGAAAGCTCAAAGAAGAGAGAAGGAGGATCAAGTTCCGAAGATAGAGAGAGAGTTCATGCTCTAGTCGCTGGCACATCAAGATCACCCAGTTTTATCATAGATTCTGGAGCTTCAAGACACATGGTTTCGACTAAGGAGGCCTTCTCCTCACTGGATATGTCGAAAGGACCATCTATTGTACTGGGAGATGACTCTCTCACTGAAAGTAAAGGCAAAGGAAGGATAGAACTTGATCATGGTAACTTCCACAATGTGCTGTATGTCCCTGGTCTCGCCTCCAACCTTCTATCAGTGTACCAGATGACCCACACTGGGTCTCCTAAGAAAGTCATATTCTCACCAGATGAATTTGAGATCACAGAAATCTCAAGTGGAAGAATCATTGCAAAGGGAGTAGTGAATCATGCTCAAAAGGTATACATGTTTTCACACTTCCTGCCTTACTCAAACCCCTATGCTCTTCTTATCCATGCTAATGAAGCTAGCAAGCTATGGCATGAAATATTTGGCCATTTAAATTACAAGTATTTGTCTGATCTTAGTGAGAAATATATGGTCATAGGGTTGCCCAAGATAAAATTTTCCAAAGGAGTCTTCCAAGCCTGTATCCTAGGAAAACACCCAGAGCACAAATTTGAGAAAGCCAGGCATGAGAGAACCTCTGCACCCCTCGAGCTGATTCACAGTGATGTTTCTGGCCCATTCCCTTATATGTCCATGATTCAGGCCAAATATGCATTGACCTTTATTGATGATTTTTCCAGGTATTGTTGGGTTCACTTCATGAAACACAAGTCAAAAGTTTTTGGCCTATTCAAAGTCTTCGAGGCTTTGGTTGAAAACTAGTGTGGAAGAAAACTCAAGGTACTCAGGTCTGAAAATGGTGGTGAGTATGTCAAGACTGAGTTTATTATCTATTGTGCAGATGCAAG